>JAEIFG010000706.1:1890000-1975000 GCA_018901795.1 Drosophila sp. st01m | reverse complement strand
CTATTTCAACTCATGTTGTTATTCGTGTTGTTGTTGTTGTTGTTGTCTGGCAATGCGCGATATCCATTTAGATAGATGATGCTGCAAACTGAAAGGCGACACATATATGTATTATGTATAATACATATGTGTTGTTGCAGAGGCCTATACACTGACAAAAATGAATGAAGATTTGAAAAATGGTCTGAAATATTTCATTTCCCAATTATAAAACAAATTTACGAGCAAATAAAAAAGTCCACAATACAGTTGGTTTTTTTTATTTTGAAGAATTTTTAACTATTATCAAATTAAATTTTTTTATTTAACGAAAAAGTTTTTGGTTTCAAAAATGTTTACTTATTATCTAATAAAATATTTTTTTGTACAAAAAAGTTTAATTTGCATTTGATACGAAAGAACTTAAAACCATATTTCTGATGGCAAGAAATTCGATGGTAAAATTCGAAACCAGTTTTACAAACTGTACAAATATTTTATAGCATTTTTTTAACAGTGTAGAAAGTCACCTCCCCACATTGTCGGATCCTGTAAACTAGCGAAATTGTCAGGTTTCTGACACCGTGTGTGGCATACAAAACTGCTTAGCAACAACAACACAACAACACCTAAAAACAACAACAACAACAATCTGATTTTACCTCAGTTTTTCTTGGCCTTTTTTATTCAGGTTTCTTGGTATTTTTATGTTGAACAGCCAATGAATTTCAAGTGCCAAAATTTAGGCTCAACGTATAACTAATGCTATTAAAAAACACATACAAAATGGAAATGGAACATACGTATACATACATACCGCTTCATTTAGTTTAAGACTCAACATACGTAGGAATAAAATGGCAATGGCAAACGGAGTGGGGGATGGGAATGGAACAGACCATTGAAAAGAATTGGTAAATATTGAAAGCTATGCAAGAGAGCGAATCTAATACAATAAAGAAATAGACATTGTGAAGTTAGGAAGGAATAAAATGGAATAATAATGAACATACTTAGAGGAATTGAACGAATACAAAAGAATAATATTCGATTGAGATATAATGAAAATATTCTGACACATTAATAAATCAACAGCATATATAATGCATTAATTTAAAATCAATTAAATAATAGAGATATTATCAGTTAAGTTTAAATAAATTGGAATGTAAATAAAATAGAATATATAGAAGTAATAAAATGCATTTGTAAAAAGCTAAATTAAATGTCAATTAAATAACTTAAATGTAATAATATTAAAATAAAATCACTTATCATTTCGACTATATTAACTCTGCATTTTAAGAAAGAAATTCATGTGGATTTTAAATACCAATAATTTAAGTTTCAGCTTTAAAATTCCGGCCACATTTTGAAGTGTCAATTAATAAGGCTAAAATAGTAGAGAATTCTGTTGGAAATTGCAACTCGCTGTTGACCGAGAGCTGCAGATGCAGATACAGTTGGCAGTTAGACAGATATAGATACAGATACAAATATAGATACAGATAGAGATATAGATACACACAGTACACTTTAAAAGTGCATTTACGCTTGGCTGCGTTTTGCGGCTGTGCTTAAACATTTTAAATAAAACGAATAAAATGAATGCAAAAAGCAAACGAGACACGAACATGAACAGAAAATGCTTCCAGTTGCCAACATATTTATTTAGTAACTTTTTATTTCATTTCTTTTTGCACTGCAATAATTGAAATGGGAAACTCAGCTGTACGCAAAGTGACAGGGATACAGCTAGAGATACAGCTAAAGATAGAGAGCGAGGGAGAGAGTGAGAGGAAAGAAGCAAACTCACGTTGAGTTGTCCATTCGTGTAATAAGCTGATCCACAAATAGGAAAACTCAGGCAGGCAGACATAATGCTATCTCTAAATAGCTTTGAGTATCCACAAATGTTGTAGCTGCATTTTGTATCTTGTATCTTGTATCTTGTAGCTGCCTGTGACTGTATCTCAGACTGTTCCACTATCTTCTGTTTATAAACTGTTTAAGTTTTCAAATGCACAAAAGTCTTAGCCAGCTCATTGTTCAAATTGTGCCACGGGGCTTGCACACACACACACACACACACATATGTATATGTATATGTATATGTATATGTATATATAAATATCATCCTCAAGTGCTGCTGCGTGTTTGTGCATGTTTGCAGTGCTGAAGTGCACACAAATTTGCATAGATTGCAGCTGAGTAAATCTCGAGTTTATCAACTCATCCAGTTCAAATCTATGCGCGAGCACAGTGTGACCAGAGCACAGTGTGACATGAGAGCAAAATATGTTAGACCACTGTAAACATGTGCTCGACTAAGCGATACCTTAGTATTTACTTACTTTACCTTTAAACTATAGACTATATTTAAAAAAAAAAAACACAGCATACTTTTTGGTAGCACTTATAACTTAAAACACGCATAAAACACGTTATACATATCTGATCCTGATAATAATAAATTAAACTAATGGTATGGCTATAACTGAAAGTTTAGCACTCAATAGAGAGTTCTCTTCTATAAATTGTTGCTGGAAATTCGAAACCAAACAGTTACGATTTTATAAAATTAAGTCAAAAAGCTTCATTTAGTTTGAGACTCAATTTCGTGGCTCAGTTAAAGAGGTGCATAGTATCAGTGCATCTTCAAATGTATTCAGCTTTCTAGTAAAATTATCTCTGAGATATATTTTAGTTTATTAATAGAAGTAAATCGTAAATTTCCTTGATAACGAATTGAAACTGAATCTAAAAATGTATTAATTTCAGCACTAATTGAAATTTTCTTCAAGTGTGAGTTAATCTATAGAGTATCCATAAGTGCAGCAATTAAAAATGCATTCATTTTACACAGGGCTACAGGGGACACTCACACAAATTGCTTTACTCTTGACAATTGCCAATCGGAAGGAAAACTTGCGAGCAGTTTGAATCAGTCATTATTCATTTTAATTAGTATAGGGTATTGTGTGCACTTATATCGACTTGAGTTGTTGCTGCAGTTGCTGCAAACTTGGAACTTGGGAATCGCGACATAATTATGTGTAGGGACACTTGAGCTGCAAATTAATAACACAATTTGCTAGCCAAATCGTAGAGGGAGACACAGAGTTGCCGATGTTGATGATGATGATATTGGGAAGGGAAGGGTGAGGGGGGGAGGGGGACACTATATAGCCACATTAATTAGCGTTCATCAATCATGTTTGACCGTCGCCATAGACGCTTGCCAGTTACAAGGACACGGCACTCAACTCAGCTCAACTTAAGTGAACTCAACTCTACGAGAGTCAACAGCAAAATATCCATGTGTCTTTGTCGTCTACATTCTCTCTTCTTCCACATCTGCTCTCTCTCTCTCTCTCTGTCTCCTTTACTGCTACAGTCTGTGAGCCGCATCATTTGCCATCTTACTGTTTGCGGCTTGCTGCAAATATTGCGCAATTTGTCGTCATTATACAGGATATTGAACCTCATAATGTGCGACGACATCATCAATTTCGAAATGCTGACAACTGAGAGGTGCAGCGAGGCCCACAAAATAAATAGATAAATGGTGGGAGGACGAGAAAGAGGAAGAGACGGAGAAGGACACGGAGAAGGAGACGAAATAAGCAGCAAATGCAGAGGAACAAGTCAAATTGGGTCCGAAATTTGTCACGTTTATTTGCTAAACAAATATCGATCTTAATCAAAGTTAGTTTAAAAAGAAAAAACATGCTTTTAACATTTTATGAGCTGTCAAACGGTAACACTAATATTAATAAATGTAGCGAATGTAATCGATAGAATTAATCAAATATCAAATAAAGATTGATTAAGAGTGTTAAATACAATTAAATCTATCGATATTTATCGTTGGGTAAGATAAATATATATGTCATGGATACATATTTAAAAAAATGTGTTCTTTCCTATATTGATATCTATATATATCTATATATATATATATTATCGAATTATCGCTATCGATCATTATATGAACTATCGATATACGTATATCGATAGGTAAAAAAATAGAATGCAGCCTTGCCATAGTCTCATCACATTGAAATATGATGTAGCCCCTAGGAATATTTAAAGCAAATAAATAAATATATCAATGCTATCGATATCGATATTTAATAAACATGCCTAATTGGCAGCTATTTTGAAGCTGTATTTGTGCGTCTCACTCAGCGATGGCTGTGACTAAGTAGAAAGCGTATTTCTTAGTCTTATTCATATTCATATTTGGTTTAACTTGCAATTGATTTATAAGCTCATCTCTAATAAATTACACAGTCGTCTGAGCCACAGTCTCGTTGGGGTCACATTGTGTGCATGTGTGTGTGTGTGTGTGTGTGTGTGAGACGAAGCAACGTAACAGACAGACAGACAGAGAGACAGACAGAGAGACAGGGGCTTTGACAATCATTTTACACTTGGCAGAATATTATGTAAATTGCTTTTCATATTTGTGCAACATTTAAATTTACACACACAGAGAGACAGATAGAGAGAGAGAGAGAGAGTGAGACAGAGTAGTAAGTAAATCACGGCTACCGCTGCGGTGGTTGCTGTACTCCCCCCCTCTCCACAACCCCTTAACTTATCAACGCCCCTCTGTCCATACAATTTGGTGGTGTTGATGTCAAAGTAAAGGCCTACGAGGCAGACATCATTATAGAGCCTGATTGAGTTACAGTGTGACAAGGAAAGCAATATTCAGCAAGCTAGAGAGAGAGAGAGAGAACGAGAGTGAGAAAGAGAGGGGGAATGTCGCCAGGCTGAGTTGAGTTGAGTCTACGGAGAGAAATTAACGATGCGTAAAAAGTCCTTTTGCTCGTTTTTAGACCCTGTATTTAATACCAATACAGGGTCTATTCCAATTGGCAGCAACGCATTGACTATATATATTATTGCATTATTTTTAAACTCCAATTCGTTTATTTTTCAAATCTTTGACGGAATAAATTTCAGTTATGTAATGCTAAAGTTATCGCAAATAAATATATAAAATATCTAACTTTTATAGATTTTTATTTTATTAACATATTAGTTGCCATTTTTAGAGCCTGCTACTTTTATAAAAAAAGTACAGGGTCACTTACTGTTGAGTTGACTCGATTGCAGTCTTTTCTACTTGTTATTAATGTGTGTGTATTTTGTTTTTTTTTTTTGTGCCTTGGCGGAATTATTTGATAGCCCCATGTGAAATGGAAATGCAATGTGTCAGTTTTAATGGTGTTGCAATTGCTTCCAACTATGTGTCTGTGTGTGTGTGTGTGTGTGTGTGTGTGTGTGTGTGTGTGTGTGTGTGTGTGTGAGTGTGCCGTAAAATGCACAAAATGAAAATGTTACAAGCAGACAGCAGTCGCTTGGGAAGCAATGCCAAGTAAAAAGCGATTGGGTGTTAAGTGCAGCTCAGCAAAAATAACACACACATATATGTATATGGAAAAAACAGCATAAGAGACTCAAAGATACCCTGTGGTCACATACACTCAGCTAATATTATTGCAACGCTAAGCAATCAAAATAAAAACTTTGTTTCTTGAAAAACGAATGCGATAATTAAGCGATTATAATGAAATTTTGTATAGATAAAGTATATAATAAAATATTCACTATACGTAGGATTATAAGGTAATATTCGGATCGAATTGTATTGATTATCAGAAATATATATATATGCTACATAGAGACAGAGGAAAATTCTAAATTTATCTGCCAGCTGTATGCATTTTTATTTATTCATTCATTTTCAGTGGAAAATTGCAATAAAAACTCACTTTAACGAGTCAGCTATAAATGGAAAAATTCTAGAGAAGTCATGTCCAGCAAATTTAAGAGTCAGCCAAGGGAAATAAAGTGTGAGAGAGAGAGAGAGAGAAAGTTGTCATGCGACAGCAGATTGTATGCAAATAAATATTAAAACAGTCGATAATCGAAATGTAATTAAGAAGTCAGCAGCAACGACAGAGACGGCAACTAAAGGAAAGACAGAGACGGATTAAAAGACAGAAAATAAGAAAATAAGAAAATGCTATAAAAGCAGAGCAAGTAAATCAATCAAATTTGCCAAGCCAGCAAAAGTCAATCGTGCTGCGACGGAAATTGAATTATAAATACGACGATTACACTGTCCAACCGGATTCAGCATCAAATGCAACTGCAACTGCAAATGAATGACAAATGCACATTTAACAGCAATCAAAATATAAATATAAATCAAATGCGCAACGCTTTTCCAACTGTTGACATTCAGATTCAATTAGAATCGTAGGAAATGCACTGAAATCAATTCTCCAAATTTTTATATCAAATACTTCTTTTTTTAGATTTCTGTATAAGATGTGTGGGTGTGTAATATTTATTTTTAAAGGCCTTTTATTGATTATATATATTTAGATTTTGGCAATATTATCTAAATCATTTTGCCATTCATTTCCATTCCACAAAAGCATTAAAATATATTTTACTAAACGACTTGGTAAATATTTTAAATGCTCTAGAAAGCAATGAGAAATTCCCCAATTATAAATCTCTAATATCGTCTACTATTAATGAATGTTACTGCGTTTAATTGTTAAATAAACTTACTTAAATTTGAGCAATTTTACACACACATTTCTACCTGCTTTTTTATCAACAAATAATTGCATTAACTTTTATTTGTCAAACTTTAAATTTTAAATTCAAACTGTGTGTGTGTTGTGTTTAACAAAGTGTGTGTGTGTAAGAGTGTGTCTGTCTGTGTGTGTGTGTGTGTAAGTGTGTGTATTCTGGGCACGTTAAGCATTTGCTTTTAATTAACTTGAATCTTATACTCACAAAGAGCCAGCAACTGAGGCATGTGACAGGGGTTGCTTTCCTGGCATTTTTAAGGGGTTAGTGGCAAAAGGTGGGGGGAGGGGGGAGCGTGAAACATTTCCGGGGACAGAGGAAATAAAGAAGACCAGCAGCTCAACTCACCTGCAAATAAAAAGAAGAGAGAAAGGAAAAGAATATAAGAAAATGTGTTAAAAAATAAATATGCAGACAAGTTAAATTTTATTATATGAATATCGGTTTATGGCACATGGTTAGAACGGCATACGGTAGCATACGGGAGGGGGTTGGGTTGGGGAGGGGGTTGGGTTGGGGAGGGGTTGGTAGCAGGGGTTCTGGGGCAGCCTAAGGGCTCTGCTCGTTCTCTGAAATGTAGTTATAAAATTCATATCAAAGTGAGTTCACAAGCCAAAATCCCAAAATCAGCTACACACACACATACACACACACACACAGGACCTTCAACTGTCGAAGTATGTGTAAATACAATGTGTGTAATGTATATATATATATATTGTACATATATGTGTATATATCTGTGTGTCTGTTAAATGTATTTGCCTATTTACAGCCTATTGCACATTTTGATGGCCGTCACATGGCAACTTCAGAGGGCAACCGACCAGAGAGAGCGAGAGGGGGAGAAATAAGCAAAAGGGAGACAGCAGATTGGGTGGAAGGGGGGG
Organism: Drosophila sp. st01m; assembly: GCA_018901795.1. Lineage (NCBI taxonomy): Eukaryota > Metazoa > Arthropoda > Insecta > Diptera > Drosophilidae > Drosophila > Drosophila sp. st01m. The sequence continues at coordinate 1,967,510 of JAEIFG010000706.1, read as the reverse complement.
GTAAGGAGAAGAGGTGGGTCCACAAAAAAACTTAGTCAAGCGCAAACCAAAAACTAAATTGAATTTTGTGCAACATGAGAAGGAGCGTGCCAGAGAAAGAGAGAGGGAGAGCGAGGGAGTGAGAGAGAAGGAGTGAGAGAGAGTGAGTAAGAGGTGTAGAGCATATAAGATATCAGATTTAGTTGTGAGTCGACTAGTGATGGGTATCGATAAGATGCTATCGATATTAAAACAATATATCCAATAAAATCAGTTTATCTCATTTAATTGAAATGAAATATATATTGAGAGCATAATATACACTCTATATGTACAGTTATTAATATGAACGGATTTTTAAAGAATAAAAAAATACAATAAAACTTACAACCATTTATATTAGAATCTATCGGAGGTGGTAATATATAATATAATAACACATAATATATGCTAGATAATATATTATTTATGTATATATATTTTTTTTCAGCAAATATTGCATACACAACTTTACGTTTCGTTTTTATCTATAAGATAATATAAAGGTTTAATTACTTAATACCAACTGCATTTTTCTAGTCGAAAATGTATTCTAATTTAAAGCGATATATTTTTTAATAAATTAATTTATTAATAAGTACTTAAACCGATTTGTGGTTTTAAATGTTTTGAAAAATAACAAAAAGTGCATATGAGCTGAAATCAAAAAATTATAATAATAATGACAAAAATGTAAGTTTTCCAATCTCTTTTTTTTTTTTTTTAAGGTTTGCAAATATCATAAAAACTCTATTTCATATTGTTGAAAACGAGCCAAGTTTAAAAAATATAAATATAAGAATTATTAATAATTAATATAAATATAATAATGAGAATAAGCATAGATATTGAATAGACTATATGACATTTTCGATATGTTAGTTTCCTTATGATGTTATTTGATATGAAATTGATATGATATTGAAATGAGATTGATATGAGATTGATATAAGATTGATATGAGATTGATATTATATTGATATGATATTGATGTGATATTGATATGATATTGATTTGATATTGATTTGATACTGAATGATATTGATGTGATATTGATGTGATATTGAAATAATTTGATTTAATATATATATATCAATAAATATCGATACTTTATTGTCGATATCCATATCTGGAGTCGACTTTGCCCAGCTCTCCACACAAGTGTCTGTCTCTATGCGTGTGTGTGTGTGTGTGTGTGTGTGTGTGTGTGTGTGTGTGTGTGTGTGTGGTGATGTCGTCGTGTGTCCCACTTACCGAGAATGCTTTGAGAAACACCAAACACTGAATGATGCCCTCCATGGTATCGCCGGTCAGGCAGAATGTGCCGGTCAGATGTCGTCCCTTTCGACCGACTGTGGCGGCAGCCAGTGAGGCATGCACCAAGGCGCGCTGCTGCTGCTGCTGCCCGCCGCCGATGCCGACGCCGACGACGCCCTTGACGCCAGCAGCGGCGCTGGCAGCGGCAGCGGCGGCCGTCGCCACAACGCCGCTGGTCAACATGCGGGGCAAGGGGGCAGCTCGCATTAAACGCTCCAGTGAATCCATGTTATGCTTAATATATATAGAGATATATATATATATGAGTGTGTCTGTGTGTGTGTGAGTGCTTATCGGTTATCGATTGACGATTTACGATTTACGGCACCCGCTTAACGTTTATCAGTTATCGTTGTTTGCTTTGCTTTTTGTGCTTTTCTCTTGATTAAAGTTTCTGTAGAATTTTGCTTAAATTTTTTTTGTTTGTTTGATATTTTGTTCTATTTGCTCATTTTGTGTTTTTTCCTTTTTCATTTCCCTTTGTTTTCTTCTTTTTTTATGTTGTTGTTGCACTTGTTCTTTTTAGTTTTGTAATGTTTTCTTTTGTTTTGTTTTTTAGATTTTCTTGTTAGTTTTGCTTTATTGTTTGTCTTTTGGTTGCTTACAAGTCGTTCGCTGATTGCTTCTCACACATTTGTTTAACTGAAAATGTGTTGACGGAGAGCGAAGGGAAATGTTAAGAAAAAAACAATGACAAAAGAAACACGTACGGAAAACACAAACTCAAAGGAATTTGCCAAAGAACCAACCGAAAACCCGAAGAGAAAAAAACCAAGGATAAACAAATAAAGAGCACGCGAAGAGCACAAAGTCAACTGATTGACTGATTGACTGACTGACTGACTGACTGACTGACTGACTGACTGACCGACTATCCGACTTGATTGTCATAGAGCAACTGAACTAGTTCCAGCTCCAGTTCCATTACAAACTGCAAGCGAAACGACTTGAAATTGAAACAACAACTATCAATAAAGTGGAACACAACTGAGACGAGCCCAAAACTGAAATAGAATTGAGAAGACAAGAAGAGAAGCAACCAAATTTTCATTATGATGACTGCAAGAAAGAGCAACAAATACATTTCTATCCCACTCCCTTTCTAGCTGTCTCTGTCGCGTAACTCTTCTGGACCTCAGGCTGGGGACTAATAAAATTCCAGTTAAATGTTTGTTAAAAATTTATGGCTTTAAACTCGGACTCACAGAAAAAAAAAGAATATACAAGACGAAAGACAGTGCGACAGAGAGAAAGAGAGAGGGAGTGAGATGGCAGACAGAGAGAGGTGAACTGCTGGCTAACATCTTTTGGCTGCTGACCAGGCGACAAAAGTACAACAAGCAACTATGAAAATCAACAGAAATATTTGCCATGAAATGCGTGAATAATATTTAAAACTTAATTTATAATCCATTTATTTTCTTATTATTATTAATCGAGTTGCAAATATAGAGATATTTCTCAGCAAATTGTGTTACTTAATAAAAAGTAAAGGCTTCTAGAAAGTTTGTTTGCATTTCTTTATTTCATCTTAATCTTAATTTTCTTGTTTATATTCTTGTCTGCTTTCAACTTTCTCATCAAAAACTTAACGACTTAGCTGAATTCTAACAAAAACGAGCTACTAAAATAAACCCAAGTGTACAATAGATTTTTTTGGTCAAGCGCTTAACTCAACTCAATAGAATGTCAAAGAAATTAATCGAGTTGAAGCACTCGATAATTGCTGCTGCTAAAATCGAGCAGTCGATATTTTGATGGATGCTTACATCACAAATTTTTGTGAGGAAAAGAAAACATATTAAATATGGAATATTTGATATTGGTTGTTTTGGTTTTGAAAAGCAATAAGTTTGTTCTTGTCGCCTGGCAGAAAATGCCAGTCATGTGTGTGTGTGTGTGTGTGTGTTGCAGTAACTTTTACAGTTGAAGAAAACTAAACATACACTCGTCAGTGAGTGAAAGAGTGAGCAAGTGAGTGAGTGAGTGAGAGTGAGTGAGTCCAAAGTCTATAGACCTTAGATCCTGCCACAGTGTTTGTGGCTCTGTAACTTGAAATGTAACTGTAACTGTGACTGTGGAACTATATGACTGTGTCCTTCGTCCTTGTGTCGTTCTGTCCTCTTCCATCCTTCTGTCAGAGCTGTTGGCTCTTCCGCTTCCATTCGCCGGTCGCTTCAAACGTAATTTATCTGCTGGCAAAATGTGTGGCTGCTGTGACTGTCAACGAGACTGTGACTGTGTGACTCTGGGAAGCTGGCAGTAAAATTTATGCAGGCCAAACGTATGGCCAACAAAGCGACACAGACGACACAGAGAGAGAGAGAGGGGGGAGAGAGGGGAGAGCGAGTGTATTAACTGCAGCTAAATCAAACTTTTGAGCCAAGTTATGAATTATTTGCCATTGTGCAGCATGCGAAACATTTCTTTGTCGCTTTGTTGTCGTTGCCATTTTTTGTTTTGTTGCCTTGTGGGGCAGGAAACGAAGAGCACGACCTTTAGCCGCACTTCCTGTCCCCCCACTGCCCACTCCCCTCCCTCTTTTCCATTCCCTCTTCACCACCATCTTCTTCTACCTTTGCTACCTTTGCACTGTCATCCTGCTGCCTGTTGTTGTCTGTTGGCCAAGTTAATTTGTACATAAACAACAACAACAGCAGCAGCAACAACAACAACAACATTGACAGCCAACAACCACAGCATTTTCAAAGCATTCTCTTTTTATCTCCCCCTCAACGAGCAACGAATTTGTATATAAAATAAACACACAAAAAACCAAGATACTTTTTTACTTTTTTCTTTTTCTCTTTGTTTTTTTTGCATAGCTGTGATGATGTTGCGGCATTTGACTTTCTGGGACATTCGAGACACGTAAATTTCATAGACAACCCCGAAAACAACAACGACAACAACAACAATAACAGCAACAAAAATTAGAAAGGACCAGGAGAAAAAAATATTAAATGAAGCACAAATTAAGTGAAAATAATAAACCCTTGGGCAGCTAAACAAGAAACCCAAAAACAGACACACACACACACACACACACACACACACATACATACCCATAGATGCTGCCAAAGCAGCACAAAGGATGAAGAGAGAGCGGAGTACAGAGTAAGAAAGAGAAAGGTATGTTGTTCCCCTGAAGCATTACACATGCATTAAGTTCTCGTTTGTGTTTTGTTTTTGGATTCCTGCATTACAGTTAATTAAAGCTTGACCTTGCACAGTGGTTAAAATGTTATTTATCACGAGACACACTAAACAAACAATTGATAAAAAGTTTGTAGTAATTAAGAAATATTTAAAGATTTCACTGTCTTAAATTGCATTGTAAATTGCTGGACTTGAGTATTTATTAATATAACATTGTGTAAATTTAATTAGCTGACAAACCTTAACTTATTACAAATAAGCTGTCAAACAATTATGGTAAAGTGCATAACGTAAAAATAAAATTATTAAAGAATTACGAGCATTTTTAACAGATATCCAATTAAATGTTAGAGAAAATTAAACATTTTCGGACATTCAATACATTAAATCAAAGGAAAAACGAAAAGACAAAAAAACAAAAACACAGAAAATGCGATGCTTCGAGTCGAGACACTGAACACAAATATCTAAGGACACTGTTATTAAAATTACTACAACAAAAGCTGCTTATATCTCATACTATATAAAGTTATTTATATGAGAAAGTTTCTCAACTTATCTCTCAAAATAAGTTTATTTCTAAGCCCAATCATCAATTTAAATTTGCAATCTACAACTGAATAAGTAAATCTTTTTAAGAAATTATGTATCTTAAAATATTTCTACAAATCTGCACACGTTTTAATGTTTATAATCTCGGTTAGTTTAATTAACAGTCTCAGAACTCATCTTCAACTCTTTCGCTATCATATTCCATACTCTCTACTATATACACATACATATATCTTTTACTATCGTACCACGTTTCTCTTCATCTTTGACATTTAAGCTTGATTTCTGATATCCATTTACGATTTGTGTATCTTTATCGCTTTCGAACCATTGTGAATAGTTGAATGGTTTATCGAGCACAGACTCGAGTTCTTTTTCTCTGCCATTCATTTCCGTCTCTCCTTCTGCTTCTCTTGCTCAATGCCACACAGTATTTCTCGTAGTGTATCTGCTTGAACAAGAGAGGGATTCAAACTGAAATCCTTGCAAATGAATGGCTGGGCATTGAAATAATGAGCCGTATTTACATTTCAAAGCGTATAACAACAAACAACAACAACAACAACGACAACGACAAGGACAACAACGAGCTGAGTTTGTAATAGAAAAGAGAGGGGTAAAGTCAAAGAACTTGACGGAGGGAAGGGGAGAACTGTAGAAACCGGACTCAGGCCGATTGCATGCAATTTGTTTTATGGCCCGGGCCATGCACATTAAACGCGCACTTAATCACACGCACGGGTGTGGCAAGTGCCCCCCCCCCTTTCCTCCTTTCCCCACACTTCCCCACTCGCTGCTTCTGCTCGTTTATACGCCTACAGTTTTTGTGAACGGCGAACGGCGACCGGCGACAAATCAAATTGATTTCGCTTCATTTTTGTTGCTTTCTCTTGTTATTGCTGTTGCCGTCGTCTCGAGGCTTTAACGCAGCTTTATTAAATCACTTTTATTGCCATTGAAATGTGCAAAGTTTTGTGCCAAGTCGCAGCACAAAAAAAATAGCAGGACAAAGGCACAAAGTCTAGCGCTGGTGTATGTGGCGTATGCGTAATTTAAGAATCCAAATGCGTAACTCATATTTGTGGCTGTTGGCGACGACTGGCGACTTGACAGAGACAGCGAGGGAGAGACAGAGAGAAAGAGAGAGAGAGAGAGGGATAGAGAGAGAGAGGGATAGAGAGAGAGAGGGAGACAGAAGGGAGTTAGAACTAGAGACACAAATACAGGACTTAGGACACGTAGAGACAAGTAAATTATATTTGTTGTCTGAAGCTGCTGCTGCTGCTGCTGCTTCTGGCCATTGGCATGTGTGACTGACAAGACAGCAACAACAGCAAATAAACAGCACAAACAATGCGACTTTGGGGCACTTGAGGCGCCACAAACAAGACACGACACGAACAAGAGACGACTCGTCTCTGCCCTGCAGATAAATAAGCCCATACATCTATCTCTATCAGCCCACTCTCCCTGTCTCCCTCTCTCTCCCACTCTCTTCGCAGGCATTTCTTTAGCTATGGCTTTAAGTAGACAAGCAAATGACGTCAGTCAGTTTGAGATTTGCGACTGTGAGTTCGAGTATTTCGAGTGATTCAATCAAACAGCTCATAAAGTGTTGCAAAATTCATAAACTGTTACCACTTTTGGTAACACTGTCAAATTGAAATATTTTATGTAAGGCTTGAACATCAATGCGAACAATTCATAAATTCCACAAATTATTCAACAAGAATTTCACAAAAGTTGTTTGTTATGCATTTTTAAATGGATTTAAAAGAATCAAAGTTTGATCAAAGCAAACTTGCAAATGTTTGGTTCAACGAGCTCTATTCGTTATTTTTGATAAATTGACAACTGCTGGTTATTTGTTTATTTGTGTTATTAAATATTTCAAGTCAAATTGATCGGTCTATGGCAAAGTACATACATATAAGATTGTAAGTATATATGTAGAGTTAAATTAAAGTTAAACATGCTTGATTTTATCGTGTATTTTTTTGACTGTTTATTTGGCATAGTTATGTTAAATTTTAATAATAATATTCAAATGTTAGACACATTGTGACTATTTTATCTGACTAAAATAAAATCGTATTTATGCTGTACAAAATCGTGTCAATTGTATTTGAATCACGTATTTTCCAGTTGGTAGGGAAATTGGAATTCAAAATTAAATTAAACACATTGCATAGATTTTAAGCCGGAATTTCCAAGTATTTCTCCGTTCTAAGGTCTCTCAGATGGAGCCTACTCTATAGATATACAAAGTGACGTTATACTCGTATATAGTAGGCAATTCAAAGGGCAAATCTCTCAAATCGAGGCAACAAAACTCAGACAGCAAAGCACACGGAATCATTTACTACATACACACGCTGCGTTTCATAGTTAAGTGAACAAATTAAATATATATATATTTTTGAAGACACGAGAGGAGAGAGAACTGAGAAGAGAGAACTGAGAAGTGAGAACTGCTAACTGATAAGTGATAAGTGATAGCAAAATGCCAACATCAATGCCATGCGTGACACGAACTGGTCGCTCACTGCATCCGGATTGTTATGATCGACTGGGCCGCAAAATCGGCCTCGAGTTGGAGCGTGTAAAGCGGCCGATGAAACCGAATCCGAATGCGAATGCGAATCAGCTGGGAAAGAAGCAACTGCGTCTGCGTATCTGTGAGAAGCAACAGCAGGAGTCGTATTTGCAACAACAACGTGCCGTTGGCTTTCAATTGTCCTGTGGTCCGGGCTCCAAGTCGCTGACAAAGCCGCGAGCTTTGCCGCCCGGCACAGTGGCGCCACCTACAGCCCGTATTCCGTATCGCCGCCAGGAGAAGCCCATGAAGCGTAAGGGACGCGGCGGTGAAGCCACCTATTTCCATGTGCTCGGCCAGCCATGGGAATCGAAGGGATTCGCCGCCCTCGACAAGGAGGATGTCGAACGGATGAAGGCCGCCCGTCCTCCCACCACCGAGGAACTGCAGGCCGAGCAGGAGCGTCACCAGGAGGAGGAGCGTCTCAACAAAGAGGAGGAGGATCGCGTGCGCAGCTATTACCATGAGATTGACGAGGCGCGTCGCGAGCGGGAGCTCGAAGTGCAGCGGCAAATCGATGCCGAGGCCGATGGCGATGACGAGGAGAAGGCGGCCGAGGCCAGGCGGCTGATGGTGTTGCAGAAATCGCTACAGGCAAGTGACTTACGTTATCGATAGACTTATCGATATCCGATAAGTATGAAATCAGTTTATAAGAGATGATGGTATTACACAAATCGATTCAGGCAAGTGATTTAAGTTATCGGTACACGCGATAGGTTTATCGATAACCGATAAGTATGAAATCAGTTTATATGAGATGATGGTGTTGCACAAATCGCTACAGGCAAGTGATTTAAGTTATCGATAGGTTTATCGATAACCGATAAGTATAAAATCAGTTTATATGAGATGATGGTATTGCAGAAATCGCTACAGGCAAGTAACTTACGTTATCGATAGACTTATCGATATCCGATAAGTATGAAATCAGTTTATATGAAATGATGGTATTGCACAGATCGCTACAGGCAAGTGATTCATGTTATCGGTAACCGCGATAAGTCTATCGATAACCGATACGTACGAAAAACGAATTATTTGAGCTGATGGTATTGCGCAAATCGCTTCAGGCAAGTGATTCACGTTATCGATAGGTTTATCGACATCCGATAAGTATGAAATCAGTTGCTATGAGATGATGGTATTACACAAATCGCTACAGGCAAGTGATTTAAGTTATCGGTACACGCGATAGGTTTATCGATAACCGATAAGTATGAAATCAGTTTATATGAGATGATGATATTACACAAATCGCTACAGGCAAGTGATTTAAGTTATCGGTACACGCGATAGGTTTATCGATATCCGATAAGTATGAAATCAGTTTATACAAGCTGATGGTATTGCACAAATCGATTCAGGCAAGTGATTTAAGTTATCGGTACACGCGATAGGTTTATCGATAACCGATAAGTATGAAATCAGTTTATATGAGATGATGGTATTACACAAATCAATTCAGGCAAGTGATTTAAGTTATCGGTACACGCGATAAGTCTATCGATAGCCGATAAGTATGAAATCAGTTGCTATGAGATGATGGTATTACACAAATCAATTCAGGCAAGTGATTTAAGTTATCGGTACACGCGATAAGTCTATCGATAACCGATAAGTACGAAAAACGAATTATTTGAGCTGATGGTGTTGCAGAAATCGCTACAGGCAAGTGACTTACGTTATCGATAGACTTATCGATATCCGATAAGTATGAAATCAGTTTATACAAGCTGATGGTATTGCACAAATAGATTCAGGCAAGTGATTTAAGTTATCGGTACACGCGATAGGTTTATCGATAACCGATAAGTATAAAATCAGTTTATAAGAGATGATGGTATTGCACAAATCAATTCAGGCAAGTGATTCATGTTATCGATAGGTTTATCGATATCCGAAAGGATTGAAATCAGTTTATATGAGATGATGGTATTACACAAATCGATTCAGGCAAGTGATTTAAGTTATCGGTAGTCTTATCGATATCCGATAAGTATGAAATCAGTTTATATGAGATGATGGTATTACACAAATCAATTCAGGCAAGTGATTTAAGTTATCGGTACACGCGATAGGCTTATCGATAACCGATAAGTATGAAATCAGTTTATATGAGATGATGGTATTACACAAATCAATTCAGGCAAGTGATTTAAGTTATCGGTACACGCGATAGGTTTATCGATAACCGATAAGTATGAAATCAGTTTATATGAGATGATGGTATTACACAAATCGATTCAGGCAAGTGATTTAAGTTATCGGTACACGCGATAGGTTTATCGATACCCGATAAGTACGAAAAACGAATTAGTTGAGCTGATGGTGTTGCACAAATCGCTACAGGCAAGTGATTCACGTTATCGATAGACTTATCGATATCCGATAAGTATGAAATCAGTTTATATGAGATGATGGTATTACCAAATCAATTTAGGCAAGTGATTTAAGTTATCGGTACACGCGATAGGTTTATCGATAACCGATAAGTATGAAAAACGAATTAGTTGAGCTGATGGTGTTGCAGAAATCGCTACAGGCAAGTGATTCACGTTATCGATAGACTTATCGATATCCGATAAGTATGAAATCAGTTTATATGAGATGATGGTGTTGCACAAATCAATTCAGGCAAGTGATTCATGTTATCGGTAAACGCGATAAGTCTATCGATAACCGATAAGTACGAAAAACGAATTATTTGAGCTGATGGTATTGCACAAATCGCACGTGATTCACATTATCGATGCCCTTGAAAAGTCTAGTTATGAAATGCAAAGAAAAACATTTCTTCAAACGATAATAGCCAAATTTAAATGCAAACTGAATCAAAAGGTTTAAGCGTTATCAAAATGCTATTACACACTTGAGAATCGGTTGAGTTTTGGCGAAGTTATGACAATTTTAAGTTAATCAGAGTTATAAAACGCGGAGAAAAACCTTTCTAATACTGAAATTTGAATGTAGAATGAATTGGTAGGTAACATATTGTTTAAAATGGTATTGCACTTGAGAATCAGTTGAGTTGTGGCAAAGTTATGACATTTTTAAGTTAATCAGAGTTCTAAAACGCAGAGAAAAACCATTCTAATACTGAAATTTGAATGTAGAATGAATTGGTAGGTAACATATTGTTTAAAATGGTATTGCACTTGAGAATCAGTTGAGTTGTGGCAAAGTTATGATAGTTTATCAGGTGAAATTTGATTCCGATTAATCAGCTGATCGATTGTTTGATTGTCCCCTCGCAGGCCCGTCACGCCACCGACGAGCGCGTGCAGACGGCAATCCGGGCGATCGGAGCGGCCAAGTGCAGTGCGATGTGGACGGCACAGATCGAGGAGCGTGCGATGATGGATCGCTTGCAGGAGGAGCATGACATGGCGCAGGCGCGCAAGGACACGGCGTTCAATGAGTCGAAATGGGGATCGTTGCCGCATCAGGAGCTGCTGGCGCACAACAAGCGCCTTGAATTCGGCGCTGCAGTGCGTCAGCAGATCAATGATCGTCGGCAGCTTCGTCATTTGGCCGAAGAGCGACGACGCGACGAGTCGCGACAGATGCGCGATGCCTACGACGAATACAAGCGCTTCCAGCTCGATCAAACTGTGGCGAATGGACAGCGCAAGACGCATTATCGCAAGGAGCTCTTCCACTACATCCAGCTGCATAAGGACTTTGGACGTCTGCTGTGCGAACAGGAGCGTCGTGACGAGCTGCGTGCGAATGAGTATGTCCTGAACAAGGAGCAGCAGCGTCTGGAGCAGCGTCAGCAGAAGGCGGCCGTCGAGGCGGACAAGGCGAGAAAGCGAGATGCCCTCTATGTGATACAACAGAAGATCCTTGATGCCAAGGATAATCGCGAGGAGATGCGTCTTCTGGCCGAGCACGAGCGTCTCGAGCGCAAATATCGCCTCGACGAGCGTCAGGCGGTCGAGCATCGTCGACGCCTCGTCGCCGAGCTGCGTCACGGCAATCGGCAGGCAATGGAGCAGCTGAATAAACTCAAGGCCTGCTACTACACGCAACGGCAGCAGGAAATGGACGAGGTGAAGGAGGAGCGTGCTCGCTACGAGCAGCAGCAAAAGGTCGAGCAGGAGCAGAAATTGGGCCGCAAGCTGAGTCTCTATCAGGGCGTTACCGCCCAAATGGAGGAGCATGAGCGTGCGAGACGTCGCAATCTGGAGGAGGAGCGTGTGGAGAGCGCCAAGGCCAAGGCCATGGAGGAGCAGCGTCAGAAGGAGATCGATATGGTCATCAGTGTGAAGCTGAATGAATTGTCCAAGAAACGTTGCCTGCCACAAAATGCTCTGCAGTCGCTGACGGGACGTGTTGCCAATGCGGCTCACAAGAAGCTATCCAATTATTTCCAGCCTTAGACTGACAGCTGATGGAGTAGCAGGAGTAGCAGGAGGAGCAGGAGGAGGGTTTGAAAGAGGTGAAAGAGGTGAAAGAGATGCAAGAAGCAGATAAAGATGAGGAAGTTGGGGAAGTTGAGGAAGTTGCTCTTCAATGTGTGTTATTTGTTCTGTTTGTGGAGTTCATTGTTGTTATTTGGTTTTGTGGAGTGGCGACAATACAACTACACGCACAGTTGATGACACACACACACACACACACATACACACACTCACACACACACACACTCAACACACACACTCACACACACACACATACGAAGCGCGGCAATAAAACTTGAAGCATACTTTGCGGCGACAATTTGCTTTTTGTTCTCTCTCTCGCTGCGAGTGGCGAATAAAAGAGAAGCGAGAGAGAGGGAGGGAGAGAGAGGGCAGGGGAGGTCTGTCAACCGCAGAATTCTCAACTCAACAAGTTTCACAATACACACTCACCCACACACACACACACACATGTGCAGCTCATTAGAAAGCACATTGAGAGCAATCATTAAAACCAAACTAAATTCGACTAAAATACGACGCAGAAGTAACCAAGTTTGTTAGCGACAGAGTGAGCAGTAAAAAACCACTGCGCACAGTGGGACAATTTATCTATATTTCTAACACAAATTTGATTTTCAATTTATTCCTATGTGTAAAAATTATACTTTTATGGCTTCGTGACTCTAAATATAAACCTTAAGTCAGTTAACTATTGAAATTAAAAAGAACAACTTTTCCTTTTACAAACTTTCGTTTAATTTGAATAAAATATATATTTTTTAACTTAAAAAATGTAGTCAGCACTTCAGTTTGAAATGGTTTCTTGGAGATAAATAAAATTAAGATAAATCAAATTAATATTTAGAGCGAAAGCAAATGCAGAAAAGATAGAAAGTATTAATATTTAGTTACTGATGTATTCCACAAATTCGTAACCCATTTAAAATTGTATTTAATAGCACAATCTTAGGCATTTTGGCCCACTGTGCCGTGATGAGACTGCTCGACAATTTGTATAGCCTTCAGTTAGCTGTCAGTTTTGGAAAGTCGAAAGTCGCTGATTAATTGAATTGGATTTGTGGATTGTCTCTGTAGCTGAGCTAAGCTTTGCTGCTTACCAAGTCGAAACTTCTGGCTAATATATCTTTCAGATTAGATTAGCCACACGGTGTGTGTGTGTGTGTGTGTAAGTGTGTGTGTGTGTGGTGCCTAACCACTGTGACAAATCAGTTTTATCAGTTTCCCAGTTTCCCAGATTCCCAGTTGCACACAACTAATCATAGCAAAGCAATATTAAACAGAGTGGCAGTAAAAGGAATATAAATAAAGAAAAGAACACACACTGACCTAACAGTAAATATATAGTATATATATTCGTGTGCTTAGGAACTTGCCGCAAGTAATCGTAGGGATTATAAAAAGTCAAATGTTAACTTGCCTTCTCTGCTTTTCACATACGAATTCAGCTAGAAATGAACTCAACTCAAGTTGAAACCATTTTTTTAAAATCTTGTAGAAGCAAAGTTGCCTGAAATTTGTCTCTTTTCAAATCTAAATGATTAAAAGTCGTAGGAGTATTTGTAATCTATATGTATCGTAGCATTAAGCTATATAATAAATTTGTCTATTTGCAATTTTAGCTCAAGTCGTTGCTGATTTCCTCTTGAAATCTAAAACAGTTGTGGCTTTACTTCAATAAAGACAAAGGAAGAAAAGCGTAGAAAGAGAGAGTGAGAGAGAGAGAGGGAAATTTGCAGACACGCAGAAAGACCCAGTGAGAGGGACATGTAACCTTATTTTAGCAGTAAGTAAATAAACAATAAAGCCCAAGCTTATATTGGCTTATTTATAGTTTAGCATTTCTAAGCATTGTTGCTTTCAAATATCAATTTAAACAAAAAAATTTTTTTGCGCACTATTTTATACAATACTTTCCAATAAAACACAAATCTTTGCTTTTTTGTTTTAATTAATTGCTCATGATTATTAAATGAATTATTTTTTGTATTAATTAGGTTGGAGCTTACAATTTCAATTAAATTAGAGCTCAAAAATACTATTTCTTGGCTTTGATTAATTGATTAATTTATTGCAATAGCTCTGAAAATTCAATTTATTTTGAAGTAGAGTTCTTTCCAATTAGTTATAATAAATAACTCATGTTTTCTAATGTAATGTTTTTTGTATTAATTTGAATGCAGCTGAAAAAAGTGGATTTTCAATTAATTAATTTAGGGATTAATGTCTAATTAATGATTTAAACTTTGCTAGTGTATTGTTTTCTTGCATTAAGCTTACAATATCCATTAATTTAGAGCTGGAAAAGTGGGCGTGGCGGCCGTCGAAAGAATCGATCAAAACACAAGTTTGTGTATGGAAAGAAAAATATTTTTGTTTTCCTTTTCACTTTTGAAAGTTGAATAAAATCACCATAGTGCAATGCAACAAACGATGGCAAGCTGAGCGAAGCTTTCAACAAATGATTTCTCAACTTGTTTTCTGTCTTTTGTTTTGTTCTGTTTTCGTTAAGCTTTGTGTCGTTTTGTTTGTTTATTTGTCTGTTGTTTCGTCATTTGGCTGCAGTGAAAAAAAAAAACATTTATGATGCTGCCTCTCTTTCACTAATTTTTTTCTCGCTGTGTCTCTCTTTTGCGCTCTGTTTGTGTGGATTGGCAATACTCAAACTGTCATGGTGACACGGCAGTCTATGTCACACAAACACACACACACACAGGCAACATAATTGCCAGCCAAGTTGTTGTGCGTATAGAAAAAAAGGGAAAGCATACTTTTTAGCGCTATTGTGACATGTGTGTGTGTGGCGTGTGTGTGTGTGTGTGTGAATAACCGAATATAGTAAAGTCAGAAGCCTCAAGCCACACACACTGTACCCAATCAGTGGAGCATCAGCAAACCACGTCAACAACAACAATCACAGGAAAAGAGAAAGCAGCTGGGCAGCAAATCAGCAAAACTACACACACACACACACACACACACACACACATGCAGGGAGCTAAAGAAAAGAGGAATATGTATAGTAAAAACAAACAATAGTAAAACTGATTAAGTCGGAAAAACCACATGAAGCTAAACGATGATGAAGAAAAGACCAAAAGATTACGAGCATTGAAAGAAGTTGCAGGAGTCACAGGAGTCGCAGGATTCACAGGATTCACAGGATTCTCGGCACACACAGGACACAGTGGCAAAAAGGACAAGCGGACTTGCGATGGATGGAGATGATGGAGATGATGGAGATGAAGATGAAGATGAAAATGAAGGCAAGCAACGCGATTTGTGAACCACGCCAAGTCCAGACAATTGAAGGGGACCCGCATGTTGTGTGTGTGTGTGTGCGAGTGTGTGTGTGTGTGTGTGTGTGGGCAGTGGAAGAAAATGAAAAATAATGCGGGTCTTAGGGATTGAACTATGTGTGTGTATTTGTATTGGCCACAAGAAATGAAAACGAAGCAAAAAGTTGAGGGTTGAGCAGCAACATGAAAATGAAAATGAAAACGAAATGAAAATGAACAGAAAAATACACATATATATTTACTATATATAGAAAAGGCAAAAATGCTGGCACATATCGAATAATTGAAAGGATTCGCACAAGCTGCGCACACAAAAGCCATAGCCGAGACAGAGACAAAGACAGAGAGAGAAAGAGAGTGGGAGCGTGAGAGAGGTTGCGAAAGTTAGAACTTTGAGGCGTCAATTTGTAAGATATGATTGTAATGCGCTCTGACAACGCCGAACAACCGAGAACAGCAACAATGACAGCAAAATTAGTCATTGTCCTCCAACAAGGACTTCTCCGCACATTTGCATACATATGCAGATAAGTACACACACACAATGTCTGACAATTATGTACAATTTACTTTGCATAACACTCGAGAACAAGATTCAGCTTCAAGTTGCCAGCTACAAGCAGCTTGTGGCTTAGCCAGGGATGCAGCGTCAAGCAGCAGGGATAGATTAATGGAATGGCGAGTACAGAGTGGAGAATGTAGCTAGAAGGTGTCTATTCTATTTATATATAAGTATGTATACCTCATATATGCATATGAGTTGAAAAGCTACTTAGAATTTTGTAGCCCTAAAACAAAGGTACAGAGAGAGGAACAGAGAGAGAAACAGAGAGAGGACAGGGAGGGAGAGGGAGAGCATTTGTTTCAAGTGCAACATATTCAGGTTGTAGAACAGCAAACAAAGTTAGAAGCGACACTTATTATTTTGATCAGTCAGAAGAATTATAAGATTGAGTAGAGCAGAATTATAATAAAGAGTATCAACTTGTTGGTCACTCAATCGCAGGGATTATCTAGACAAACCTTGTATAATATCAACAGCAAAGTCAATTATTTTAAGTCAAAGAAATCATCTTGTTCTGCAGTCAGTTGAATTGCACACTTTTCATGTTTTATACACTTCAGAAAATATAAATAACTGCAGCAGAGTTAATTAACAACTCTTTGGAAACCATAAAAAAATCAAATTTTATTGTCACCAATTAAATTGTGAGCCACGTTGGGCGCCAACTGCATTGTGTGGCGCCCAACGTGGCACACAAATGTCACGTGCCGCATTGTCAGCTATTTAGACTCAATTGTCGTAGACAAATCTGCCGATGTTGGGCGCCCAAATAGTTAAAGGCATGGCGCCCAACGTGTGGCGCATAATTATATGCGATATGTAACAAAAGACGTTCGCTCACTCACACATAGGCAATTGGAAAAGCTTTCTAACAATCAGGATATACCATGCGAATGCGAGTGCAGCTGCTGTGTTGAGTTTCAGCTGGAAAAATCATTTAACATTTAACAAGTTGTAAGCATTAAAGTCTAGAAAATAGCAGGCATTATCTTTTATTTAATTGGTGAGAGTGAGAAGTGGTGAAAACAAAAGAAAAGACAATGAAAAAGAAAAAGAAATAGAAGGAAAGCATTGATGCTGCATCTTGAGGTGAATTCTAGATATTTCTTTGCATGGTGAGAGCTGAGCTTTTGAGGTGACTCTTATGGTGGATTGGCAACAATTTGTGAACGTGAATGAACGTGACTACAATTCAAATAAATCAATCATAATGAAACGAAATGAGTGGAGAATGCAGTGCAAATTCTATTGGCAAATTTCAATTAGTTTTCATTAATTATTAGATTAAATGGTATTTTTGTTGTTATTTGAATTTGTATCTCAATTCTTTTAGCTTACGGATTGAGGACACTTTTACTTTTCTTTCAACTTTTTTTTTGCAGCTTTTTGAAGCTTTTCATAATTTGCTAACCTTGTGGGGATTGTTTCGCATTTGGAAATTTTGTGATTTTGCTTGCATTGTTTTGAATTTGAATTTTGGATTTGGATATCGATTTGAATTAGAGTTTGAGGCAGATTCGATTGATGATTTGATATATTTCGATTTTGATTCGATTAGAAATTCTGTGTCTTTTAGGCTTTTTGATTTTGATATTGGATTATTTTTGAATTCTTTGCAAATTTGTTTAAATTGAATTTGTTCCCTCTATTTATTAGCTTTGGGCATTTTCTTTTTGTTGTTGATGTGCATTGGTGAGTTTGGCGCTTTTGTACAGAATGATGACGAGCTTTGATTAGCGAGTTGAAGAATTGGAATTTGGATTTGGATTTGGATATTGATTTTGATATTGGTTCTGGCTTTGGTTTAGAACTTCTCCGATATGCTATAGATGCGCTTAACGCTCACGCACTTGCGTCGCAGTCGCTCGCACTCGATCTCCCGGAAGTCGGCGTGTGAACCGGAACTGGAACTGGAACTGGCCGCGGCAGCTATCGATTGTCCACCGATGCCAATGTCGTCGATGGCAATGTGATGGATGCGTCGTGGCAGTTGAGAAATTGCGCAAATGTTCGGTTCACTGTTGGCAGCAGCAGCTGGTGAACTGGAACTGGAACCGGAGTCGCTCGATAAGTTGTCGTCGTTTTCGTCCTGCTCCTCCTCGCACTGCGGGCAAATGTTATCGCTATCGTTATCGTTATCGTTATCGCTCAGTTGCTCGTCGTCCTCGTCGAAATGCGTTGACTTCTGCTGGCTGCCGTTGCCGCCGCTGATGATCGCTCGCTTGAGCTCCAGGAACAGCGGTGATGGAGGCAACAGTGGCACCAACTGTGGCTGACAATCAAAGAGTCCCAGACTTGCCACCGACTCACCGGCGGCGCCACTGGGCAACGGTTGTGTGGTAATCACCGCCGATGCGGCCACACCGAGCAAACTATGAACGGCCGCCTCGGGATGTATGCGATTGTCCGAGTTGGTCGTTGAGAATTTCGAGAGCAGCGACTTGGAGCTGGCTTTGTTCTTCAGCTGCTGTTGCTGCAGATAGTAAAAGTCGCGTGGCAGCGACGATGTGGCATGCAACGGATCCTCTGGATCGTAGTAGCCCAATGCAGCCGGTCGGAATAAACCTGGTGTGCTTAATGAATGCGGTTGTTGCTGTGACTGCGATTGCGATTGCGATTGCGACTGCGATTGTGACTGGCTCCTGTTCGTAGGAATCACTGATGACACTGGCCGTGGAGGCGGTGGGCGTGGTGCTGCTTAGCGTCGACTGCGAACCGGCAGCGGCAGCAGCGGCGGCGGCAGCGGCGGCAAATTGTGCGCCGAGCAGAGGAGTTAAACCGGCGAGGAACTGTTCCTGCTGCTGCTGCTGGCGCTGTTCGTCGAGTTCGCGGCGATAGGCCTCGATCTGGTCGCTCGGCGAGGGTGTGTTGCTGTGAATGCAGCCCTGAAAGAAATCCAATGCTTCGTACAGGATAAAACACAGCCCAAGGACAAGAAATGTCTCCATCATAAGGAACTGACAGCCATTGGAAGTGCAGCCGAAACGGGAAACGAAGCGGTAAACGAAGCGGTGAACGAAACGGTAAACGAAACGGTAAACGAAACGGTAAACGAAACGGCAAACGAAACGGCGAACGAAACGGTAAACAAAACGCAACGCAGCGGAATGAAACGCAGCGCGTTTGCCGTCAACTTAAAGCGCAACGCGTGACAGTTGAAATATTTACCGCTACCCGTGCACCGTTATCGCTAGTTTGTAGTGCTGTCTCTTTTCAATTAGACTCGTTTTTTTTTAAATTTTTGCTCGCTATTTTCTTGTTCTTTTTGTTCAACGCTTTGATATTTTGAATTCAATTCCTTTTGCTTCACACTTTTTGCACTTCATTTTCATTTTCATTTTCATTTGGCTTCACATTTTACTCCCCCGCTTTTCTCGTCTCTCATTTCTCTTTACTCTTATTTCTTTTTTCTTTATTCTTTTGTTATGCAACGCAAATTAATTTCAAATTTGTTTGCTGTCGCTTTTGTTGTTGCTTTTGTGGTTGTTGTTGCCTTTTGTGCGCTTTTCATTTGCATAAATTAAATGCCGCTTATCTCTCTTTCCCTCTCTCTCTCTCTCTCTCTCTCTCTTTCCCTCTTTGTGTGGAGAGAGTGAGATAGAGACAGAAATGAATAGTTAGATATATTTACAAATATACAATTAGTACTATTTATACATAGTACATAGACACATACACATACATGAACACAGACACATAGACATAGATATACACAAAGATTTGCTATAAAAAAACTCTTGCTTTTGCTGTGCGTGTGTGTGTGTGTGTGTGTGCCTTTCATTCAAGTGTGTGTGTGTGTGTGTTGCTGCGGGGAACGTGGTGATAATGAAACAGCAGATTTAGCCAAATTTATATATATTTCGTAAATACACTGATCAAAATTAACAGTTTCTAACATTCAGAATATTTCAATTACATTTAAAATATTAATATATTTAAAACCAGTTTGAAGCATAGGGAAAATCTCCAAATCGAATTGCTAGCCGCTTTATATACTAACTGAACTCTAGAGTTGGATTTGAAATTTGAAGCAGAAAATATTTATAATTATGTTATATTAATTTTTTCCGAAATGTATTTTCCAAAACGATTTACACATGACTTTATATAATTTTATAACAAGAAGTTGCCAAATATTTAAATTAATTCACCTAATGTAATGTTTTCTTGTTTGAAATTGAATCTTAATATAAAGAAACTGATAAATAGATAGATAAATATTTTCAAAGAGATTTTCGCTACTTCAAGAGTTTTTTTCACAGCTTTTGATTTTGTATTTCTTGTGTGAACTTTCTTAAAGTTATATTAATTTTAATTTAAAAAATTATGTAGTCGCATACTCTTGATTTTAGCAAGCTGTATTTATTTTATCAGTGCATATGTATATAAATAAATATTTACATAGATCGGTACGTAAAGATTGCGCTCAAAAAAAGTGTTTTCGACTTGTATTTTAGTCGACAGCCCAAAAGTATGCAGTGATTTTTTTCATTACGCATTTTATTGTGTGTAGGTGTGTGTGAGTGCGTGTGTGTGTGCTGTGTGTGCGTATGCGTGCGTGTTTATAGCGCGCATAAAAACCAAAAGTAAAATGTAAAAACATAAAAAATACTGTGGGAAGAAAATAAAGGCAAATCAGGAAGCCGACAAACAAAATGCGGCAACTTTGTTGCTTTCGGTGGCGTTGTTAAGCACAGCTTAGAGATAAGGCTGCCTCCCTCCCTCTCTCTCCCTTTCTCCCTTTCTCCCTCTCTCTCGCTCTTTGGCTAACAGCTCATAAACTTAACAAACAGCTGAGAAGCCCCTAAACAGCAGTTTCTGTATAGCAATGGACCACAAAATGCCAAAACAGCAAAGCCAACTGTAGAATGAAAGCCCAAAAGTTGCGTTTTGGCCAAGTTAAGTTGAGTTTAGTTGTCGTGGGAAATACGAGAACAACGAGAATAATACTTGAAAAGAAAAGCCGACACTAACTTAAAAGCTGCTAACTGCCAAGATACGAGCAAATAAGACAATTTAATTACATTGCTTAGGCAAAGACAAAATGATCGAAAGACTGAAATTTATTTAGTTAATTCATTTTAAATCAAATACATTGCTTTCCAACAAAAGTATTAGCCAGGAGTTAAGTAATAATTGAGAATTTATAGTAAGCACACTCTATAAATCACATTTGCTAAGTTTACTAAGCAATTTTTCTATTTTCCAAATATATATAAAACGTTTTCTTTTAGTATTTTCAGTTGATTGTTTACAACTTGGAAATTATCACAATTTAAATGAAGCACAATTATGTTTACACTGAAAAGCCAATTGAAACGACCTCATCTTGATTCGTACTACAAATTTCAATATTCTATGTACGAAGTACAAAATAAAATAAAAATATATAAAAATTGAAAAATCCATAAAGCGAAAGCAGAAAAAATCCACACATTCATTTTGTATTATTCGCATTGTGACAGAGAACAGAGAATTTGAGTTTTTACATGCAACTCGTTGCAATTACAAAGCCTTCATTGTCTGCTGATCGCTATTGAAAAGTTCGATAGCCATTGTAATGACTATTTGTTGACATGACACAACAAAAATTCCAACAAAAGTCGCAACAAAAAAAGAAGAAAATAAAGAAAAACTCATAAAGGTCAATAAATGGGCAGCAAAGAGCTAGACCCAAACGTATTTGTAGTGAGAGATGTGAACTGACAGCAAGAGGATTTAAATATTTTCCTTTTACTGAACTCTCTCTCACATTTTTTGGAAATCCGAAAATCACAGCTTGGCAGAGTCATCAAAAATATGCAGCTCATGTTAGA
Organism: Drosophila sp. st01m; assembly: GCA_018901795.1. Taxonomy (NCBI): domain Eukaryota; kingdom Metazoa; phylum Arthropoda; class Insecta; order Diptera; family Drosophilidae; genus Drosophila; species Drosophila sp. st01m. Next base: position 1,945,761 of record JAEIFG010000706.1, on the reverse strand, counting down.
CAATAGAACCTGACACTGGACTCCAAGTCTTTGTCTCTGTCTCTGTCTCTGTTCTTCTCTTTTTTCCTCTCTCTGTGCCTTTTTTTCTACCTAGACAATAAATAGAAAGCCTCTTTTTGCATATTCAATCGAATTATTGCATTGGCATTTTTTCTCTGTGTTTATTTGTGTGTGTTGTGAAATTTCCTGTTGCAAAATTCGACTTGTTTTTGGGACAATGCAAAATACAAGATTTTAATTGATTGTCCAGAGTTGAATAACAGAAATACATTTGAAATTTCGACTATAGAAAATCTGTAAATTTGTGTGCTTTATGTTTTGAAAAGTCTTCAACTCTGTTTCATTAATCTAATAATTTTCAAAGAGGACATTTTAATAAAACACTCATTAATTGCATAAAATGTAATTTGCTCGATAAAAACCTTTGAACATCAATGCCAAAAATTATGTGTACTATATCATAGTATTCATAAAACTTTAACGAATAAATTTCGAGTGAAATCGCATTGAATTGAATTCAAATGCATTGAAATCTATTATTGTTATGGTTATTGCCAGATTTTAAATTGAACACAATAACAATTGTTCAGTCAAAAATTTGTATATGAATTAAAGAAGTTAATTGAAATAATAGAGGCAAAAAGCACAGCAATAAAATAAAAATGGATATTAAAACAGTAGTCAGATTGTGTCCTTTTCTAATTTGCATATTGTGTCTGAAATTGCAGCTCATTTTTTGCAGTAATTTATTTAAATTCCTCGCAGATTCCATTACATTATCAATATGCCAAAATATGTCAGAATGAAAGCAAATTAATTTATGTTAATGGTTAAAATGCAACGAAATATTCAATTAAATTCATTAAACTAATGGCAAATTTAATGGGCTTTAAGTGTAACAAGCAGAACGTTTACGAATGAGGCGCAAAGCGGAGATGACAAAGTGAGAGATCAAATGGTTCTCACAGTAAAGAGCGCAGTGAATTTAAGTTTTAATAACTGGACACAAATAAAAAGATTTTCAGAGTTTATTTCTACATTATTTGTAGCTCTAACTATTGCCAATAAAAAAAGACTCAAAAGTATGATACTGTTAACAACTTGACTTGAAACTCAACCAATTGCCATTACAATATTATTCAACATTTACATTCAGCACATGAACCCATGAATCAAGAATCGTGCATCATGAATCATGAAACATAAATCAAGAGAGCACAACATTTGCTCAGTGATTTTGATAACACATGTGGTAACGAGGCAAATGCGGCAATTGGATATGCAATATGTATGAATGAAGCATCTAAAGATATTTACACCAATTTGCAGCTATAATAACAATCTTCATAAAAGAAAAAAAAAACGCAGCGGAAAACGGGCTTAAACGAAGGGGAAAAAAAACCCAACAAATAGCTGGAGAGACAAAAGTGGCAATGAAAATGAAAACACTTTGATAGAAAAATACAACGCGTAGCAAGTGAAGCTCAACCCAAAGATAATGTGGTTCGCAATCCATCGCTCCCTTTTCTCCCTTTCCCCGCTCATCACTTCCCTTCCCCCTCCGCTCCCCTCACGCTGAGCAATCGATGATGCGGAAAAGGGTGAAGCAATCACAGTCACAAAGTGTGACCAGCGTGTGTGTACTCCCTCTCTCTCTCTCTCTCTCTCTCTGTCTCGTCACAGTTTCAGTTCCAGCTTCAGTTCCTCTTGTCTTGTTCCTCACATCAAAATGCACAACGTGTCGTTATTTATGGCTTTGGGAGCAAGCTGCGATGCTGCCACCGTTAAAGCCACAAATCGAAAGAGCACCCTCTTCCCTCTCCCCTCTCACCCTCTCTCCCTCACTCTTTCTCTCGCGCTGACTTTGAGTTGACAACGCTTAAGCCTCAGCACGAGGCCAGGCCACAGATCAACCCGAAAGTCCAAGCTAGAGATGTGTATTGTCCACAAAATATCGAAATTGTCATCGCATAAAAGCACACATATCGAATTCTATACTATCGCTGTTATCAACAATAGTATCTCTGATCGGTATATTTATTTATTATTCAGTAAAAACAGAGCGAAATGAACTGTTTAATTTCCTTAATGTCTCTTAAAAGTTCCTTTAATATATATAAGTACCTATCATTAGCATTAAATTATTTTGATTGTTGTTTTGTTCATATGAAATCTATATACCTTTCGTTAGTATCACACTATTTTTATTAATATTTGAAAAAGTTTCCGCATTTCGCTCTTGCTTGAAAAAACACATAAAACACTAAAGATTTTGCTAATAAAAATATGTTTTGCATATCTAATAATAAAATATTAATTCTAAACTTCGTCTTAGAATTGAACGTAGACTTCGGTTTTCTGTTATCATTTTTCAATTATTTTTCAGCCAAATTTAAATGCTTTTTTGGTCAATATATAAATAATTTATCAAAATACTCGACCAAAGTAAAAATATTTATAATAATGTATCAAAAATTAGGATAATTTATTCTGTTCTTTTTTTTCTTGCTTTTTTTTTAAAATTAGTTTAAAAATCTGTATTTTATGCTAAATATGAGCATTTACTTAGGTCAATTTTGAATTCTAGTTAAAGTTAAAAAACACAACAACAAAACTTTTGATTAATTTGTCAATATATATTGAATATTTTGAATATTATAGGTTGGTTAGCGATTAGAGTTCTTTAATGTTTCTTTATTTTTATGCGCAAATTTCTTCGTTGAGTTTCGTATTGTTTCTATATTGGTGTAAACAATATCGACATGACCGTGTATCGATACACGTCGCTAGTCTGAGCTGCAAGTCGTAAACTGCACACACACACGACACACACACACACACACACACACGTGCATTGCAGTTTGGCGACTTTAATCTCCCAGCTATCGCCTGGACTTATGCAACTCGGCAAATTGCTGAGCTGCCGTTGCTGCCACATGAGCACACAACAACTGCCTGTCCTCCCCCCCCTCATCCTCCTCCACCCTCCTCCCTAGTCCTGTCCCCCTTCCCTCCACTAACTGACGTTGCACGTTACAAACGTTTCGTGTTTCAACTCAATTTGCTGGCAACTTTTGCTCGATTTGTTTCGATTTTCAATTTGATTTCTTTTTTTATTCTGCGCATTTCTTTCATTTGCTGCTGGCTCTATCGCTTCGTATTATTATTATTATTATTATTATTATTATTATTACTATTATGCAAGGCGCTCTAATTAAATTTTTAATGTCTAACTGTGTGTGTGCATCTCTCTTTCTCCCTCCCCCTCTCGCTTTCTCTCTCTCTCTCTCTCGCTGTCAGTGAAAACTTTTGCTTTAACTTCAAACAAATTCCAAGTAATTGCACATTGAAATTGGCAGCAACAAAAAGCTCAGATCGTTTCCTTTATTTTTATTTTATTTTCCGTTTTTTGCATTTTTTTATTTCAAACTGTTTTGCATACTAAGGGAAAAGTTATCGACGTTGGGGAGAGGGGCGGAAAAGTTATCGAAGAAGGGATGCGTTTATGTGCCCGTTAACTTTACAAGATTGTCTAATTGCCTGAGCGAGATAGTTGAACACAGAAAGAGAGTGAGAGAGAGAGGGGAGGGGGAGAAAAGGCAGAAGACGAAGCTCTAACTGGACTTGAAACTGACTTTTCAAATGGCAGCAACAACAAGAACAACAACACAATTGCTAACAAGTACAATTTAATCATTAGCAGCTTAAGCAAATAACTGCTGTCTTGGAAATTAGATACCCTGGCCGCAATGCAAAAGGGTTGAATGTGCCATTAAAACAGACAGCAAAACTTGTCAGATATTCAAAGCCAAAAAGCTGCAAACAAGTTTTCCAGGAATCAATATGACAATGTTAATTAAAAAATGTGAAAGTAAAGTAAAATTCAGATAAAAAAGTGCCTGAATTTTAAACAGCGCTTTTTAATTGAAAAACATTTGCTGATTTATAATTTTATAATTTTTAAAGTCTAAGTCTGATTACAGGGTAGCTCTAAGTGAAGTTAACTCGCTTGTAGTGGCATCAACTGCTCAAAGGATGCGCTCTAACATCTCTGAAACTAACACTGTGGCTGTCTCTATCTATTTGCAGCTGCCTTCTCTGTCTAGCTGTCGTGTAACAAGAATGCAAGCCAACAAGTGCAACAACAACAACAGCAACAACATAAAAGGCAACCAAACAAAGTGAATCAAAGTATTAATTTGTTTCTTTTTTTTTATAAAATTAAATTTCAGTGTATTTTTTTCGTCTTTTTATGATGTTTTGCATATCATTTAATTAAATAACAAGACACAGTGGATGATTGAGCGAGTGAGAGAGAAAAAGAGGTAGAAAAAACAGAGAGAGAGAGAGGGGGAGAGATCAGCCGTTATGTCAACATTCTGAGGAGCCAAAAGAGAACAGGAATTTAACTGAAACTCAACCTAAATTCAGACAAATTTTAAATGCTCTACACCAAAGTAAATGTCTACAATTATGTAGAAAATTGTGGGAAATATGTAGAAATCGTTGGTTAAGTTATGAGATTCTTGATTTATTAAATAATAAATTTTATATTTTAAAAAACAGCTATAAAAATATTATACATTATCATATAAATATTAAATCTTGCAGCGTTGAAATAATGTAATAAATAGAGAAATTTTCAGTCTTGATGGTGGAAATTTTTGAAAGCGTTTTCTATTTAAATTTGATGTTTTCTTTGTTTTATAATTTGCTATTCATTTGTAGGCACTAAAAATAAAATGTATGTTCACATGACTATGAATACATTTAATTTACTTTCTATCTGTTGGAAATCGAATTCAGTTTTTGCCTATTTAAATTCTAGAAATTCTAAAACTAGCATATTTCTTTCACAACAAAATAATCGATTTAGTTGAACTTATTTACTTTGAAATTCGAATTTTTTCTTTTTTTTCTCATTTGTTAGCTTTTTAATTAGTTAAGATTGCTTTTGAAAAAAGGTCAAGTGCCAATCTTCTGTTTAATCTCTACAAAACCTAGAAATACTTAAAAAAAAAAGTAGAATAAAATATAAAATACATAAATATAAAAACATATTTACCTTAAAATAAATTTGACAAATGTGTAAATGTGTGAGTTAATATTTGTTATTAACTTTTTAATACATTAAGTATTATTAACAGCTACTTAAACTGTCCAAGAGTTAGAAATACTTAAAAAATATAAAATAAAAAATAATATAATATACATAAATATAAAAATATAATTACTTTTAATTAAATTTGACAAATTTGTCATTTTCATTTGATACATTAAGTATTATTATAAGTTAAGTATTATATTTAATGCTACATTAAACTCATAGCACGATTTACAGAAGTGATTAAAAATCATCATCATAATCAGTTTTCGAACTTTAGATCTCGACGAGCTCAGCAATTGTTTATTAAATGAGCAGCTAAAAGTTAGTGAGTGCAAATGACACGTTATCATCATTCAAACAGGGTTAAAAAATAAAAAGCAAAGCTCATTTGAAAGTTGTCATGACCCCTTGGCATAGAAATGTCGAGAGAAGCAAACAATTTGCTGGGCACTTTTAGTCGAGCCTCCCCACGACAATAACAGCAACAGCAGCAGCAGCAGCAGCAACAATTGCTGCAACAACAGCAACAACAGCAACTGTTGCCAACTGTAGAGCTGCAGTTGCTGCTGTTGTCACAGTCACTTCTTCATTTTGTCAACTGCAACTGTTGTTGTCATGTGTGTGTGTGTGTTTGTGTGTGTTGTCCATAACTGAACTTTGCTGGAAAGTAAACCAACATAAGTGTTGCGACGTTTCGTTTGTTGTTATTTTTATTTTTATTTTTATGGGCTGAGACTTTGTCGCTTCTTCTTTACTTTCATCCTTTTCTGTATTTTTTACCCAGTTTTATTATTTTTGTTTTATTTTTCTCTCTCTTTTTTGTTGACCTGATCCATGTTAACCTCTTTTGGAGAAGGCAACTGCTGCAATGCTTTAAAGGACAGACAGATTGTTGTTGTTGGCCTTGCCTGCAGCATAAATTTTTAAATGTGCCCCAAATTGTTGCAGCTGGAAACAAACTTGCAAATTGTTTGCTGCGGCTTGTCAACTGCAGCAACCTTCACCTTGTTGCATGTTGCCCACTCAGCACACACACACACACACACACACACACACACCAAGCCACGCCTCTTTTTGCCGCAGCACAACAATTTGGAGCAACCCAAAAAAAAAAAAGGAATATAAAAATGTGAAAAATAAGGGAAGAGTGAAAAGTGAAAAGAAAACAATTATCAAATTTGTTGCAACTGTTGCAGCAAATGAATTGCATTATGTAATGCACTTTGTTGTGGCAGAAGTGTGCATCAGTTAGTGGCACGTGGCAAGTGGCAAGTGGCAAGTGGCAAGTGACAGTTGACCGCAGCAACCATTGAATATGGCCATTATGCCACACACTTCGGCGGTCCAGTCTGTTAGTCTGTCAGTTAGCTGTTGTTCTGTACTTTAGAGATGATTAATAGATTTATATTTCGAATCTTAATATCGGAAATTGCACACGACTCCAATTATATTATAAATCTACGCAAGTCTGCAAAAAATTTGGACAAATTACTCAGCTCGATTTTGCGTCATGATATTTGTTTTAAAGTTCCCTAATCAATTGTCGAAAGTTCATATAAAACTAAAGAATACAATAATATAATATTTGTATAATAATAATATGATAATTGTGTGGATTTTATCTTCAAATCAAAACTTTAAAAATCTATTGATTACTTTTTTAAAATATAGCAATAATAATAAATTTATTTCAGTTTTTCCTGATTAAATTTAAAGTGAAGCATAACACAAAATTGGATAAACAAATTCAGAGCACATTTCAAATCGACTAAAGCATCCATATATTTGTGAAAATGCTGTGAAAATTGTAGTTGACAGAAAATGTTAACGCAATAGTTTATACAAATTTATCGAATTGGAAAATCGAAGGCATGAAGTTATCGGTTGCTTATTATCACAAAATATATAAATTATAACTATTATTCAACAAGCTAAGTTATTGAATATTAATTTCTGAACTCTATCTTTTTATATCATCACTATGTCAACTCTAGTTTTCCACGATAGCTGAGCTATCGATAACTAAGTTGAGTTATCTTCTTTAACTAAAAAAATACCACAGCTCTATTTAATTTCCTGATTTCTTAATATTTGTTGTGCACAGGAATTGCTTCAGTTTTAACAAAATATGAAACCAAAATGCTCCCTCGATATTTAAAACTATATACTTTGTAATGAGAGCTGCCTTTTGTAGTCAGAGAGAGAGAGAGAGAGAGAAAGAGAAGAGGAGGAAAATTCGCATAACTAAACTTTGAACTAGAAGTTAAAGACTCTCAACTCTTTTGCCACTTGCCACAGGCAACATTTTACTCTCTCTCTCTCTCTCTCTTTCCCTCTCTCAGCTGATGACTGTCTCGCTATCTCTATTTTTCCATCTCTTTTCTTGAACTGTAACTGGTTGCCTAACATGCATTCAAGTGCCTTAAAAATGCCCCCTGCAAACTTTGAAATTGTTTTCGTTCAATTTGCAAACCAAACAACTCAACCATTAAGGCCATTTCACGATGCCAACGGCCGTTGGTTGGGTGGGGGGAGGGAGTTGCAGCGCCGGGGGTTTTGTGGCGAGAGGGGTTGGGGGAGTGATTGGGAGTCGAACTCTTAAGTCTGCGGCTGCTGGCATTCTTTTGGGGCATCGGTTAACGCGCACAAAATAATTAACCAGCAAATAAAATATATATGAAAAATCGATGTCAAATTTGTAAAAACCAAATTGAAAGGCTGTGTTATGAAACCACCGACCAAGATATACCCTGTATGCGATAAAACTGAAAAGTTTTCTAAATATAATAAATAATATGTTAATGACATAAACTATTTTGTTAAACTTTTTTACTCTTTTTCTATACTTAGATTAAAATCAATTTTCTTAACTCTTTACTCATGGTTTTTTTCGATCCCTTAAAAACTAACCAGATTTCTAAATATAATAAATCATATTCTGGGTATAAAAAAACTATTCTGTTTAACTTTCCCTGTTTTTGTATAGTCTGATTAAAACCAATTTTTAACACGAATATTTTCGAAAATAAAGCTGGTTATTTTAAAAGTTATTTAACCAAAAACATTATCGCTAATGCAAATCTTTGTTCAAGCCACACGATCTTTGATTTGTTCGTTGCATAGATTATGTATAGTTCGCACTGCCCTTGCAACTACTGCAAATTGATTACAGGGTATTGAAATGGATAAAGCCACGGTCAAAAGGGAATATTTGCTGCATGCTGCATATTTGATGCATTTACTCGATTGCAGTGCAGACTTTTTACTATCATTTATTTTTGTATGTAAGCTATATAAATGTTATATGTACTATATATGGGCTTATTATGTATGTGAAGTTCTCTTATTTATACTTAATTTCCTTTTGAATCTCTATATATTTCTCTTTTCCCAATTATATAGTTTTTATATGTTTTTTTGCGAATGTTTGCTTTCAGTTTTATGAAAAGAAATGGAGAATGTTGCTGTTGTTCTTGTTGTTGTCGTTGTTGTTATGGCATTGACTCTCTGGCAGTCATTAAAAATATGAAATTTCATGTAAGGACACACCCAAAGTATCAGCAAAGCTGACAAGTGGAGAAAGTATTGGGGAAGGTTGGTGGAAAAGTTGCTTTTTATATGACAGTGTACGATACTTAAATGAATTACCGCTGCAACCGAGTCGAGTACATTTTATATTTATCGACATGTCCGCCCCATGCAGCTGTATAACAGATCGAATATATCTATATATCTGTATATATATAAATATACATTGTGTAAATGGAACAGTTCGTAATATGTTTGTCCATTCGTGAGAGAACAAACATGCAGCGAACAATAAAAGAACTGAAAACGAAACCGATATTAATATATGTATATCGACACACGATAGAAAAGTGTAAAGTGTGCACTAGAAACAACGACAGTCAACTTTTTTAATATCCTTATCTCACTCTATCAATTGTGTGCTACATTTTTATGTTTCTACACTCTACACACACTCCGAACTTATCTGCTCGTAAAGTTTGTCGAGTGTGTAGAGTTGCCAACAACAATTCAATGTCGATAAATCGGAGAACAGCGCTGAATGTCGATTAAACTATCGACACAATTGCATGACAGTGTGTTAATATATAAATATATATTTGCAAGTTATCGCATTATAATTTATATAGAAAGCGAAACAAATATTGATTTAAAACTTATTGTAACCTCAGAAGCTTATTAAATATAGAAACTTGAGATTAAAATTGTTGATTCGTTTAAACATACACAGAAAATCGAATTATTGCGATAAATGTTTTGAGTGGTTCAGGGATTTTTAGAAGAGTATGAAACGTCTCAGAATCAATTATTAGAAATTGATTGAATGTAAACGATGTAAATTTTTTAAAAATATTAAAATTTCGAAACCTATATTACATAGATTTTGAGAACACACTTGACTGGATTTAATGAAATTTAAACGCAGATCGATTTAAAAGGCCACACCATCATGGAAATGACATCGGTTGAGTTGTGATAAAATTAGAACAGTTTGAAGTTGGTGAGAGTTTGGACTTGTTTTTATTTTTTTGTTTTGCACAAGAGAATAAATTCTCAATCATCTTGCACAACTTATCTATTATCGATTACAACCCTGCTAACTGATGACAGCGCAGAATTTTGGGCTGCCAACAAACGCTCCTGTTCAAGGAGCATTTAAAGGGAGAAGAACTTTTGAGAATGGTCCCAAAGAGCTGTCAAAATTTGTGCGTTAATACATTTAACGTTGCAAACGGAGCAGGAGATTCACACACACACGTGTCCTTTAGGAAAAGGCTACACCGTTGAGTGGAAAGTGAAGGGATGGAGGGGTGGAAGGGGTGGAAAGTTGCTGGAGAACAATGCGTTAAGCAAAAGTTGCACAAAATTGACAAAATATAAATAAAATATGGCACAAAGCACAAAGCGATGGGCGAAAAATGACAAAAACAGATGTCAATACAGGTGAACAACCTGTCCAAAGGGTAACAATAGATAGAGAGATAGAGAAAAAGGTAGAGAGAGCGAGAGAGAGAGAGAGGAGAGAGATATAGGAGTTGGCAATAAATGGAAAGAACAGAATAGAGGAATATCAAGAGAATAGGGGGAACGCGGGACAGCAACCGATTGACGCTAATATTGTCTGAAATGTATTGACACAAATGGAGTGACAGCACAGGAGCGGAATCACAGGCATTGCGGGTATGTGTGAAGCGCACGCTTCATATCCAATTGGCATTTAACAATGATGACGTAATTGATTTTTAAGCAAATACATTTTGTCAGCGGAATACAAAGAAAAAAAATACTCAATTGTTGAGTAAAAAGAAGCGAAACGTGTTGCAAGCGTCGAGCAAATGGAGCAGGGGAACCAAGAAAGAGTCACGAGTGTTTGTTTAAAATCTTAGCAATAGCCCTCCACAAACTCGTTTTCCCTTTGCAAGTACACACACACACACACACACACACACACACACACCCCATAGATGCACATACAAAATGTAAGTAAATCAAATAAAAGCAAAGAAACCAAAGCAGAAAAATAATAAAAATATATATATGTGTATATAGCGAATTGTTAAAAGAAAATAATACAGCAAAATAAACTAAAACGTGCGAAGGCTGCAGGTGCGATTGTGTCTGTCTGCCTGTCTGTCTGTCTGTCTGTGTGTGAGTGTGTGTGTGTGCAGCCACTTTTGAGTGCACATCGAGAAAATCGGGACATTCTTTATTTACACTTGGCCATGCATCAACACACACACACTTACACACACACTTACACACTCACGCTTACACACTCACACACACACACTCACACATTCGCATACTAATACAGCTGCTGAGCACACGTACGTGAAGGGAACAAACAAATGTCACCTAAAGACCATTAAAAAAAAAAGAGAATTAAACTCAATTTATTTTCAGCTAACCGAAGTTTGCTACACACTTGCAAACCTTATAAACTAGAATACACTGAGCGAAACTGCTACATATACAAAAGTACATGATGAACAAATAAGCTAACTATTTAATTTAATATTTATCATTTATTTTTTTATGTATTTGAGCAATGTAAAATAAAATAAGAAAATAACTATTTTTATTGCATAAAGTGTTTTGTTTGAAGAATGTGGCTCGCTCTATTTCTTGCAGTGTATTTTAGCATTTGATTGATCTTTCGATAGGCACAATGCCTTATTCTCGCTAATTTCCCTTTGCTTTCTGGAGTTGAATTGCAGTTTAATTGAAGTTTCCCTATTCATCGAACATTTTATTTACTTGACTCCCAGTAGTTTAGCTTTATAAGATAAATGCTATTGTAAGCATTAACATCTGTGATTTACAATAGCTTTACTCTCTTGCGAATTCTCCAACTTACTTGCCCTTAAGCATCGTGTTTGACTTTAGAATCAATACAGTTTCAGAGTATGAATATACATATATAGTTTAATTTGATATTTCAGTTTCTGACTTTGCTCACTCTCTCTCTTTCTCTCTCTGTCTCTGTCTCTGTGTTGCTGTCTCATTCTCTGGCGAAGTTTGGCGTTTGTCAAACAAGCTAAAAGCTCCATTGTAGGAATTTTCAGAGTTTCCGCTTGAGTTGAGATGAAACTCTTGAGAAAAGTTATGCGAGAAACTCTCTCACCTAGTTGAATATCAAATGGAACACAAAACGTGAGGAAATTTTAAGTTTTAATTATGTAAATGATACATGGACTGTGTGGCTGTGTGGCGGTTTTATTGAGTGTTTTAATTAAATTGCTTATAATTATAAACGAGTATATTGATAGCTTAAGCTGCTTAACACAATGTTGCAAGTGGCAAGTTGCTGGTGCATTTCTATTAAAGCGTATTTTCTGTTTGTCTTGAATCATTTTCATCTTCAGTGTTCAGCTTAAGCTTATAATTAACTTGTTTTCGGTTTAATCACTTAAGTGGCAATTTCTCACCAGCAGCTGCAACAACAATTATTATTATATTTATCGAATTATTAAAGCAAACAAGCAAACAACAATTTATCAAATATTAAACACATCAAATATGTAATGAGTTTGTTATCATTTCAATAGTGAAATCCGAGTGCATTAAAATGCCATGTGAAATAACAAAATGAAAGGCGGATTATCACAAGCCTCTTAAGTGCACAAGCTACTTATAATTGAAGTGCCTGTTTACATGTGGCATGTGGCAACATTAAGCTGCAACTACATACTACTTTAGCCATAATGAATAACACAAATATAATTTATATTTATATTTATATTTATATTTATGCTGTCTGAGGAGTTTCTCAAATTGAATTTCATAGTTGCTTTTGATTTGGGATCGGATTAATTATAAAATAAAGTAAACGATATTTTATGACCGCATAAGCATCTTCTATCTTGTAATATAAATTTATCTATATTCTTATTTTGGCAATTTTGGTTTTTGATTTTAAGTGTGACATTTGAAGCAAAAATTGAGAAACTATTTTGAAATAGGCAAACTATTCATCTAACTATTGCTTGAATTTATTTCGATTTAATTATTAATGTAAGTATTAATAACTATGTGGAATTTAACTGATGCTTTTAGTTTAATCCTTTGATTTGAATTTAAATATGTTCTGCATTTGCAAAATATATTCGATTTTTAGTTTAAATAAATAAAATGTTACTCAATTCAATTGTCAATCAAATGATATCTCAATTTTTTGAGATAAGTTAAATTAATTTGAAATTTGCAACATTTTTATATGAGTTTCAACACTCAACATGTTTCGAGCACTCATGAGTGTGTTAAAGAAATAACTAAATGGCATTCAATCAGTATCATTGCTCTACATCAGTCTGTGCGAAACAGACTTTAAGCCAAGATTTACTTTAGCTGCAATTAGTGTGAGCTGCAGACCTTGCGTATACGTAATTTGCATTTGTGTGCGACACAAAGAGTCAAATCGAATAAAATACACACACAAACATACACAGCTGGACACAAGTTGACAGGACATCAAGGATTATGCTGGAGACTCGCGATACTCGATACTTTGGCAATATCTATGCATCTAGTTAGTTGTATTTGTTTTGTGTTTCTTTGCCCTTGTTGTTTGAAAACTTGCTGACCAATTTGCATATTGTTGTTATTAACAATTTGCATATGAAAATAAGAAAACTCCAACAATAACAACAACCAAAAAAAAAAAAAAAACAACAAGGACAACAATAAAGTAAAAAGCGGCAAGAAGATGTTGTGAGTTTAGTTCAATGTTATTCCATGACTTTTTGCATATAATATTGAAGAAAACACAAGAACAACAATTTGACTATGTTCTCTTAAGTTATTGGTTCATTTTTTGTTTGTTGTTGTTGCTGTTGTTGCTGTTGTCTGTTTGCTTTTGTTGTTGCTGCTGTGGAGACTTGATTTTAGGCTTAAATCTTTGTTGTTTATTTTCTACAGCTCTTTAAAGCGGAATTAACTTTTCTAAGCACACAAATACACACATGCATACACACACACACACACTCACACACACACACTCACACACACAATTTATTTATAAAATTATGTTAGCATTTACCGCCAAACTTTTCGCTTAACAACTAAATTTCTAATTTATTTTTAAACTCTTTTTAATTTAATATTTTTAGCATTATTATTTAATTATATTTATTTTTTATTTATAAGTCACACTTAACACCAATAAAAAAAAATTGTCTATATTTATATTTATTTTTTATTGGCCTCTGACCAAAGACAAAAAAAAATTGCAAAAAAATTAATTGGGTTGCTGTAATTTGTAAATTTTAATTAAATATTGTGGCACAGTTTTTAGCGCGCGTTGTCGTCGGCGTATTTTTTTTTTTTTTTTTGGTTGTTGTTATGTTTTGGATGAACTTGAATTTCGTGAAATTATGTTTAATTGTTATTTGGGTATTAATTTATTTAATTGTTTTGGTTTCGGTTTTGTTTTTGTTTTTGTTTTTGGAGTGTTTAAAGGCGCCGCCTTTTAACTTGATGCTTTGTGCTCGTTTTTCGCTGTTTGCTTGTTCGCTTGTTGTTTTGGTGTTTAGCCTCGCTTAAATTGTTGTTGTAGTTATGTTGTTGTTGTGCGTTATCGCTGTTCTTGCTGTTGTTGTGTTTGTTTTTTTCGGTACTGTTTTTAGCCGTATTTTGGCCCGTGCACGACGACCGCTTGACGCCCGTATTGAAAACAGACTGCGGCTCCAGACTGCGAGATTCATCCCATGAAGATAGTAAGCTGCCAGTGCCACACACACACACACACACACAGACACACACACACAGACACACACACACAGAGAAACACACACAAAGACAGGCAAACGAGCGTAGCGCACGAAGGAACAACACGATTACGATGACGACGGCGATGACGACGACGACGGTCACTTTTGTTTCGTTCAATGGAGCAAACAGTCAGCATCCGTTCTGTGTGTGTGTGCCTGTGTGTGTGTGTGTGTGTGTGTGTGTGTGTTTCTGTCTGGGTGTGTGAATGTGTGTGCGCGCGCACGCAGCACTTGCCGAGCGGCATATTTGGCACGGCACGGCACGGCATGGCCAGGCCGAAGCTTAAGTCACAAGCCGGGCTAAGAGCAACCAACAAAACATGCCAACGCTCTTTTGAACCCACGCAATATTTTCACCAATGTGGTGAAAAAAAACCAACAGCAAAGCAGCAACAAGAACTTTTAAAAATAAAAAACAAGGAATATAAAAAAAAAGCTTCGCAAACGGTTTTGACCAAGATCACGTATACGCAACGTGGCGCCGGTTAAGTAAATAAACGCAACAACAGCAGCTGCAACTCGTGCCAAAAGATGCCAAAAAAAATAACAAAAAAAAAAAAAAACTACTGCAAACAGTCGGACAAAAGCAGCTGCCACATCCTTGAAAACACTTTACAACTTCCTGTTTGGCCTACATACTTCGATCTCAGTCATTTTAAAGTCTGAACATATTGCAAATATTTTATATAGTTATGTTTGTTATTTTTGTTATGATTGTTATATGTTAAATATGTTGTTGAAGCTTAGTTTATAAATTATACTTTATGGAATTTTGCTTGTGCATCAATCTTCCTTTGATGAATATAAAAATTCAATTTACAAATGTTTCAAGAAATATAATTAGGAATGTTGTTTGACTCTCTAAATAATTAAAAATAACGCTAATGTCATTTTCAGTTAGGCTGAAAACAAATAATAAATGCTTTTAGGAGACAAAATATTTACCTAAAGTTTAACAGTATAAAATGCAATTAAAATCATTTTTTAATTTGAGAAAAACTCAATAAATGTGTTTATTAAAATAACTAAGCTAAAAAGTAAATAATATATTTGCTGGTTTTTGGAAACCGATGAAAATGAATTTCTGACAATAACATTTAAACCGAACGATACATTTATTTAATGCATAATTTATAAATCAATGAAATGGAAAGCAGTTCAAGGAATTAAAAACTCTAAGCGACATTTTGGGGTCATCAGACAAAAGCACTTGAAATGTCCAATCTCATGATTACTCACAGGTAACTCAATCAGTCAACAGACCTCTGAACGAACTTGACCTGCAGGTCAAGTTGTCTCTCCGAGTGGAATTTCTCATTTAATTATTGTTTAAAAAATACAATTACTTACTTAAGTCTTACCATTGAATTCTAGTGCAAGACTATAATGCCAAGCTAGTAATAGTTTAAGAAGATAAAGTTACAGAAACTATTATATAATTTTGATAATATTTATGAGATTGAAGCTTAAAGTGATTGATTTGAATTCATCTCCCTAAAATGTCAAGCTAATATTTAGAAATCATTTTAAGGCTCCCTGAAATATATTATATATTGAATTAATGACTCTAGTATTAGAAAATTCGCTCAAAGATCCATTATAATAATATACTTATCTTCTATTTCTCCAACTCTCCTCTCTTATTGTCAAAACACACAACGACAACAAAACAAAACAAATGCCGCCCAATTACCAAAATGCGTTCTCTTTCTATTTCGCTCTCTTAAATTCCAGCTCTCTCGCTCTCTTCTTCCTGCTTATGCTTCGGCTCTCTTGCAAACGAAACTCAACATACAAAGAAACTCAACATGATGGTTTAGTGTGTGTGCAGCGCCATCTATGTTTGAGCTTGAAAGCTTGCGACGCACAGTGGGTCGTTTTGTCAAAAAAAAAAAAATTTCAGACAGTAGTTAATAATGATGTCTCTAGAGTAAACTCTAGCTCTAAAGTATTTATATGTGTGAAAACTCCATTTTTAACTTAACACAACTTATTGAGTATTTCAATGATCTTTTCTATCTTATGCAATTATTATCATATTTAATTTTCTGACCAAACTAAATTCTCAAATATTTGTCGGAGCTACAGATTTGTAATTTGAAAGAACAAATTTAAAATAAAATTAAATAATAAAATAAGTGACTAATGCTCAAATAATGCAATCTTACCTGAATATTTGTTTATCTTTTTAAATTTATTAAAATTCTTAAGAATTTGAACATCATTTTTAAAAAGATACTTAAATATATAAAAATTGCTATATATATTGAGTAAATAGATTAGGTTAATTAGATTAGATTAATTAAATGGGAGCTTAAAACCGATTCCATTTATTATTATTATTTTATATATTTTGTCTACTGATTGTACCATTCACACCACCGTGCGAAATTAAGCGCAACGATTTGCAACAGTTTCAAAATGAAATGAAAACATGAGAATTTTGACGACGTGGCCAGTTGATGAACAATTGACACCGCCGCTGTGCCGCAGTGGCAACCGCTAATGCCAGCCCTACACCCCCCTCCCCCTCCCTACACTCATCCCCCTCTGCTGCCCTTTGTCACTGTTGATATGTCTCAGGCCATTTGTTGACCCACTGCCAGCAATTAAACACAGACGCAAAACGCTGAGCGATTTCCGTGTGCGCTAATGATAGGCAGCAGGAAAGAGGAGCAAAAAAGGAGAGAGAGAGGAGGGAGAGAGGTAGGGGTAGGGGTACATGTTAAGCAGGCAAATGGGGCTACAATGGAAAGAGAAGTATTACACACTGGGCAGTTTTGGTTCAAGCTAATTCGAACGAAATTAAGCAAACATTTAATGAAGCAATTAGCAAACGTTGGCAGCTGGCTACAGTCCAAATCCCCCCAGCTCACACACACGCACACACACACACACACACACACGCACTTTCAGTTTGCGGTTAATATCCTGTGCGAACTTCCATACATTTGCAATAAAGTAGTGCACACACGCTTTTTCCCCAAAACTTTCCCTTCAAATTGTATTGTAATGAACGCTCCATGTAATGGACAGTGGCATCTTCTGTATTTAGGGGGTAGAATTCAGCAGGAGGTGCTCTGAATTTATGTACTTTATGTATGTGACGTAACTCAGTTGCATGGGCGAAAGCGTAAAATCCATTAATAGATTTTGGCATTTGTATTTCTTGCTTGAACTCACTTGAACTGTGTACTCGGTAATCTGAAACTGAGTCTTCTCATTGGATGGAGGGGGGAGGGGGAAAGGTAAGGATACCACTGTATTTCTTACATCAAAAGGGATTTCGCTTTTACACATCAATGTGCTTCGTCGTTGTGGACACAGAAAAAAAGTTGCGTTTACTCACCTGAAAATGAAAAAGAAAAAGCACAAAAGGCAAAGAGCGTTAGTATCATCAAAAAAATATAAAAAACATTATTTTATATAGATATATCTATGCATATATATATATGTAGAGTTATGGGCTACACAAATATAGATAGCAAAAATAAACAGGTAAAGTTTTCCCCAGTTTCTATTTATATTTTCATTCTCTGGTTTTACTTGTTGTTGTTGCTCTGTTTTCTATGGTACAAGACAACAATTTTTGGCAAAATATTTTCATAGGCTTCCAAATTGTGTTCTCCGAAATTCCCTTCGCATAGACACACACACAAACAAATACACAACTAGCTGAAGCAGAAAAAAAGTTTGATTAGGAGCAAACAATGTGTTAAAGTGCAAAATACTGTTGCATACTTTTTTGGGCTACTTTCCTTAACGTCTGCACAAGTGTGTGTATGTGCGTGTGTGTGCGTGTGTGTGTGTGAAAAACTTTTATATAGTTACACAACCACAAATTGGTTTAACAAATTGATAAGTAATGCTCAGAAAATATTATAGCAAATTACGTGAGTCGCAGCTTCAGTTGACGAAAATTGTTATATTGAAAGTATAAAAGAAAAAGCTATTTGCCAATGCTTTTAAGTTTTTATCTCATTTGATATGATTTCATCGTTCAAATCATTTCGATAGCTTGCGTAAATATTTACAATATTTGGCTATTTGGAATCTTTATAAATATTTAGTTAATCTGAAAACTTTGAGAAACATCAATCCATTATTTCGATAATTCGCTTTAAGTTTGTACAAAATAAAATAATTCTATTTTCTCAAGAGTTTTTCATTTTTTCTGGAAATTTGATAAACAAATATGAAATATTATATTTCATATATTTAAAATATATGTCAAGTCACTATCTCTATTCAATTTCAACCACATAACTTAAGTAGTAGCTCTTTTGATCTAAAATAAAATTGGCTTAATTTCTGTAAAGATTATGTGGTAGACTGGTATGTTCTTTTGATGCTAAAAGAAATGCCACTCGAAATGGGGAATAGAAATGCGACTTATGCATTTTAAAGGGATCTGCCGTTTCCATCACGAATCGAGTGCTGCCAACTCGTTTAACCTTCTGTCTATGTTTAATCGTTCACAGCAAATCTTCTTGTTTAGCATTTAATCCTCATATGTCATATGACCTTTGCCTTTGCCTCTGCCTTTGAATCTGCCTCTGTCTCTAAATCTGCTC
Organism: Drosophila sp. st01m; assembly: GCA_018901795.1. Taxonomy (NCBI): domain Eukaryota; kingdom Metazoa; phylum Arthropoda; class Insecta; order Diptera; family Drosophilidae; genus Drosophila; species Drosophila sp. st01m. The sequence goes on along the minus strand of JAEIFG010000706.1, from coordinate 1,926,784 downwards.
GACCCGACACGACAATCAAGAAAACCGGTTAGAAAAAATTTGCCTGACATGCCGAAAATGTTATACTCTTCTTGACTGTTAATCATATAAATTAATAAATTAAAAATCAACTCATCATCTTGAACAAATTAATATATATATTATTTATCTTTTTAGTTGTGTAAGTTTCTTAGGACAAAAAATGCGTTAATACCCGCTGCAAGGGTATAGCAGAAAAAACAGTATAAAAAATATCTTTGGACATTTTCAAGGCCTTTGCCAGAATTATGTAAAATAAAAGAGAGAAGTATGCATAGAAAAAATGGCCCAACATTTTTTCTCTCGTTTTTTTTCCCGAGCAAAAGTAAAGGCGATTAGAGCAAGGCATAGAGTAAAATGGTTCAAGCTGTTGTTTATCGTGTTTTGTCTTTTTTACCATCATTGTTGTTATTGGGTTCATTGGTGAAGTATTTGGCAGTTGGACAACAACAAGCAACGCAGCTTTAAAATTATCAACAGACAGGACACAAACATCTATCACACTGAGGAATTTTGTCCCTTTTTTTACGATACACTTTTGCTACGGATTATCTTGCAAAATTAACAAATTTGCTTGAAAACTCTTATTTGTTTTTGCCACACAGAACGAAATTTTAATTTCCAGTTGTTATTTTTACATACGATTTGAAAACAGAAAAAATAAAATATTTTCAATCTTATTTTAGAGAGTTGAGCTTTAAGCAGCTTAACAAAGCAGCTGACGGCTTTAAAAATTAGTTTTTATGCAGCTCAAAATGTATTTTTATTTTATATATAAAGTTGAACAATTTTAATGTTTGAAAGCTTTGAAAAGCACGCACTGAAAGTTTGAAGATTGTTTAGAATTATTTCTCTTATTTTCTAATATTTTATGAACTTGCTATTCACATGTAATCTATATTTGTACATTTAATATTCTGCGGCTGCAAAGCTCTGTGAGTCAATTAATATTTGAAGCTTTGTAAAGCTTTACTCGATTTTTCAATATAATTTATGTAATAGACATATTTACGTATTATATTTATTTACTTTTCTCATTATTTTTTTAAAATATTTTTTTAAAAATTATTTATTTATGTAATTTTAGTTTTATTTTTGTATTTATTTTAGAATTCACTTCTTTTACATATTTATTTACCTAAATGTTTATTCACTGATTTATATAATTTTTATTTATTTAATTTAAGCTTTATTTTTGTATTTATTTTAGTATTCATATTTTTTATTATTTATTAAATATTTATTCACTGATTTACTTACGGATTTTATTCTTTATTTATTTATTCAATTAATTTTTTTTCTTTCAATCATCAACTATTTATTTGAATTTTATATTAATTTTTTTTTATTTATTTATTTAAATAAGTTTATGTTTAAATCTATATAACTGAATATTATTTACTTATAAATTTATTGATTTATTTCTTTAATTATTTATTTAAATATTTATTTGTTTATTTATTTAAGTATTTAATTTTTTTTTTATTTATTATTTATTATAGAATGACAGTTGGCCTGAAGTATTTTTAAAATTTAAAATAATCTTATTTAAAACGTGAATTTATTTTCCGTTCAGTATTTTTGCTCCCACTTTTTCTCATCTGTATTTACACCGCACAACTGCCACGCCCATAAGCACACACACACACACAAACACACACAGACACCAGCCACCTGAAATGCTTTATAGTCCTACAAATTTGGCGATGTTTCGATTGTGCCACAATACAACAGCAGCAGAACAACAATGCACATAAACTAGCGCGAGCCAAAAAAAAGTTGTAAAAAATCCTTGAGAGAGAGCGAGAGAGTGAGAGAGGGAGATGGAGATGGAGCGAGAGTGGCAGAGTAAGAGGAAATAATAAAAGATTGATGATGTTTCAATAAACCCAATTTGGAGATTGCGGTGCCTGCAATAATAATAATAATATCGAAAATGAATTGGCTATTTAAGTATTTATGTCATTGCTCCTCGGTTGGCCTGACAACCCTGACAACCCTGACAATGCTGGCCAGAGTTTGCTAATTGGTTTGAAACTATTGCCAGCAACTTTTGCTGTTCTTGCTGCTGTTGCTGTTGCTGTTGCCGTTGGCCTTCAAAGTGCGCTGCCAGAAAATATGAATCATGGCCAACTAACTGTAAAAATTCATTATGGCAGCAGCAACTCTGCTTGTTTTTGTTGTTGTTGTTGATGTTGTATTTGTTGTTGTTGTCGCCGCGACTCCAGACAACAACAAAAAAAATACAAAAACGAAAAGTTTTTTGTGGAATTGAAATTCCATGACAGAACACAGCAGCAACAACAAGTAGAGCGAGAGGGATGAGAGCGAAAGTGTGAGAGAGACAACGATAACGAGCTGAACATTTTCATCCTTGTTGCCAGTTAGAAGCAGTTTAGACCCTGCGAACCTTGATGACCTGCCCCGAACTAGGGAAGGAAGGAAGGAAGCAGTCGCTTTTAGCTTTTTAGTTGGCCGCACAATTGATTGTCGTCGTCATCCTGCTGCCTTCAGACTTTAGACTTCATCCTTTATCCATCAACCTCATCCTGCCTGGAGTCCAGCTCATCCTTTTGACTCCATTCACCTTTAGCCTGTGTCCCTCTTTGCCTCATTCTCATCCTCATCCTCATCCTCTCGCTCTCGCTCACCTCATCAGTCAGTGAAGTGTTAAAATCGATTAAATAAAAGTTTATTGCTAAATTGCTAACTGGCTAAGCCTCCATCTTTCCAACTCCCTCTCTCCCTCTCTCCCCCTCCTGTCTCTCTGTCTCTCTCATCCTTCGTTTCCAAGTGGTTTTCTGCACTTGATCATTTGTTTCTTATGAAATTTTCTACTTTGAAGTCCACTCCATCTTTACCACTTTCCCCTTGTCTTTAGCATTTATTGTGGGCAAATTAGTTGCATATTTTCTTGGGCTTTATTTCTCACAAACTTTACAAACTGCCCCTCTGCTCAGCAACCAACTAATTAAGAACATACCTATATTATATTTACATAGGTATATATATATCTATATATATATATAGACTGAGCTAATGAATAAAGATTTCAACAGCCTTGGCATCTGAATATTAAACTCAAATACGCATTAAACTCAATGAGACGAGATCGTCGCTAATTAAAGTGACAATGGAGGACCATGGACAAATGGCTTATTGTGCAAACAACACGAATGCCAGGCAATAAATTCAAGATAATTTCTTGTTGATTTTCTTAGAAGTAAAACAATGAGCGACTAATTGAGATTGCAATTAAAATGACCAAAGTAATGGCAGGAGAATAAAGGAGAATTTACGGGTGAAGCTAAAAATCGTAGTTTAATTATGGAAATTTCAAAATTTAAAGGGCATTCAATGCGAATAGTGTTGAGAAAAGTTTGAATATTGTTATGAAAAAAGAATTTATTTCTAATAATTAATAGTTATATAGTTCGTAATATATTGTATGAAGTTTAATTTGGGAATATATGTATAAATAAATTCGTATATAAATATAAACATAGAAGAAAGTGATTTAGAAGACACTTCTATTTTACAAATTTATAGATATATATATTTAATTCAATATATATATTCTGTGAGAAGAGAAACCATATCGACAGTTTAAATTGGTTATTTAGAAGATTAAGAGAAGTTTTTAATATTATATATATTCTACTCGAAAGTTAGTAAACTATTATTTTCATACAATTTCCTTAGTAATAACTTTATTTAAATTTATATTCGGACAGTGGCTTACTATTAGTAATATTATGATATTAGGAAAGATCTTTTATACTGTGAAATAAATTTTTATTAAAAAACATTTCTGACCTAATATATATTTTTTTTTGGAAATACGGCAAAATCATAAGCTAAAATATTCCAAGTTAATTTTATATAAAATATATATATCTACATACATAAAACATAAGAGAATATAACTTCATTACTTCCCCATAGATTGTTCGTTTATTTTAATCATATTTTATTAATAATTAAGGATAGTATAATTAAGGATGGTTTGTTCCATCTCGTAATCTAAGAGCAGCATGTCAAAAGCACACTTCAGAGCAGTTGACTATTTTAGCTTATTCTTGGCCTTTCACATTGCCACCTGTCAATTGACTTCTTCCCATCTTCCCTTCTTCCCTTCCATTTAATCGCCTTTCCCCTCTGTCTGTGAAAATATCTGCAAATTATTTGACTTACGCCCCCTTATTTGCCTTCTTAATGCTCATCCCTTTAACACAGAGACCTTAAGCTGCTAAACTGTTAGCTATTGGCTCTTAACCCCATTTTTGAGTCCTTTAACAGCTGTCTATTCCCCGTCCCGTCCAGTCCCTCGCCCCCCAACCCCTACGTTGCTGCCCTTAGCTGCTCATTCATTTCAGTTGCTGTCTTCGTTTCCAGCTCCCTTAAAATTCATCCCGACTCGACTCAAATCTGACCCTCGGCTCAGCTTTCAAATTAATTACTACACAACATTATTTTCACAATTTTTTATATATTTATTTTTATGCTTTTCCCCTTAGTTGTCTCCTCTGCGAGTTTTGCTCCTGCCCTTATCTTCATGACTATATTTTTGTGTCTTGACTTGAAGCACACTTGAAATTAATGAAAAGCATTTTCGATTGTAATTATGTATTCGTGCTAACGCGCCCAGTGCCTATGGCAACAGTTTTCTCTCTCTCTCTCTCTCTCACTCTCTCCGTCTCTTTCTAGGAATTCCCAGTGAAATGAGGTGGTGTTTAGCCCTTCCCTTGTGTCCGCTTCTCTGGCCGCTGGCTCAGCTCATTAGAGCATAATTTGGTAAGAGACGCTGTCTCTCATCATCTCAGTTCTTGGGGTTGCTGCCAATCAAGGGGAGGAGTTAAGAGGGGAGGGTTGAGGGGGTGGCAAACTGGTAGGCGCTGCAGGGCTCAGCATTTAATTGACTGTAAATTTGCCTCACTCCAAAAAGCTTCAACTACTCATTAAAAAAGCAAAGCGTTGCCCAGAAAAAGCATTAGCAAAAAAATAAAAAAAAATAAAATAATAGAAACAAAAGAAAAAACAAATAGACAAAAACACATTTTCTGCTACCAGCGACGACTAAATATATACCCTGTACTTAGCTCAAATTTTAACATAATCAGTTTTTAATATATTCTAGGTTTCTTTTAAAATTAAAAAAAATAATCTATTTAATAAAGATTTTATTAAATGTCTTCAAAAAATGTTTTCTTGAATTTTAACAATTTTTGTTTTTATAAATATAAATACAAATGCTGTACAAAATATTCTAAGTGCACCATATTTGTCGAGAGAATTGATTATTTATAATTTATAGCATATAAAACTCACAAATAAATTTTGTAGGCAGTTCAAACAAAAATAGTTGCCTACATTTGACGAATTAAATTTAGTTTGTATGATTTAAGCTATTATATATTTTTTCTAGTTATGTGGGACCTTCAACATTTTGAAGACTGAAATATTAGAGCTCTGATATTTTGAAATATTTAAAATAATAATAAAATTAAAACAAGAATCAGAACAAATAATTTTTAATCCAAATTGAAGCAGAAGTAATCATATGCAAGGTCTTCCTACTTAAGCAGTAAATAGTTTTGACTTCGTCAGATTACAGGGTATAGAAAGGTAGACAGCTGCAACAACAATGCGGAGAGCATAGAAGAAGCATAGAGTCGGCGGAAGTAAACAGTTGAGTTTTGTGATGTATGCCAATGAATGCTTTTACTTTTACTTTTGCTTTTTGCTTTTTATCTCTTCAATGTTCTATGTTGTTGTTAATTGGTGTGGGCTGTATACAAAGCTGTACACACACGCACACACACACGCACACACACTCAGGCTCACATGACTATCCATTATCTGCAGTTTTACGGTCTAAATCCATTTCCACAGATAGAGACAGCAGCTGTAATAACATAATGGCTGCCTTAAAAGCCAGGTAAGCTACGTACGTGTGTCTGTCTGTGTATATGTGTGTGTGTGTGTGAGTGAGTGTGTAGCAAAAGTAAAAGCTGCCAAAAACAACAAAAATGTAGAAGCAGAAACTGAAACTAAAGCTGAGGTTGAGGTTGCGACTGAAACTGAGACTGAAACTGTGACTGTGACTGTGGTTACAAAGTAGCATAGCATAAATAAATAGAGATAATTAGACCATAACGACGACAACAAAACAAACAATGAAAACCAGACACACACACACACACACACACACACACACACACAAAATGAGCTACATTTGTAACCCCTTTGTCTAGCTGAAAAATTAAAGAAAGAGCAACAGAAATTCCGTTTTTTTTCGCCACAGCTTTGAACTCGCGCATTTAGCTAGCATTATGGCTTGCTGTTTTCTAGCCTTTTTTGTTAGCTAGCTTTCATTTAAATTGTTGCTAAAAAACGCTGACCGCAAACCGAAAAAGAAAATCCCAAATAAACAGAGACAGACAGCAGCAGCAAACGAACTGGAAAGCAGGTAAAGAGCTAACACAAAAAATAGAAAGAAAAAAAGAAAAGTTCACCATAATCTAGTTTTCATGCAGGACACAGCATGAGGTGGCAGGGGAAAGAGTAAAGCTTGGGGGAAGGGGTGGGAAAGGCACTCAAATTAGGTGAAGGATATGACATCCGAAATTTGCTACGTTATAAAAGTTATACAATTTGAGTCTGTGCCACACACACACACACACACAGAGAGAGACACACGAAAAGTGTGCACAAAAATATTTAAATAAATAACAAGTTAAACGGTTACATTCGAGTCAACGACAATAATATACCCCTTAGTCAAAATAATTTCATATTATTTGCGGGGATGAATTTTAAAGTTTATTCCTTAAAAAAATAGATTGCAAACTTTTAGGTGTCCAACTTACTTAGAAACTTTAAAAGGTTGTAACTTCCATTATATATATATATATCCGATTATAGATGCGGTATATTATTTAATTGATAATAATTAAGAAGTAATTTAAGCAATATTAAAACATAGAAGCGCTGGATTTTTTCCCCAATTTGAAGAAGAGCCACTTGTTAAATTACCTAAATTTGCTAAAAATTTAAAGTACTTAGATACGCGTTTTATATTTTATTATAGAATTTTTAAGGTATTAAAGTATAATTATCTGAGATAAACTCTATTTGTGTGGAGTTTCTGAAAGTCTGTGTGGCAAATCTGGTTTGTCTATCTCATTTAGGTTTGGAAATTTGTTGTTTCATGCCACGTTGCTTTTCTCTGCAAGGAAATAAAGAATGCCCCTTTCCTCTTACGATTACTGGGTATGAAAAGTGTGGCTCACTTTTAGAAAATATATTTTTTTTTTTTTTTTTTTTTTGGGGAGTTCTTTTTGGAGCTGGTTTCTGTGCGGCCAGATAAGGACACAAAAGCTGCTGTTGCTGCCATGAAATTTCATTTTTAAGCCATCCAATGAAGCAACTGAGTGGGAAAGGGAGAGCAAGAAAGAAAAAGAGACGGAAAGAAGAGAGAGAGCAGAAGAAAAAGAGAGCGAGCGAGTTGCACGCAATTCAAGAGCATTAAAGAAAATTGTAAAAGCGCAGCATGCGCTCGAAAATATGCTATAGTTTTTATGTCTCATACCCTGCACATTGGGGCGTAGGGTGTGCTAGTTCAATGAGTTAACATACAGATGAACTCAAAAAAAAGACTTTGATTTGTTTACATTTTGAAGATGCACGATGTTTTACAAACTCCATAAAATAGTTCAATGTAATTTTTATCAATTTGTCATACGTAAAATTGCATTAAAAGTTCCACAAAAATCTTTAATGGATACTATTCTATGACACAATCTCAAAACAACGATTTAAAATGAAACATTATTTAAATTTTAATTTATTTTTTACTCTAATTACAGGGTATATCTATTACCTGCACACTTATACGATACTGGCTTTATTTTCGCCTGCTGATTGCACACTGCGCACATTTAATGAGGCTGTTTGCCCACTGAATGCACACACACACACACACACACACACACACACATAACGATAGCCTGCGGAGCCTTTGTTTATTGCTACATCGAAATAAAATTTTATATTTTTCACAGTTTTCCATTTACAATTCTTTCTTTTTTGCCAACCTCTCGAACAGCAGCTTTTGCCAATTGAACTAGTTCAGTGTATGGACATTAACATAGTTTTGCCCTCAGATCCCTTTATTATGTTTAAGAGCTTGTACTCGAAAAGTACAGACGATCTACGAGGTATGTACAAATTACTCAAATAATGTTCCACACACATTTATTCAGCTGTATAAAAATAAAGACAAATAAATATAGAAGCGACCACATTACATTGACCAATTGACTCGCTGAGTCATTCAATTATTTTCGAGGGCAACCAACAAATGTTGACTTCATCAAATGGTCGAATTGCCAACACCGATTGACTATTGATTGAGTCGTGATGGATCAACGAATCTTAGAAACAATTCTTCAAATATGACCAAATAAAAAGTCACTTAACTACTTTTTATTTTCAATAATAGTTCAATTCAAATATTTTTAGTAAAATACGAATAGAAATGCAATTAGAACTTTTAAGAAATACAAGCGAATTTAGCTATATTTTTGATTGTTTTTAAACATCAAATTAAATCTAAGAAAAATGTCTAAAGTTAATGGATTAATTTCCCTGAAACTAGTTGCAACTATATATCTATAACTGCATCCGTAACTGTCTTTAACAAGCGATAGCTGATTCCACTTTCATGTAGTATTTTTGCTACTTTTTCTACTCCCTTTTCTACCTTTTAAAGTGCTTGCATAATTTGATCAGATTTTGCACGTTGTTTGCGTTGTTTCAAATTTTTTTTTTTTGCCACTTCTCGTTTTTGCATTTGTCTGGATTGAAAGATAACTGAAAAGTGCAGCTGAAAAGAGATTTTTTTAGCTGCAAGAAATTCGAAAAATAACAAAAAAAAAAGTAGAGGTCACTTTTTGTCTCTATCTCTATCTCTAGCTCTCTCTCTCTCTCTGGCACTCAATATTTTTGGTGTGCAAATTTGTGGCACATTCGAGTGGACCATTAAAATGCAAAACTCTTGTGCAAATTAGCGAAGGTCACACCAAAAATTCACAGAAAACCTGAAACGTGAAACGTAAAACTGAAACGGTTACGAATACGGAATTTTGTGAATTTGCGTTCGAAATGCAAAAACGAGAAGCGCTTTTGATAGAAAGCCAACACGTGACCGCTGTTGCATGCCACTCAGTCAAAAACAAGTTTGCAACATTTGCGCTGAATAGACAAACCGACAAAAACACATTTTTTGTCACCAGCGACGACTAAAAATATACCCTGTACTTAGTTTAAATCATATACACAATTTGCAGCAAATAAAATTAGAGTTTGATTTATTCCAGGCTTATTTTCAAAATTATTATTTTCTATTTGTAATTTTAAATACATATCTTAAACTTAATAAATATAAACACAAATGTTAGTATAAAATATTCTCACCATATTTGTTGAGAGAATTGATTAATTATAATTTATTGCAAATACATTTTATTAACAGTTCAAAAATAAATAGTTAAAAAATAATGTATAGCCAAAGGGTGTCTTAAAGTCGTGATTGAAGGGAATGTCTCAGAATTTCTCTACATAAGTTGTAAGTGCTTTTTTTTGCCACTACAAATGATATTTTAATTTCATATTAAATCAATTAATTTTTCAAATCTTTGCTCACATATTTTGACAATTAAAAACATTCCTTGATTGCATTTTGCCTGTTAAAAATCTCCAATTACGTGGTATCTGCTAGTCTCCTCTGCAAATATACACCACATTGTTTTAGGTATTCTTTTGATTTAATTTATTTTTAATTACTTTAAATTTCATTTTGAATAGTTGTATCGATTGAACGATTAAATATATATTTAAATATTTTTCAACCTTAAAGGGTAACTGCTAGTTGAGCATTGCTGTCTATGTTAACAGTGGCTGCAGCTGTTTCGTGCCATCAATCAATTAAAGTTTTTGGTTGGCTTTGGTTCTGGAATTCGGTGCAACTCTTTTAACCTGTGTAGAGCTCAATCAATTACACAAATCTCATTACGGCTTAATAGAGCATGCCAAAATACACACACACAGACAGACAGACAGACACACACACACACACACACACACACACACACACAGACAGACAGTACACAGACAGCATATAAACAATTTGTTGCTGACAAAATTTCAATTGCAGCAAATAATCAAGTGATCGACAATTGTTGTTGCTGTATGCCGTAATTTGTTATTATTGCCTTTCTGTCTTTATCTGTCTGTCTCTGTCTGTCTGTCTGTCTATCTCTGTCTGTCCGTTGTTTGCTATCACTTTGTGCCCGCAACTTCATTAACAATTTTGTAGTTAATTAATTGATTACGAAAAACGCTTCAATGCATTTCAATTTGATGTTCTCGTTCTCTTTTTCTCTCTCTCTCTCTCTCTCTCTATCTCTAGGTTTCTCACTCTTTCTCTCTCTCACTATGTGTGTATATTTGTTGTTTGTATTTGCGCTCTATAATTTGTTACGCTTGCCAATTATAACAAATACAACAACAACAACAGCAACAACTTGCAACAACAAGTTGCAACACTTGACCTGCTGCAATATGTTTTTTTTTCTTCCTTTTTTTACGATTATACACTGCCTAGCGTTATGTGAATTTCTCATGTAGTTTGTCAGACATGTTTATTATTTAATATAATTTGGAATTCTTAAAGCTTGCAGAAATTTATATTAAATAAAATATTTTATTTCATTTTAAATTTTACTGCAAAAAAATCAATGTTTATAAAAGTCAAATTCATGCATTTTTAAATAGTATTAGTAAAATGAAAAAGTTAGTGTATTTAAATTTCGTTACATCGCCTTTAAATTTGTTATCAAATTTATAGTTCCATTTCTGTTTCTATTTTATTTATGTTTTTCTCTGCGTTTTTTTCTGCTTCTTATGTCAATGAACAAAAGTTGAAGAACTAATTAAAACGATAGCAAATTGAGCCACAGGTAGAGTGGTGCCCATGGTGCACAGGTGGTAAAATAAAATGGAATTGGATTGGATTAAATTGAATGAGGTTAGTTTTTTGCTATAGGTCGATTGAAGCGTTTGAGTCTCTGGCAATCTGGAAGTTTAAAAATGCAATTTGCATTGACAACTTTCATAAGACAGCGACGCGTAGCTACAGTGGGACAAAGGGCATCAATTGGGTAACACAATTTAATTCAATTAAAGTTGAAATATATTTGTATATATATTTCTTTCAACTGATAGACTGAGTTGGCAAATGTGATTCGCATTTAACTTGAATGCAAGTATTATTTAAATGAAATTATTCTTTCCTTTTCTTCAATCAAGAGCGTTGCCAGATGGTGCAATTTGTTGACTTTAAAATTCATGAATTTGTCTGTTGAATTTAATATTCAATGAATGTTATGTTTAATTGACTTTTCCATAATTAAATTTTTCAATTGCATAACACTAAATATATTACGGCGTTGCCAGGTGATTCAATTATTTCATCTAACTAGTTTATAAGTCGATTAAGTCGATTAATTAAGTGAAGTTGTGCGATTTGCTGTATATAAAGCTAATAAAATTAATTGGTAGTGTTGCCAGATCGTTACACTTTCTTCTAAAATAGCAGAATACACAACCTGAGTTTAATATTAAATAGTGTGGTATAATATTGTATAATATTCACCTCAACAAATTGACAACGACCATTCAAATGGATTGTAGCGTTGCCAGAGTACTCAATTAGTCGCAGTTATCATGAGATTATGCTTAGTTGAGGGTATAAGCTCATAAATATAACCGCAACACCGTCAACAGACAATTTACAGACTTGTTAATTTATTAGTCTGCACACTTGACTGTCATAAGATTTACTCCTCCCTATCAGCAGATATCTATATACATATATATCTAACAGATGCCACACGATAGCAGAAAGTCAGCAGACGAAACAATGCGAATAAACTCGAGGGAACAATATGATGTAACGTGGTCTGTGCTTGGTCTAAAAGTATCTGAAAGATGCCCAGGGGGAGAGAGAGAGATAGAGAGAGAGAGAGAAAACTGTAGCTACAACTTGCCACTTGCCACTGGCAATTTCCCCAGTAGTCGCGGTCATAACTGTTAACTTTTAAGCGGCAGTGTCTGCACAACTTGCAACTTTTTGTTGCACACTTTTCCAGTTTCCCCAGTTTCGCTCAGTTGCTCAATTCCCTTAAGTTGTGTTGCGCCAAGTTTCGTTGTCTGTTGGCTTTAAAGTTTAAACTGAGCTGACTGCCCCACCAAGTGGTTGAGTGGTTGCAACTGCCACAGCCACAGCAGCAACAGCCGCTTCCACAATCAAAGAGTCAACCAAGCATTGAGACGTCGCGAAGTCTGCAAACTACGAGAACACAATACCAACAAAATAAGAAAAAAAAACAAGTATAATAAATATATTCAATAAACTACTAGAAAAGGGATACAGCTGAGCGACCCTGACTGTGCGAGACCCTGCAGCGATTTCAGAAAATTAATTTATTTTTTTTTAGAGCAAACAGATAATATAAAACACAGGATTGCCAAATAATTGGCTTAGGAACACAAGCCTTCAGCTCTAGGCATATGTGTTTTTTATATACATGTTCTTTTTTACTATAAGTATTTACAGATCGATTTCAGAAAAAACCATCCAAGAAAATACAGATACAGATTAAGAGACTTTAAATAAGTGATTGACCGACAAACAGCATAGACTCTTTTGACAATTTAAAAGCAGGGTATACAAATAGACTGTCCAAGCTGTCAGTTCTTCTCGATGAGTTTCAAATTCGAGTTGCATTTTATGGTTCAATGCCGAAAAATAACATTACACTACATTACATTACATATAAGTTGATATGGCAACGCCAAATAGTTGCTCAGTTGTCAACAATGTCGTTATAATTAGCATGTGAAATATTTACATTAAGTAGTTGTATATTAAATTCGTTAATAAACAATAAACAAAATGCTGTGCGGCAAATAACCGCGGCATCTGGCAACGCCAATAAATATGTCAAATTAGTTTGATGAATCATCTTTAAAAACCTTAAAAATTGGCATAAAATTTTTTCATAACACTAAATGGTTGATCTGGCAATTTATATCGGAATAACGTTTTCTGGCACAACTTACGGCACAATGTGGCAACTCCTAATGAAAAAAATTGATCTGGCAACGCTAACACACATTAAACGGTTATCATCATTCGAGCAAAGTAGCTAACATTTTTCATATACTTGTTAGGGGAAAGAGGGAGAGAGGGAGAGAGAGAGGGAGAAGGCACTACAACTGAAAAATGGCCGCAATTATAATAATTCCAAAAGGAAAACAACCTTTGAACATTTTACAAATCTGTTCCACAACAACAAAAGTTATGAAAACAATAAAAACAGGCAACACAAGAAGCCAAAAAAAAAAATAGTTCATCATCGACAACTCGAAGTAGAGATACCCTAGCATAAACCTGTAATACATTTTCCGTTCTTATACTGAGTATTCGGAATAAGTAAATAAATAGTGCAATTTTGTGAAAATGAGACAATAAACTGTAGAAAATCTGCGAGTTTACGTAATGCTGGTGAAGACTTTCAAGACCCACTGTCAGGACATTAGAAATAAAAACGTTAACAAATTGCGCGACATTTGCTCTTCAGATTCGGATTTGACTTTTCCCACGCATCCATATAAGTTTTATTGTGGGCCATAAAAGTGGAGGCTCCCTTAACACATCCGCTGCTGCTTTCCCTCTTGTTTCCTGCCCCCTTCCCTGCCCCTTTTCCTGTCAGATGACAAAACAAAACTGGCACACAACAATGACAACAACAGCTCAAAGTGCACGGACGTGGACAACGCGAATGAAGGACGACAACGAAAACGACAACGACAACGACTTGGAAATGTAAAGTCTCAAGCCTCAAGACATTTCATGTGGCATGGTTAAGATTCTAGTGGCACAGCAACAACAAAAAAAACAACAATTACAACACCAGTAACCACAATAACTAAGCCATATTCTATTGCTGCTGTTGTCATGGTTAAAAACAATTCACACACTGCGCAAAATGTCGCGGCTACAATCAAAAACAGCTAAAGAAATGGCTAAAAAACAAAATGGCTGCCTCGAGGTCGCAGATGAATGTGCCACGCTGTGTGTGAATCTGTGTGTGTGTGTGTGTGTGTGTGACACAAAAGAATCCTTTCAATAAAGCTATATTTAATACAATATGCAAATGTAAGCAACAGGCAAAAGGAGAAGCATTAGTTGGTAGCATAAAAAAGTGAAGCTTTGAGAGAAGTCTTACTTGCAGCAAAGCACTTTAAACAAATAAGAGAAAAGCTCTCAAAGCAATAGGAAAAATAATCTTAATAATATATAATACAAAAGGAAAGTTTAGTCGGAATCTTTCAAGATCGAATAATACAAAATACAGGCGTGTGATAAGTAAAGTTAGAAGCCATCAAGAAATCGTGAAGTACTCAAGATAATCGAAACTATTAAGCGAATAACGAAGCAGAGAAGATAAGCCTATACATATAAATTTGTTTTCTTATATGATATAACAAGTAGAGTTTGCTTTTAAATTATAACACAAGTCACTACATTAAATTATTGAAGACTCAAATAATAATTATTATTATTTTAGTTATCATTACAAAGAAAATAATATATTTATAGTTGTTTCGTAGTGTTAAATTCTAAGCTGAATAAAATGCCTTAAAGGCAAAATAGCAGAATTTAAAAAAAAAACCCATGGAAATAAAAAAAAATTGAGTAGGAAAAACCTAGACAGATAATTTAAACAAGACTAAATAAGCAAAATATTTCTCTAAACGCTTCTTTCAGCTAGTGCAACTTTTGCCAAAATATAACGATATAAACTCATGTAGACAGCTAATAATATTAATTTAAATCAAATTCATACATTACGTATACGCAACGTAAGCATCAATTACTGAGCTAAACCTGAAATAAAGTGCCAAATGTCAAATGCATGATATCAAATGGTAAATTGCATTAAACAGACATTTCATTTGGTTAATTTTTTTTTACCATTTACATATTGAACCAATGATATTTGTAATTATTTCACTTGCAGCAAAAAAATATATTTATATTTATCACATATTGCATAGTTTGCAAACACTTTGCGGCATTCATTTTCAATTAAAATCCATATATATTATAATATTTAACCCAACTTTAATACGTAATTACTTGCTTTTCATTTTTGAAACTTTTCGCAGTCTTTAATTTGATTTTCAAAATACCCTGTGAATGAACGAAGCGAGTTTTATGCTAAACAAAATGTTGCTATGGAATTTTGTTTATCTTTATAGGAACTGAATTTAATATGTCCATTTTGGTAGAAAGCTGGACTCTAAAATCAAGTCATATTCAACTAAAATAATTTCAAAATGTATTCCTTAAAATTTAAGCAATCTTTGTGCTTTGAAATGAATTTTTTGACTTGTCGCTAAACTGATTATCAACTTGGTGTCAAATTTAATTCAATTTATTGCCTGCATTCATTTATATCACACATTAATGTTGTTTTTGCTGCTGCAGTTGTTAATTTTGTTATTGTTGTTGTTATTGCGGTTGTACATATTTCAAATTTCATTCCGCTTGACTTCAAATGCAATTAAGCGCTACGTGTTATAACAACAAATAACAAGAAGTCCTTTTTTTATTCAAATAATTGCAATTTCAGGCATTTGTATACCCTGCTCCCTATTTGTGAAATTTGTAGCATATTAAAAATTTTAGTTATGAGTTGAGCTGCATTTTTTAAGCTTCAAAGTTCGTTGAAAAATAATTAACAAACTAGAAGTTATTTGAGTTGATTTGCAGCTTAAAATAGTTTTATTTACAAATATATTAAATAGCAATTATCAACTAAAAAACACCATTCAAAGTAATAGTAAGAATATTTATTTAATTTACATAATAATACAGGATATCTGCCGATTTGTGCTCTGTTAAAACCGACCAGGGTATTTTTACTTCGTTAAAGTGCTGTTAAAAAGGAGACTTTCCAAATGATTTAAATACGTTGTTGTTCGTTGCTTTGGTTGTTAAATTTAATTTTAATGCAGCCGGACATGCACGGACATGCACGGACACGCACACACACACAGGAAGTTATGTCTGTGCATGTAGCTCATAAAAAACTGTGAAATTATCAACGCTTAATAGATTTTCGAACACGTGCAATGTACATGACATTGTCAGACAACACAAGCAACACAAGCAACACAAACAACACCAACAACACCAACACACACACACAACCAAATGTGCAAATTGGCAATGCATCCTTCTGTGTGTGTGTGTGTGTGTGTGTGTGTGTGTGTGTGCTCAACAATCTGATCCCAAAATGGCCCCAAAGCCAAGTGAACCGTATAAACAATTTATAGCCGCACCCGCAAAAGCATTTAGCCAACAACAGCAACAACCATAGCCACTGTAGCAGCAACAACAACAACAACAACAAGTGCAACACTCATATCACTAACAACAGCAACAACAACAACAACAACATTGAACATTGCCAATGGCAGCTCGTAAAAATGCAAAATGAATCAGCAACAACAACAGCAACAACAACAGCAACAACAACAACAGCAATAACAACAATCCGAGTTGCTGCAAGCTGCATCCTTTGCACCATGGGCACTTTTGTCATATTTGTGGCCTCAATAAATTTGCTGGGAATTTAAAAGTCAAACAGCTTAACAGTTATTTGTAATGTTACAAACTTTAATTCACGAAATGATAGTTTTATGGCAACTATTATATTTGTTTCTTGTTAACATGAAATGCTCTTAAAAAAATTCCATAAATATTAAATTCTAAATAATCTTTTATATTAAACACCTGAATAGTTAAACATTAACATTTAAAATTCGAGTAATACAATAATAAATAATCAAAAAAATTGGCTAAGGTTTCCATAGTGTCATGTGACTGGCTGTATGTCTGAGTGTGTATGTGTGTGTGTTTGTGTGTGTGTGGAGGATGAGGCATCATCATAAACCACTTATTTGCGCTCCAAATGCAACAAACACAATTTGATAAATGTACATGCACAAGTTTTTTACACACGCACGTTTTTCTTCATCGGAAACTCTCACTCTCTCTCACTCTCTTTCGCTCTCTCCCTCTCTCTCTCCTTCTCATGCATTTATTTATATGTATATGTGCCTTGTTCACCTCGCTGAAAAGTATGCTACATTTTTCTATAGTTGTGGCAATTGCTTTTTTAATTTGCTACATTCTTCTGCCCACCTAAAATAAATGGAGAAAAAAAGGCACAGAATATTGGAAAAAGCAAAAAAAAAAAAAAAAAACTAAAGAACAGGTTCCGTGGTATTAAATACAATTCCTGTTCCTTAAAGTTTGAAACAAATAACCTCAAGCAGAACTAACTAATAATTCTAAGAAAAACTTAAAAGAGTTTCTCCACATTGAACATTTTATTTGCCTTTATATCTTATTTATTTCATTTTTAATTAATTTATTTTTTAATTTACCTCAAAAGTTAAAGATTATTAGAGAACAATTTCTACAAGGAATACAAATATATAATATGATTTGCAATTTTAATTGGAGTACAAAAAGTGTGGATAATGAAAAGATATTTGAACAAAACAAAGCAGTTCAAGGAATGTTTTTTAAATCTTGTTGAACCCAAGAAAGCCTACAACAGTTTGTGGCAATGTCAGTCGGAGTCATTAGCCAATGTTTTTAGGGCTGGACTTAGATGCAAGTCAGCAGGAGAAACATGTAACAAATCCCGATGCTGTTGGCTGCCAACTGGTCAGCAATTGCTCTCTCTCTCATTGTCTCTCTCTCTCTCTTTCTCTCTCTCTCTAAGGGGGCATGTGGCAAGCGGCAACTCCTGTGGCTATATCCAGACATTAGCTGCAAGTTTTGTGCGTTAGTCAACAAAAACATTGCCGCAGTGACCCAAATTTTTGTATAACCATAACAACGGCAACTGTGCAACAGCAACAACAACAACAACAGTTGCCGCAGCGTTGCATTTTTTATTGCTGTTTTGTAGGCAATGTCACAGCGGGTGGCATTGTGTAGAATAGAGGGGGAAGGGGGAAGCGGCCCGCTTGCACGCAAAAGTAGC
This sequence comes from Drosophila sp. st01m, assembly GCA_018901795.1. Lineage (NCBI taxonomy): Eukaryota > Metazoa > Arthropoda > Insecta > Diptera > Drosophilidae > Drosophila > Drosophila sp. st01m. The sequence goes on along the minus strand of JAEIFG010000706.1, from coordinate 1,908,572 downwards.
AACATAAAACTGACAGCAACAGAGGCGGCCAGCAAACCAAACAACAACAATTGTTGCAACAACAACTGCAACTGCAACTGCAACAAATTAAAACAAACGAAACTATTAATTTATAGTATGTCGTTGTCAGCGACAGCAACAACAACAGCAGCAACAAAAAGTTGCAGCGGCATCTCATAAACAAAAGTCAAGGATGACAATAAAAAATTGTTCAACACCAAATAATTTACAACAATTTTGTAACTACAAATTTATTAGCAAGTCTCCGCAGCAACACAGCAACAATAACTTTTAAAGCCAAAAATTTGAACCATTTTTATTGCACACCCTGTTAGTCTCAAAATAAAAAAAAGAACAAGGTATATACGAATACAGAAACAATTAGAAACAATTTGCGGTAGAAAAAATTCAATTTTCTTCAAAAAATATTTCTCAATTTTCCCTCCAAACTTAAATTTAAGGTTTTAGTACTATTTTGTTAATTGTGCAATTATTTTCCACATTTACTTGATTTGATTAAGTTTTTAAATTATTATTTAATATTCAGCTTCATTATTTCTAAAAAAATCTAACATTAAATAAAGATCTAATTATATTATTAATTATTTACCGCTTCAAAATTAGGGTGCATATATAAAATAACTGCAAATTGATTTGTCTTCTCGCAATACTTTTCAATTTTTCTTACTATATATATGAAAATAATGATTTGTATTATTAATACAAAAATTTATCCAATAATTTAAAATTTAAAATTTTCTTTTTAAACATAAATTTACATATTTAATATATTCTCATTTTTATTTCGATATAAATTTTTATTATTTAAAAATAACTAAAAATTGTATATATTAAAATATATAAAAGTACATTGACAAATAAAATATTTATACATTTTATAGCGAACAAAAAAATTTATTTAAAAAACAAATAGACAAATATTTTTTTTTTGCAAGTCACAGTTGGTCTGTCTAAGAAAAATAATTTCTAGTGGCTTTTACAGGGTATTTAGTAGTATATATGCACACCATTGTACTTTAATGCAGTTGCCATTTTGGAGTTATTCATTTAAATCAATTCTGCTTGGCTAACTTTCTCTCCTTTCTCCTTCCCTCCCTGCTTTCTCTTGCTCCACAATTCTCTCTATCTTACAAACTTTGTTACCACATTTCTAAACGTTATCTTTTCAAATATAAGTGAAGCGTGTGCCGATAGATGGCGCTGCCATGGCTGCTATAATTATAAAAAGCTCTGAACGTGAGCGAATTTTATGACCAAAGGACCAAAAGCTTTTTATGTACATTTTATAGGAAAGCTAAATTAAGCTTTGACATGTGAATTCTCCACACTTTTTCTCTACACGATAACAGTTAATGCACATGCCATATTTAAAAAGTCTCACATAAAATGAGAGTGGAGATTTAATAAATGATGTTGTTGCATTATATAGACATGCGGATCTTGAACCTTTCAAAGTTTTGGAGACCTAAAAATCTGCATTTACGTTAAACTAAAACTTGGAAAATATTAGCTTAGAATTAATTATAGTTTCCAATTCTTTGTATATTTTAAATAATGAGATTTTTGAACTTGGAGCTTTTGAAATCAAGTTTTTATTTCATGCTATATTTTTTTAGTATTTTGAATTGTTTTATTATTGCTGTCTATTATTCAAGGCGAATGGCAATAATTTATATTATTGACCTCTGGGAAATTTACGCATAAAGTCAAAGGACAAACACTACAGTCAGCTACGGGAAAAAAATATAAGCAATAAGAATCAGTGAAGAAACTGTTAATAAAAAAGCATTGATCAGTAAATATCCTATAAAGCTAAAATTCTGTAAGTATTAAGGAAAAAGTGTGTACTAAACTAAATTCCATTGAAGCTCAGCTTTGAGCTTTGAAGAACCGAAGCAAATTAGGATCAGAAATAATTTAGATAAAGACCATGGGAAAATGTGATGGCGAAGTGGAGAAAGGAAATAGGCGGGAATCTGACTTCTATAAAACAAGAACTTTAGAAATTAATTTTTTTATTTTTCGTTGCTTAAATCATTTACAAAAAAATCGTATTTTAAAATTCAAGAAAGAAATTGTATTTTACCTTTTATCCAAGTTTTTATTAAAAAAAGTTTAGACGATTCTTCGAATTTAAAATATATTTAATTAATAAAAGAAATTAATAAAGAAATTGTACATTACCTTTAAAACAAAAATAATTACAAAAAAAAAGTATAGACGATTCTTCGCTTTTAATATATATTTAATTAATAAAAGAAATAAATAAAGAAATGGCATTTAACCTTTTAAACAAAATTTTCATTACAAAAAATAAAAGTTTAGACGATTCTTCACTTTTAATTTATATTTAATTAATAAAAAATATAATGATATTTAATTTTTAACGATTCTATTAAATATTCCAATAAAATACCGCAACGTTTTTTAGATTAACACTCCTCTAAGCATTCAGCAGTTTATCTGACAAATGATAGACACTTGCACTACGTTCTTAAATTATAATAAATTGATAGTTATTGCGCTTTTTAGTTTTGACATTACTCCCAGTACGCTTTGTAGTTCAAGTATACACTATAGCGAACGCTTTGTGGTTAAAGGGTATGTATAAGTAAAATAGCGCGAAACAAACATAATAATAATAATACTGTTGAACGGCTCGATCCTTTGGCTAACCATAAATCACACACACACACACACACACACACACACACACACACACCACACACAACAACAACTACAGCAAGCAAAAACATAAACAAAAGCAACGCAGCGAACGTTGCGTTAATTGTTAATAATAAAAATGAAATAATAAAAAAGACCTCGCAGTGCTTTTCCTGCGTCTTTCCGTCGCCTTTCCTCTGTCAGACTGTCTGTCTGTCTGTCTCTCTCTCTCTTCCCCTCTCTGTCCTTACTTGGTGCGAGCATCCTTTGTTGCATCACAGCGCCGGAAGGACATTGTTTGCTCAACGCCCCAAGCATTGTCAATAAATTGTATGTGAGATTTATTGTCTCTGTCGCTAGAGAAATAGTTCAAAAAACCTGACAATGCGCGCCCTCTGCCTCTTTCTCCCGCTCTCTCTCTCTCGCTCTCTATCCCATCGTAGTTATGGTTGCACTTTTTTTTTGGCAACAATTTCCAATTAGAGACAACGAGTCAAGCTAGGAGAAAAAAGCATCTCACCTTATTTGGCTTTAATAAAAACATATTGAAACTGCAAAAAGCCAACAGAGCGTCTAAGAGGAACACATGGAAATGAAACAAAAACTTATGTAACAAACTGAAATTAAATGAAATGAAAGAAAACAACAAAATATACAAAGGGAAAACGCATTGGCTTCAAAAAAGGGTAATGAAAATATGGAAAATGCATCCAAATAGACGAGTAACAGTGTCAATTAAAAGCATCGATATTAATATTAAAAGAAAAAAAATACTATGAAACGAAACAAATAAGGGGAATTTAATAAACGGAACGGAACGAAAATGAAAATAATCAAAATACATTTTTATAATGAAATAAAATCCAGGCGAAGTAAATAAATTAAAATAAAAATATAACGAAGTGGAAACCATTTCCAACAAGAATTTCAAAAACAATGTAAAAGTAAAATAGTTGGAAATAAAACAAAGTCAACGGTATTGTAATAAACTGCAGTGCAACAAAATCAAATGAAATGTTTTGTATTTACTCAAAATTTTAATTTGTTCATCAATTTTTTGAAACAAAGCGTAAATTGTTGGACAGAACACACATCGTAAAATACAATAAAATTAGATTTCGATTGAAATTTCCATATAAATTGATAAACTGCACGGAATGCAAAATAAAGTCTAATGAAAATGGACGAAAAATTCTAGAAAAATGAATTGGGAATTTGAACTGCAAATGGAAATAGATGAAACCCATTCAAATATTATTACTAAAAATGTTTAGAAAGATATTAAACAATTTAAGCTATATATCAAATGCATTTTAGGCCGATTTTATGGGGAAATTATGGATATTCATGAATAAATTTGAACAAATGGCATTCAAATTCTAATTGCACAGAGAAACAAATTAAGATAACAGAAATACGTGACCAGGAGTTGCAAATCAGAGCATGGGTGTGTGTGTGTGTGTGTGTGTGTGGGACATGAGCAGAAAAATTAGAGATGTGCTACAAACGATAACTAAGTCGCTTCAAAGCGACGAGCGTGTGGAAAAGTTCAAGTTAAACACAGACACAACAGGTAAACAGCTTCCTGTGTGTGTGAGTGTTTGAGTGTGACTGTGTGTGGCATAACATATTAGTTAAAGGCAATCAAATGCAAAAGTTGAAGGCAATTTTTGTCAATAGATTCGTGTTTGAGTTGCCAGTTTGTCGAGTTGCAACTGAAGCGACATCGGCGATGTTGTCTCTGCCTCGAGTTTTGGCTTCGAGTTGTCGCACAAACTTGTACAACATGAAAATGACATGCTGGGGAAATAGGCAAAAGCCAATGCACACCTACACACACACACACACACACACTTGTTAAACGCAACCAACTGATGGCAGACAGGCAATGGATGCCACTTAGAAACTTAATGGAAAGAGCAACAGGAGCAGGAGCGAGAGTGTTAAGGGATGTAGGCTCATTAACTTGGCATTGTATACCACACACACACTCACACACACACACACACACACACACACACACACACACACACACACACACACACGTGTGTGTGCTTAGAGATTTTCAATTGCTTTGCAAATACTCTTATCCGAGTTTGTTGCTAGTTTTTATAAAGCCTATATAAAGATATATGTACCTAGTTTCCATTTTTATATCTATTTTTTTTTTTTTTGGAATTTTGTGATTTGATATGGCAAAAAGTCAGCGAAGTTTTCGCCCATCGCAGTTGCAGAAAATCCAAAAGAGAAACAGAAAACCAAAACAAACTTTACTAATTAGAAATAATGCCGCCACATAATACGATGCTTCAACGCAGTAATATACATAAGGCTTGAGTACTTTGATCCGGTGGATAAAGTAGTTAACCTCCCCAAAAGTTCCCGCTCTCTAGCTCTGCTTTTCCCTCTCCCTTTCTCTCTTTCCCTCTTTTACGCAACGTGCTGCACAGGTGACAGAAATACAATAAACTTACACCAAAAAAAGTTGTATCATTAACTGACAACTTCTGTATACTATTAGCATAACAATTTCGCAAAAAGTTGAACAACATTGTTAAGTAGATTAATAGATAATTTCCCATAAATAATGCTATACTTTTCTCGACAAATTATGACGATTTTTGAATTTAGCAGAAGCTTTTATAACACTGACAATTATAAAAGTAAAAACAGTTTTTCAGCCTCGCCCTTTGATGCCGTAAAAGAGCTAGAGCTACCAAATATTGCAGACTGCCACAGCTCTTAAGATATTGCATTTTTAAAAATATATACTATATATCAATATGTAGCTAACGTAATCGCAATCAACATTAGATTTATTCGCCTTAAGCTCGTTTAAATAGAACGTCAGTAAAAGCAGTTAAAAGTTTAAACTTACACAGCAATAAAGCTTCTAAAAGTAATTTAATCTAATTTGCCGACTAGTTATTTAACTAATTATGATTGGAAAAGCAGAAAATTGATTATTGAATATTTGAAAAAATTCAATTTTAAAAGGAACAAATTTTGTTGCGAAGAACGTTCTTGAAACATTTGTCGGTTGCAGATTTCCCGTTTGCCTGCGTAATGTAGATAGAAAATTTTGTGAATTTTCGCGTGAATTTCCATTTCAAATCTCTTTTTTTTTGGTTTTTTGTTTTATTTTTGTGCCTCTTGCATGCAACGTAATGCGGTAACTGCAGGCGCCTGCATAGTCAAGTTGCACACACAGACAGAGAGAGGGGAAAGAGACGGAGAGAGAGAGAGAGAGAGAGAGACAGAGAGGAAGCGTGAAAATAATACGCATGCAGCGGCAGTAAATCACGAGGCCCAAAATGCAATTAGACGCATTATCGTGGAGTCCCAAAGGAGCTGGGAGCCACAAAGCAGCGGAAGGTGGAGAGGAAAAAGTGGCAGCGGGCGTGGCAATAGGTTTGGCAGTGGGCGTGGCATTGGGAGTTGCTACAGCCACATGCTGTGACCCAACAAATATCAAACACAAACATTTAGGCCACATTTGGAGTCAATGTTATGCATAAATTGGTCCAAAGGAAGCAAAAACTTCCATTTGAGGTTTAATTAAATCACACAAATGTCAATCAGAAGCAGGCATAAAGAAAGCTGAGACAAGAGCAAGAGGGAGAGAGAGAACGAGAACGAGAGGGAGAGAAAGAGAGGGAGAGGGAGAGGAAGAGAGGGAGACAACTAGAAGTGAAGAAAGCGAAGCAAATGAAAAACCGCCGCGAATAACATCGTCTAATTAGTTACCAAAATAATAAAATACCAAACGAAATTCAAGTAAGAATTTCACAAGTTGTAAGCAACGGCAAGCTACCCTGTAATTAGTGAGTTTTATCAACGACAAGCTTCTCTATATTGAAGCATGTAAAATGTGCTGATGATTCTTACTACACTAACAAAAATTAGATATAACTTTAGTGTTTTTCTTTTTTTTAATGTATATTTGAAGAGAAGCGGAAAATAAAGAAAATGTTTATATAGAAAAATGTATATGTCACAAATAAGTGACTTCTACACCCGATCATATTATTCCGATTGTTTCTAGGAATAAAACATTATATACAATACAAAAAGAAATAAATAAAATTATTTTAATATTAAAAAACATTTATTCAAACTTAGATAAGTAAGATATTGATATTTTCAAAGATAAAGTTGGAGAATTATAATAAATACCTTTAGAAACATTAACAAATCTCAAAATAACAATCAATTTTAGAACAAACTTGCGCTGCTCTTCATCAGGCCCAACTTAGCCGCATTTTGCAGGGTATATGAAGTGAAATAAATAGATTTTTGTTTGCCATTTGCATTTGGTTTTGCTCGCAAATTGAAAAATTCTACGCCAAAGCCATGAAAAGCAATCAAATTACCGACGCCAACTGACGCAGGAAGGGCAACAAAGGCGGCACAAAGAAACAAGAGAGAGAGAGAGAGAGAGAGAGAGAGTATTAGAGAGAAAGAGAGGGGATAGGAATGAGCTAAGCATAAGCCAGCAGCCAGCAGCTAAAGTCACTCCCCGTTCCCTTCAGCCGCAGATATTTATGTCACTCGCACAATGCGAGAGCCTGAAATCGAAATCGAAATCAAAATCCAAATCGTCAGCGGGAGGTGTGCAAAAGGGAAGAGTCTGTAGGGGTGAAGGGAGGAGGGAGGAGGAAGGAGGGGGATATGTACTCCGCTGTATTTATCTGGTTGCCAGTGGCTGCGTTTAGTCAGCCTGCAAATTAGCTGACCAATTGCCAATGACAACGCCAGCAACACCAACAACACCAACAACACCAACAACAATAATAATAATACACATTGGCGCCATGGGAGGCGATTTACTTGAACCCTAAATGACCGCCAGCTGCCTGTATAATGAGCATGTGATGTGACCAGCGGCTCCATCAGCAACAGACCATGAAACAGAGACAGAGAGAGAGAGACAGAGACAGAGATAGAGACACAGACTAATCAGTATATTTTCTTTAAACTGTACAAAGCGCAGACTTTCCTAAAGCTAATAGACAAATTGGAGAACTCTAAGAAAATTGTGTGAATTGATTCTTGATTTACTATATATGATAAATAATAAAGCAATTCATTCAGGGGAACTCAAAAAAAATTTTGTGAATTGATTCTTGATAAATATGATAATATTAAAGCAAAAATAAACTCTCGATTAAGATCTTCTGAAATGTGAAATGTCTTAAATATCAAATCATAAAAAAGTAAGATTGTAAAAATTTAAGCCTTCTAGTTCTTAACATTTTAAGTTGAAAATTCAGTCAAGACAATAACAAATATTTATTTCTTGTTGTGTTCTACTCAATTTGTACAATTTAGACGAATTACGAATTCGAATCTACACATAAATGTAGAATCTTTTGAATTGTTTAAAATGTATAATTTATAAAAAATTTATAATTTTAGAGCAAAAAAATATTTTATATTGTAAGCAGTAACTTTCAGGATATCAAAGTAGTCTGAACAGACTCAATAAATTTAATTTTCTTAACTCTCTTATAAAGCAGCTAATTAATTGAAACTTTGAGGGAAATATATATTGTCAATTCATCTAATTATAAAGACAATTGAAATGTGCGCTCATAAATAAATAAATTTGAATGCAGAGCTTAGTTTATTTTTGAAAATATTGAACTGTCAAATTGATCTTAAGACAGTCTTAAATATATATTGATTAAAACTTGAAATCTATTTGATATTAAAAATGTGAATATTAAACACAAATTATGGGTTGTTGTTTAGTGTCCATAATTGACTATAAATTAAACTATTCAAATTCGAGTGGAAATAAAACAATATTTGATTGACATGTCTCACAAGTTGTAATTTTGATTTATTAAAACAAAATCATTTTCTCGACGAGAACGTTGAGAGTTTATTATTTTCGTATTCACACAATTTTCCTACAGTTCCTAAATTTTGTATAGTTTAAAAAAATTATACGACAAATTCAATTATCAGTGACAGTTAAACGAATAAACTAAACACAAAGCAAATTTTAAAGATAATGATAAAAATCATTAATTTAATCACAAATAGAATGCATTTATAAATTAATCATATGTCTCTCCTTAAATGCAAATTGTATCTGAAAAGTGTTGGACTTTCACATTAAAAGATCTTAATTGAAAGTTTATGCTTGGCATGTAATATGATAAGCTCTAATATAAAAATATGTGTAAGTTGAATAACATCAATTAATTGGACAGAAAGCAGAAAATACTAAACAAGTGAAGTGTTAAATGTGTTGCATTTATAAATTAAGCATACGCAGCGTGACACACGCTTTAATATTGTGATTTGTTGGACTTTAATGTGACTGCAGCATCGGAAATCGGAAAGTGAGCGAATTAAATTGATTTTCAGCCAGACTCTGCCCTGCAAAATGTTGAAAGGGGGGTGGCAGATTTAAAGGGTTGGGGGGGGAGAAAATACGCTTTGTTGTGGCCAAATGCAAATTCAAGTGCGCGCATAAATCCAAAAGTCCACTACAAAAATGAAAAACGAGGCACGTTGCCAATGTGAAAAGGGGGGAAACTGAAGAAGGGTGGTTCAAAGGGGGAGGAGGGGGTTGGGGATTGGGGGTGGCAACAAAGCGGGGTAGGTGCTTGTTTAAAATGGAGGTAAAGTCTGTGAAACTGGGGACTGCACTTTGTGGTTTATTTGCGAATATAAAGCAGTCACAACAACAGCAACAACAGCAAAGTGAAAATAAATAAATATATATACATATATATTTGATTTTCTCTGCTTTTATATATATATGTATTTTATTTGTTGTTGTTTTTGCTTTTTTTGCGGCATGGCTGCAACTGAAGTTAAAATTGTAAAAAGTTGCTGCTGGGAACTGAAAGCGTTGGGTCTGCCAATGATCTGAAGATGGTCTGGGGATTGGTCTGGGAATGATCTTGGGGTGTGTATATATCTGAATATATCTGGGTATATCTGGGTATATAGAGAGAAAGGAGGCTTCGAGTCAGACAGTGGACGCGACTGCAATTTGTTGTAATTACATTTTATTTATATGTATGTATATTGCCCAAACGCTTTCATCATCTTCTGCATCATTAGAGACGCTGCTGGCGTTTTGCAATGTGCCTCCCTCCCCTCCTCACTCACCCTCCACCCTGTCAGCAGCGTGCACTCACATATATTTATAAACATACAAATACACACAGGAAACACAAATCACAATCTGAAACTAAAGTTGGAAATTCATGAAAATTAAAAATTGCAGGAGATATTTATTATATTATAACTATCTGTGGGCAAATAGAGAACTTTAAAAAGTAAAAAGAAAACAGAATATATTTTTTTAATAAAAATTGCATTCTAAAATTAAATTTTAGAATTCTTTCTATATTTCTATACACACAGGAAAAACAAATCACATTGTGAAAGTATAGTTTATAATTCATGTAAATTAAAACTGCATTTTTTACAATTTTATTTTAGCAGATATTTATTAAATTAAAACTTTCTGTGTATAAAATGACAGTTTTAAAAAAGTAGAAAAATAGATAAGTTTTTCTTTAAATAAAAATAGCATCCTACAATTAAAGTTTAAATTTCTAGAAATTTTTAATGTATTTTTAAAGTATCATATGAAATTATTTAATTAAAATAAAACTCGTTAAGTTATAACTCCTTGGCAACGACTCAACTTAAAAAAAATTAAAGAGCACTCAATAATTTTATAAATAAATTATTTATATTAAATTATTATTTATGAACCAAATAAGCTCAGAGATTTCTTTGGAAAATGAAATGTATTATATCATTTTAAGAATACAATTTTAAGGGTATATTTTTTTACCACACACAATTCTATCTTTTAGTAAAAAAAACATATATTTATTCTAAAAATTGTTACCTGTGTGTGAAGCTTAGAAAGTAGAAAAAATTCGTGCTTCAAAACCGTAATTTGTACTTGATTTTTTAAGAGTGCTTTGTTTTTCTCTGTGTATTATATAAGTATATGCAACATGCGGCAACTAATGAGACTCGGTAAATGTGCAAATGGCGTGGGAAAGAAAGAGAGAGAGGAAAAGAGGGAGAGACAGCGGGCATTTGCAATAAAATCCAAAGGCAAATTAAAAATTGCTTGAACAACAAATAGCTAAAAGCCACAACAACAGCAACAACAATTGCAGCTGCAGCTGCAACTACAGCACAACAGCAACAACAACAGCCACAACAACAACAACAAGAAAACGGCAATTGCATTTTGAAGTTGCCTCGTCTCAAGTGGCAAGTGGCATCCCAAACATTGCCGGGCATTTCAACTCCACGAATTGCCGCCCAACTTTAGTTGCATTCACAATGACTAATGGATTGAAGCTTCTCTGAAGGCTGTGGCAGCTCTGGCAGCTATGGCAGCAGCTGTGTGGCAATGTGTTGCTGCCTTACGCCTGTGTTGCATGCCACCATGACTTTGACTGCGGTTCCCCATTCCCATTTCCATTCCCAGTTTAAGCTCTTGAAGCAACAAATTAGAACTCACTTTAAATAGTGCTCCCAATACAATGCGAAAATTCCAATACTTTATTTTTATTTACCTACACACACACAAATAATTTAAAAATATAAATGCGTTTTTCCTTTCATCCCCTGTAGCAATTGAATTCGAACATTCGAATTTCAGCACATAATTAGTTTGCAAACTGAATTGCCGCATTCTTTCAGTTCATCAGCAAATTATCAGCTTAAACATCGGCTTATTTATTTATGCAGTTTAATTGATTAAATACAATTTTTTTTCCAGCAATAATAATTGTAATGGTGGAGCATAAAACAATAGTAATAATAATAATAAGCTCAACAACAATCGAATAGAACTCGATAAATACTTAACGTAGCTTTAAATGCAATTTAGAGCTTTTACAAATAATTATTGTGCTGATTTAATGCAGAAACTTTTAAAGCATTTTAAAAGCTTTGTCTTTAATACCTTATCATGTTATTTACATTTTTTAAAAGCTTTGAAAGAGCAATAAATATTTATTTGCATTGAAAAGTTAAAGATAGTAAAAATAACACGCATAAGAAAGCTTTAAAGCGCCTAAAAGCATTGGAGAAGAGTTGTAAGCGGTACTTATTGCATTGGATATCGGAAAGTAAATGCAATAAAGCTTTAAGCTTACAAATAATGCATCAAGTTGATAAAGGACCATTTAATATTTAAGTTCAATAATGTACTTAAATTAAGCGTCATCTAAGACAATTTTAAGCACGTTTTAAATCAGCAGTAAGCTGCTTTAAAAGCTCAATAAAATGTAAAATGAATTCCTTTTAGTGTAATCAAGAGAAAATCCATAATCCACTTAATTAAGTCAATGAAGTAGCATATTAAAGCCCAATTAGCCATTAAATGAAACTTAATAACTAATTAATAGCGATAAATAAATATATAAGTGTTGGAAAATGCGTGAATAAACGAATTAGAATGCACTCACTTAGAATTCTCGTCAACAAGTGACACTTTAAATTTTAGGCAATTAAAGTCACAGAAAATGATGCAGAAAATGCAGCCAAAAGTGGTTTTGTAAAACATCATAATGATGCTCAATCTGAGGCAGATGATGAGCTCATTTAAAGGAGAATCTCATTGAATCGGAAGCATCTGATTGGACTTGCACTGGCGTTGTAAATATTTAAATCAAACGCAAAACAGCTGCAATTATAAATGCTCAACAATGGTGCAATAAAAAGGAAAAAAAGAAAACGAAATGATTGGAGGAAAAAATGAGAAAAAAACGGGGAAAAATCCCAGCAGCTCCCAAGGGTGGTGTGCATGTGTGTGTGAAGTGTGTGGGTGAGTGGGAAGAGGAGTAAGGTGGGGGAAGGGCGGGAAGAGGCAAGTTGCCAGTTGCATGCACTCATTGCCAGCGATTATGCAAATGCCAAAGACAAAAAGCGAGGGGGATAAATCGAAAGAGAGATAGACCGGGAGGAAGCGGTGGATGAGGGGAACAAGATGAGGGGATGAGGATGAGGAGTGTATGTTTAACGTGGCACACCACAGACCGAAACCGATGAGACTTAGAGGTTTCCGAGCAGGTCTCTTTCGCTAAAGTTTCCATGCGAAAGTTATAAATATAAATTAAGCAAATGTGTTGTATAAATTGTTGTTGTTCCGCTTGCTGAGGTGTGTCCGCTTGTGTGTGTGTGTGTGTGTGCATGTTAACGACAAAGTGGCAGTAAAGTTACGAGCTACAACTACACGACACAACAGCATCAACTGCAACTGTGGCAGCGAATAGAAAATGCACCCAGTGGGAACTATATTTAAATGCATGTTGCAGTCACTGCTTAATCAGTGCAAATTTCACATGAAACGAGCTGTATTTGATATGGATAAATGCTGTTGACTTTAACATTTAAAAGTGCTTAGAGTTGATCAGCAGTTTTAATCTGTATTTATTTATTTATTGTCAAAAAAAACCCTCATTTAAAATACACATCTACATTAAGAAATAAAATATTTGTATAGTAATTAAAACTATTTTATATAAAGTCAATATAAATCTAATTCATTAATTTAAAATATAAATATGCTTTTAGCATGTAATATTTAATTTAATAGAAATAACTTTGAAAATGTCTTTATTATAATCAAAAAAGATTCTATCAAAAACACTAATTTTAATAAGGGCTATGATACTTTATTTCTGCATGCAGATTGAAAATCTGTCTTAACATGAAATTCAATATTTTAGTAATGAACTCAAATTATTAGCAATGTTTTAGCTTGAAGTCAAAATGACAAAAAGTAGACTTCACTGACAAGTTAAGCTGAAATCGTTGAATTGTCACATAAAAAGAACATAAAAGCTTGACAAAAAACTGTGTTGGACTCTTCATCTTGTTGTTTTAAACTGGGTTTTTAATTTCACCAGAAATCCTACTTAGTTTCTAGCTAAATTTTATTAATAAATATAAGGAATTTATTAATTTCTGAGGCAAGATTCAAATTTAACTACTATAAATAATAGTTAAATCATTAAAACTCATTCTGCAGGCATTAATTAAGCAGATAGTCTCTTTCATCAGGAAAAATCTACAATCAGTTATCTATATATAAATTGATTTGTCCTCACAGACACTGACGAAATAATTTAAATAATCATATTTACATTAACCTTTCAGTATGAATATTTCTGAAACTTTAAGTGTCAGCGTTCGAGCAAAGCGAGGACGCATAAGTGGGCCCTCTAGTAGTATATCATTTTGTGAATATATTCCGAAATAGTTTTAAAGAAACTCAATGAATGCCTATCACTAAATAAATGCAATAAGTTTACGCTTTATATTTACAAGAAATTAAATGTGTTTTAGAATTCCTACTGGGTTATGTCTTCTAACAACTAACAAATGCAGCCAATTTATTATAACCATATGTGTGTACTGAGTGTGTGTGAGTGTGTGTGTGTATGTATGTATGTGTGCACAGATACCACAATATTTGCATATCATATATGCATAAACACACGCGACATTCCGAGCAGACAGTTGCAATTAAGTTAGATGCCGAGTTGTGCAGAAGTATGTGTAGTAGTGTGGTGTGTGTGTGTGTTGCATGATACTAAACAAATGACACAACTACAATTGAGTAGAACAAACAGCAAAGTCGTCAGTTAGCGTCTGCCACCTGAACTTAGTCAATCAGTCAACAGAGGCGATGACACAGCAGCAACATCAGCAACAGCAGCAACAGCAGCAACTTCAGCTTCCGGACAAGCTGACAGGCATTTGCTGATGTCTTTGCTTTAGTTAAATATGCACATGACAATATCAAACACAACACACACACACACACACACAGAGGGAGCTCATAAACGATGTGACAATTTGCATTGCCTGCTTTTAGGCTGGCAATCGAACTGTAACGTTGACAGGCGACAAAAATGGTTGACATTTACCCAAAACCTAAAACAGAGACAGAGACAGAGACAGCAAGTGTAGAAGCGACAGAGACAGAGCAAGAGATTAAATGAGGAACAAAGTGTCCGTGTAATGGAAAACAACGAGATTAGCTTTATATGCGCTTAGCAAATGATTTGATTGGCAATCCTAATGCAATCACATTTGATTAAACATCTAAACACATGCTTAACAATAAGTAGACTCGTATTTTTACACATATACATATGTATATGCGAGGTACTTACAGCAATTGAACAAAGTAATTACTTGTAATGCGATCCGCAATTAAAGTACTTAATCATATTGACAAAATCGAACCTCATTGTCAACTCATTACGTGCAATAAACGTTAAAAACTCAAATTTCAGCAAATCAATTTAAATTAAATAGGGAAAAAGGAAATGAGAAAAATGAAGACAGCTTAAATACAGCAATTAAAATGAAAAGAAAAAATTCTGACAAAGTTTGAAAACTTCTTGATTATATTTGTCTATATTTTGTGCCTTAGTTGTAAATTCGTCTTAATTTAATATAAAACTTGTTGGAAATGTCTGCGTTAATTCGTGTAGAAATTCAATATTTACCAACTGTTTGCAAACTTTTATGCCAACGGAATTTATTAAAAACATTTTTAATAATCAAATCAGGTTAGTCTAGGATTTTTCCAAAAAGCTGAAACCATTTCTGGATCAACTAAATTTTATTTAGTAACAGAAAAACCTAAATTTTCTTTTAATCTTCATATCTATGTTATTATAATTTATTTATTAATTTAAAATCGTACGTTGCAGAGCACTAAATATTTTATTAATCGTCTGCTTCTTTTCAGGCTAACTTATTTACTTAATCTATTTATTAACTTATTAGTAACTCAGTTTATTTAGCTCAGTTCAGTTAAAACTTAAATTTCAAAACTTCACATGGAAAAGGTAACAAAATTCACAAAAAGCAACTACAATTTGCACTTATTATAATGAGAACATTTCCCCCATTTCTTTTCAAGAATACTCTTAAGTTGTAACAGAATTTACACATCAAATAATTCCACCTATTCACTTATCATTCACTTGCACATTGAATGATTGTTAATTATTCAGTTTCGCAGTGTCACGCTTATTGTGCAGTTAATGCTAAATGTTGTATATATAGATGGATATAGTTGTATATAATATGTATTTGCATTATCATCGTTGATTGTCTGCTGCTTATCAGAACTTCACTTGTCCTGAATTATCGCTGTATTTTTCACTTAAAAGAGAACACAACACGTTGAGCAAATACAATTGAAATTTCCGCAACTTCATTGTTGTGTGCACTTTTCACTTAATTGCATACATTCAAACACTCACACACCCACACACTTACTTGTTCAACTATTCAAATCATAAAATTAGCACACTTACACACACACACACACACACACACACACACACACCGACAAGCACACACACTTGCAAAATCAATTAAAACACAAAGCTTACCTTGCTTCGGCACGTAAAAAACTTGAATGAAAAAACGTGTAAAAATGCGGTTACTTTAACTTATTGACTAGCAAATACCCTGTAGTTTTGGGTGAAATCACTTGGACTATTGGATGTTAAAAACTAAGTTAAATTTCCCATATTGTTGGGTAACAAATTTATAGCTACACAAATATTATTTGATTTATAATCAGCAATTAGTAAATTTGTGTACAAGATATAATTAATTTTCAATTATAATAATAATAAACATTATTAAATATGTCAGGTCTATTTAAAAAAAATTATCAAAACAATTCTACAAAGAATAAAGATTTTCTTAATACGTAATTAGCAACATATAAAAAAATAATATCATATAAAATTTTAGAATTCAGATGGAATTAATTTTCAGGGAAACAAATTGAATTCGTTAATCATTAGTTCTAATTCTATATTAGATATGGTTCTATAAAAGTTTTACTAAAATATATTTCTGTTTGTCAAATACAATAAAAAACTTTTTTAATATCAGTTCACTTACAAAAAAAGTCAATTTATATTCAATTGGAGATTATAAAATATTATGAAATTAAATGTATATGACATATGTTCAAGTTTGTAAAAAATCAAGTTGACATAAAGCTGGAAAAGTAGGTAAAATAATAATTTTCGCAGCACATGTGATGGGAAAAGTATTTAGAAGCTTTGATCAGATTTTATTTTGGAGCCTTTTTTATAAAGCAGTTGTTTTAAAACCAAGATACAAATATAATATATTTTACATGGATATAATAATAATCACAGTTAGCACAAGAAGTAATAAATAACTTTAACTTTTGGAATATTTTAAAAAATTTTCAAAATCAGAATTGTTAGCATATAATTATTATATAGAAATTCAGCTAATTTAATTGAAATTAACAGAAGTAATACAATATATATTTCAAATATCATTCGATATAATTGCGTGCTTCGTGCGTGACTCGTGAGTCACGTACATCGCTATTTGCGCTGCTTTTAACAATGTGTTTGTCATGCATATGTTTCCATCTCCCTCGCATTTTTTTGGTCTGTGCGGCAATTTTGGTTGCTCGAGGCATGTGGGAGGGAGGAGGAGGAGGGAGGAGGAGTAGGCAAAGAGTGGGGAAGGGGCACGGTGAAATCTGTTGGCTGCCACACGGTATGCGGCCGATATGGGAAAGTTGAGGCAGACGGAGGACATCGCATTCTTGTTGCATAACTCGCGGCGCGCTTGTGGCCAAAACAGCCGCACAGGTGGCATATCCAAGCTACCTGTGTGTGTGTGCGTGTGTGTGTGTGTGTCTGAGTCTCATAGCACATGCAAATGCTTTAATTAAAAGCTTTACAGCTGCGCGAAAGCAACGCGCCAAAGGGCGTGACGACTTCAAGTGTTAAAACAGAGGGGAAAATCAAAAGAAGCGGCGAGTGCAGGGAGAATCGAGAAGCAAAAGAGAGCAAAAGAAAATGAAAACTCAAAAAATAAAATTAAAATAAGATAAAACAATAAAGTAGAGAGAATTTTAAGTAAATAAAATAATATTAAACAAATTTAATAAAAAAAATAAATAAAATTATACAACAAAGTAGAGAGTTTTTTAAATAAATAATATAAAACAATATTAAAGAAATTTAAGAAATACAAAAATGAAATAAAAATAAAATAAAACAGCAAAGTAGAGAGTTATTTAAATAAACAAAATAAAGAAACACAGTATTCAATAAATAAGTTATAATAGAAAAAAATGGTACTCTAATCTTAGTTTTTGCAGTTCTAAGAATCTTGTGTATAATACATTTTCTTATTAAATAAATAATTTAAAATAAACCAATATTCAGTACTTTAATCTTTGCTATTAAAATGTAGCAAACTTATATATATAATAATATATTAAAACAATTAAAATAAAATAACGCAGCACACAAGACTCTAGTCTTAGTAATTAAATTATTATTAACTTGTGTAGAATAAAGAAAATAATTTTAAATCTTCCATTGACTAGTACTCTAGTCATAATTAATGTATTTCAAGAAGCATTTATAATATACCCTAAATGATATAAAAGTTATTTAAATATTTGTCTTAAATACATATATCTTTTTTAACACAAGACAACACTGTGAAATAATTCTAGAAGACACAAAAATATATCAAAAGGTTTTCTTTAAGTGAAAATATTTTCGCTATATATATTCTTAGCCCACCATAAAAAATCAGAATTTCTCATAAAATTATATATATTTTATAGAAAAAAATTCATGGAAAATCGAATTTTTGAATTCAGTTTCAATTTAAACTGCTTAACTACTACATAGTTTGCTATGTACATTTGCCGTTGGCAATGTTTAACGGCAAGGCCAAGTGAACAGGTGGATTTATGCCACGCCCACACGCGCCTACACGCACACACGCTAGTCAAGTTATGGCAGAGCATTGAGAAACATGTTTGTTGTGATTTTTATTGCATA
>JAEIFG010000706.1:917500-1202500 GCA_018901795.1 Drosophila sp. st01m | reverse complement strand
AAGACCAAAAGATCTACTAAAAAAATACAGACAGTTGCTACAAAAATAATAAGAAAAAAAGGAAATCAACACAGTGTGGTTAAAGTTTCATAACTTAACAGCACTTAGACCTATCCCCTGCGAGCCATGGCCTCCACATTTAGTCCCAACTAATCCAGCGCTGAGCCGTAATGCCCGTGAGGCATATAAAAAAAAAAAGAAAAAAGGCAACTACATGAACAACAACTGTGCAACAAAAAATACAAGACATGCTATTAGAGACGGCACAGCATTAGGGTTACCCCTGGCAACAGGACAGGGACAGCACAGGACAGTCGAGGAGGCGGACGGGGCAACAAGGCGGAAAGAGTGGCATGGTGTGGTGTGACATGGTGTGGCATGGTGTGGTGGATGCAAAGGTGGGCGTTTTTGGTCTGCACTGAAATTGGTCAGGGGTGTTTCATGCATGCGGCAGGGTTGCTCCTGTGTTGCAGGGTATGCTAAGGTCGTACGCCCCCACCGAACACCGAAGCACCGCGAACTGCAAACAGCAAAGAGCAAGCGAAAAAAAAAATAAAATAAACGCATTAAACTGGCGACTAGACGTTATGCCAGACGCAGCTCTGGCAGCAGCAGCAGCAGCAACAGCAGCAACAGCAGCATCCTATCCTTCTCAAAAGCAGCTCAAGACTGGTTTTCATATTTATTATTGTGTGTGTGTGTAAGAGAGAAAAAACTGCGGAGAGGGAGAAATTCGTTTGTGTGTGTGTGTTGAGTGGTTTGCCATGCTTGCTGCCTGGTGTGATGAGTGCCTGGGGGTCCTCGAGTCTCGAGTTTTGAGTCTCGGGTCTCGATTTTAACAACAATGCCAGAAAATCATCATCAATTTTATTTTCGCTTCTGCTTAAATTGAGTTGCAGGAAGGAAGGAAGATTGATAACAATGCCGACGCAAAACGACACAAAACGAGCATGCGCCGAGGCTAGCCTAGCGACCGAAAAGGGAGAGAGAGCGAACCAGATACAGAGAAGGAGAGCGCGCGCAGCTATTAGGCCGTTGGAGCTTAG
Source organism: Drosophila sp. st01m (assembly GCA_018901795.1). Taxonomy (NCBI): domain Eukaryota; kingdom Metazoa; phylum Arthropoda; class Insecta; order Diptera; family Drosophilidae; genus Drosophila; species Drosophila sp. st01m. The sequence goes on along the minus strand of JAEIFG010000706.1, from coordinate 1,201,454 downwards.
CATGCTGACGAAAGTAAAGTAAAAAAAAATAGAACATGAAATCCAAATTGTTGCGAGAATCATGCGTGCAAATTTGGTTTGGTGGTTGTTGGGGCATTAAACCTGTACGCTGCTGGGAGTGACGGGGACGGAACGAAAATAGATGACTACATATTGATTATACGAACGGGTTTCATTTCTGCATGCCAGCCACAGCCACCAACAACACAAAGATACACAAACACACGCTCGCACATACATATATATATATGTATACATTTGAACGTATGCGAATACAAATACAATAGAGTGCGCGCTATTGCTGTCACCCTTGTTGCTATCGTTGCCCAATGTTCGCAAGTGCGACTGAGATAGCAATAATTGCTTGGTCAAATGACGAGCACAGCTCAAGCACACACACACATACATATGTACATGTATTAAAGCGGCAGAATGAGTTTGTGTAGGTGTGTGTGTAGAGTTGTCAGCTAGCAGCAAATTTAATGCATAAGATGATCACAACAAACAGAGAATTTGTTTAAGAAATTACTTAAATATTTTTACGCCTTTTTATATGTTTGATTTTGTATGCAAATACATTTAATATTTAAGTTAAATGTATACTCATGTTTCAATTTATGAATATTATTATCGGAAATGGTGGCAACACTCGCTCAACGAGCCTCACATTTTGTTTACTTCGAAGTTCAAAGCAAGGGAGCCAACGTGCAGGCGATTGAGAGTAACCGCGAGATAGAGAGAGACAGAGAGTGAGAGAACGCTCCACTGACTGCTGTGGTGCTTCCTCTTCTGCTTCACTGCTGCTGCTTAATGCCGCCTGCAGTTTCGGTTTCGGCCAAAAAATGTTACTTTTGACTTAGAACTTTTGCTTTTCAATGCTGCAAAATAAAAAGTAAAAGAAAAACCAACCACCATCAGAAGTACAAATATACACACATGCACATGACATGCATTGCGAAACGTGCTGCGAATGTGTGTGTGTATGCTTATACGCATATATGTGTGTGTGTGTTTGTTGCTGAGACTCTGTCACTGCAGTGTTGTTGCCGCGTTGTATTATCAACAATACATGCTCTGAGCAAAGCAAATGGGGAAGGAAACTTGTTTTGGGACTTGTGATTTTCGCTTACTTTTTGTGAAGAAAAGCGTTTTAAATGCAAGTACGCTTATGATGGACATCAAACAACAAAACATAAATATGCACATATATACATACATATGCATATTTTAATAATTGTCATGCTTGTCATTAGCCGCAGTGTTGGAAAACGTAGCATAGTTGAACTGCGCGCCAAAGGCAGCGCAAGTATTACATATATATATATACACAAATGGTGTGTGTGTATGTAAAGTTGTATCAAAACAAAAATTAAGTTAGCAATAAATAACTATAAAACTAATAAGTAACATGCGTTAGATGAACAAAAATTGAAGAAAAAATCGACAATAACAAAGAAGCTAAATCAGTGTGTGCACAGCACATGAATATTTCGTTCGCTACTGCGAGGGTCACACTTAAAGCGAACCTGAGACGCGATTTTGGTGTAATAATAACAAATATAGAAGTTGAAGAGTGAAAAGAGAGAGCTGCGTGCGTGCGTGTGCGACAGAGGCAGAAGCAGAAAAAGTAATAAAGTTAGTAATACAGCAATAATAAACGCGAGTGCATTGACACACATATACATACATGCAAGTACCCATATGTATGTATGTATATGTACATATGTTCTATGCAGCATTAAAAGATTGACTGGCGAACAGAGATTGTAAATCAAATGTGAATTAAAAACTAAAACATAACGAAACGAACAAAAAAATACCTTTTTTGCATAAACTTCAATGCACGACGATCCATTATTTAAAATAAAAACAATTTGTATAATAAATTAATAGTATGCATGCGACGACGTCAGCGGCGACGGCAGCAGCGACGACGACGGCAGCGACGTTTTGTTGTTTGCTGTTACTGCTGTGACGGCGACTGCGAATGCTCTGCTGTTGCGGCTGCTGATTGTTTTTATTGTTGTTGGCAGCATATTGCTGCTGCTGTTGCGTTTTTCAAATTATTTGTTTTTTTTTTTTTGTTTTTAGTTTGTTTGGTACATTAACAAATACGAAATATGTAAACACACATACACACACAAAAACGTTTACGGGTACAGGCAGTAAACATACATATAATGTACATATAAACAGGCAAAAAACGTAAACGTAAAACTTTGTTGCAAATAACAACAATATCAAGAAAACATACAAGAATGTACACAAAAAATGTCTCGCCGAGCGTCAGCCTCAGTGTCAGTGTCGTTGTGTGAGTGTTGTGTATGTATGTGTAGTTTGGCTTTCTATCTGTGTGCGTATAATGTGTGTCTGTGTCTGCGTCTGTCTATGCGTGTGTTTGTATGCGCTGTCTGAGACTGCGACTGCGACTGAGGCGTGTAAATGAACGTTTCGTGCACGAGAGCAATAATTAGTACATACTCCTCTCGCTGCAACGGCTGCGTCGACGACGGCGGCGACAGCGACGGCTCACAATTAGTGCAGTGACTGCTTTTGTTTTATATTACTTATTATTTTTCAACAGTATTTATTATGTTGCATTGCCCAAGCACCTGTACACGCGACATGCGTGGGCGGGCTGTTGTGAAGGGGGGCGACGGGGTATTGGATGGGCTTTTCGGTTTTTGCTTCAGATCTTCTGTGGCTTATATAAAACGCGGCGACAACTCTAGCAACATATTTTTTGTTAGGCGGCACAAATTCACTGCACGCGTCGACAGCGACTGCGACAGCGACGCCGGCAGCATATCTTTTCACTTTACAGCATGTATCTTGTTATATTTTATGATTTTTGTTGGTTTGTTGTTCAATTTGAAAAAAACAACTACACATGTAACAGAAAAAAATATGTTAATAAAAAAATCCAGTTGTTAATCAATTGCGGCTCGACTCAGTCAGCATGCGTTCTTTTTTTGTGGATTAGTTTCTTTATGTATACATGTGTGTGCGTTGCGCGTCGCGTTGTATCTCGACTGGCGTTTTGCGGGCAGATCGACGCGAGCGAGCAGCGATTTTAAGTTCGAGCAAACACAAACCGTACGCTGCCAAGTTGAATTTCAGACTAAATCGCGCGCAACGGCGACAACTCTGCCGAAACAAAATGAAGCAGCAGCGCGCATGAGTGTTGGTGGATGCGTGTGTGTGTGCGTGTGTATTGTGTATTTGCGGAGGGTTGGTAGGCAGCTGGACGAGAAAAACCAGTTTTCTCATACACACAGACAACTTTTCTCTATAACAAATGCGGGCGTGCAAATGCGACGGCAACAACAATTCACATGCCATTATCGGTTAGCAAGAGTGCGATAGCAATAGCCCCACGACTCGCTGTCTGCTATGTTTTGTTGTATGCGCTTTGGGGGTGTGTGCGAACGAAAGAAAAAATGTACACGACGAAAAAAAAAACGAGGCTACACAGCTGGCGGGCAGGTGTATTGTATTTGCTTTCGCGCCCGTTGTAGCCAACACATACATACATTCATATATATGCATGCATATATGTATGTATGTTTGCATGTATGTAAGCATGTATATGCACTGTCAACCACCCTGCCCGCTGTTGTTGCCCCAGCCCCAGCCCCTGCCGCTATTGCTGTTGCCGTTTGCCGTCGAGCGGGAGACCAGTTTTCTGTGTCTGTATACTCGAATGTCGTCTCATCGTGGTTGTTGTTGCCGTTGTTACTTCTGGCATGCTTGCTATACTTCATCTTCTTTTTCGATTTCGCATTTGCCACCACCACCACCATCGCATGCAATGACAAGCATACATACATACATACATACCTGAGCTGACTAGCAATCGACAGCGGCTTTATTTTATTATTAGTTGTGCTTGTCGGCGTCAGCCGGGTCGTTTTGCTTGTGTATTGGCAGGGGAGACGTGTGGATGGGGGGACGTCTACTGTAGCGTATGCGTACCGCAAGGCAAACGCAACAACAACAAAATGCTTATTCGTTCGCTTTCGCTTGCTCGCTCGTTCGTACAGTGGGCCTGCATTTCATTATTATATGCTGAATTACATTTTTTTTTTATTTCTTGTTTCTCTATTTTCGTACATACGTATTTTGTCATCCGACGCGATTATTATATTCTGTATCCACTATTTCAGTTTTGTTGTATTTGTGATCTTCAGCTGTTGTTGGAGTATACACAGTGGCGCAGAGCTGTGCCATTAAATCGTTTAAAAAATTTAACAATGTTAGGGTGGTAAAAAAATTATATACAATAACCAATAAAAATTAACTTTAAATTATTTCATATTGCCAAAAAAAAAAATAATATTTATGAATGGAATGACTTAAGTTCCAATTTCTTTTCACTATAGTATTATGAGAGCATTGGATATGATTTAAATACATATGTGTATCTGTATATTGTTATCAAACCGAATCAATTTGAGCTAAATTGTAGTAATGTTTTGAAAAACAAAGAATTCCAATTAACAAATCAAATACAGCGAAAAATGATTGCACTTGCACCACTGTGCCTTGTCAGACGCTTTGGTATTCCATTTTTCATTTTGTTGTTGCTGCCCCTGTGCAGTGTGTGTGTGTGTGTGTGTTTGTGTGTGTGCTGTCTCACATTTATGTGTGTAACTGTGTGTATCTGAGTGCATGCGTCGCTTTGGGCTGTTCTTGCGTCGTTCATAAATGTTCATTATAAGTATGTACATACATACATACAAACATACATACGTATATCTGTATCTTCGTCTCTCATTGCTGTTGTCGTTGTTGTTGGGCCCACTGCTGGCAATGACAGGCAGCGTTGATGTTGATGTGAGCAGACTCGAAGCTTGAAACGAAGGAAGGCACGAAACATTTCAGTCTCTCGTTCGTTCGTTTTGTTTGTGTTATTTTATTTTACGTTTCTTTCTTTCTTTCTTTGCTTTTTTTTTTTTTTTGCTTCAACCGTCGCCATATTATTTTTACGCTTGTTAAGTGTTTTTGCCTGCTGCTTCTCTCTTCTCAATTATGCCTTTTATTTGGTTTTTGATTGCCGCCTGCCTTAACGTGGAGTTGAGTGTGTGTGTGTGTGCGAGTATTGCTGATCCGGCTTCATCTTTAGCTGAACTTTGTGTGTGTATTGGATTTTTTATGGTTGGGCTTTCGTTTCTTTTTTTTTTTGCATTATTTTTGAACGTAGTTTTTTCTTATTAGTTGTTGGCGTCTTCTTCTTCTTCTACTGCTTCTTATGCCACGTTCAACTGTACAAAGTGCCATGCGGAGCATGCGCTCTTTTTTGTTGCTTTCAATTACTGCCTGAAACTCGTTGTTGTTGCTGTTGTTGGTTGGGGGGTCGTTGTCGTTGGTGCCGCAGTGTGAGCGAGCGCACGACTGTGTGTCCCACTGTGCGTGTGAGTGTGAATGTGTGTATGTATGTATGTATGTATGTATGTCTGTCTCAAACAAAAATGACAAATGTATAATCAGCGTAAATTGCTTTGCGCGTGCTTTTTCCACTGGCATCAATTTGTTTACTGCTCTCCCACTCGCTCTCTGGCGCACTGCTGCTTGCTGGCCCGTTTGCACTTATTAGCACTTCTCGCAAGCATACATGTGTATGTATGTATGTATGCCTGTGTGTGTGTGTGTGTGTGTGTGAGCTGTAATTGCCTCACACTCACACACATTAGCATTGGCATTGTTATCGTTGTTGCTTGTGTAATTGTTAGAATTTCCAACACCATTTTTGAAAAAAAAACCTTGGAATTATCAACATCTGCATACATACACATGTACACACACACACACACACATGCATACAGATCCAATGGCTTGATGGGGTGTCATTCGAGGCGTATGGGAACGAATGTTTGTGTGTGTGTTGCTGTTGCTGTTGCGTCTGTCGCTATCGTCGTTTGCTTTGTTCTGCTCTTTAGCTTCAATTGTGATGAAGGCAACTAAGGCGTGGTCAGATCAAGAACAACAACCACAACAACAACAACAACAGGAATAACTCCACCACCAACAACTCTCGACAGGCGATCCTTAGATGTGTCTCTTTATCGCTCCTCTACAATATACGAAATCCTGCTCACTTTCCGCTAATACATTGTGATATTTAGCTGTTGCATCCTTCATCCGCTGTTACTTAACCACAACCCTCGTACATGTACCGTTAGCCGATGTGTAGAGCATTCACACAGTCGTTGTAGTCGTTAGTAGAGGACTCTCTGGTCAAGCAATTGACTTGCGAGTGTTTTGCATTTTCGGGCGGTCAGTGTGACCTTGGTATGCGCTACAATTCAAAATAATTTATATGATCTTTATTGCTAACCTGGAAATACCTGGAAATATAAAGGCTTTTTTTCCTTTTTTTTTAATTTTAATCAAATATATCGATCAAGTATAAATGATATAAAATGTCGTACCCAATTCTTTGCTTATATAGGTGAGCATAAGATAAAGAATAAAGAACTTCTACAAAGAAAAGTACAAAACGTTTGGTCGTCATGCTCATCATAGATAAAATATAAAAATAGATAATCAACTTTAAGCAGATTCTCAACCTAAAGCAATAGTAATAGTATTAACACAAATTAAAGATTATAGATCACCTGAATTTACATAGCAAAATCATCCCAAAATTCCAATTAAAAAAAACCTTAAAAAGTTTCAAATTTCCAGTTTTGTTTCCTTTAAACATATTCAGTTAAATGAAGGTTACTCGTATCAATCCCTTCACCCCATCAAATAGTATTTGCTGACCCTCTTGAGAATTCGTAATAACCCATCGAACAAGCATAAACTGTACCAGTTGGATGCATTAGCCATGGGAAGGGTAGTTAGTTATTGTAGATTCGGACATGGGCCTTACTTGGTAAGTCCCTTTTCGTTAACACGAAAGGGTTGAACTTTGACACTAGGTTGAAACCTATGCGACCTCGAGCCCCGGTAAGGACAACACTCCCTTTTTTGTTCTCCATTTTACGCACTGAATCAAACGCGTTTCCAAACGAAATATTCAACAATTACCCCGAAAACAGAAACTATTAAGGAATACATATGTGAATTCAACCCCTAAGCTCGTTAAGGGCTGATCTGTCGAGTTGTTGTTGTTGTTGTCGCTGGAGTTTTTTTGAAAATCGTCTAAGCGTGGACCGGAAGAACGATCTCTGTAGAAGAGACCCAAATGAATGCTGGCATAGGGGTTGGGGTAGTAAGTGCAAAACGAATTTAAACTAAGGGATGCTGAGTGCTGCTGCCATAGAATTCTCAAAAATATAGACCACCCTAAATCGCTGGAAATTATTGAATATTCTTATAAGATCTGATGTTACTACAAACAATATCTTTATTATCTGTTGTTTTATCGATTTTATTACACATATCAATTGTTATGATCACATCTTTACATAATTTCCATCTATTTTTATACTCGTTACTCGAGGAGCAAAATGGTTTATTGTATTCAATGCAAGGTAAAGAACACAGAGATATAAATAATGTATATATATTCTTGATCAGCATCAGTAACCGAGTCGATCTAGGGGACTACGCAAGTCGACAAGTGGATCTCTTTAACTAAACGATCTGGTGAAAGCAAATTTGTTACACCAACCTCTTCGAACCCCGCGCAGATTTAGTTTTTGTCAAGTACCTCTCCTAAACCGCATTAATGTCGTGTGATCGTTCTAAGATCAGTTACATAAAACGATACACTCAGAAAAAATTCAAGATGTTCGTACATAAACGAAAGAATTTTCCCAAACTGAGTGCAAAAATTCTTAATTCAATTTTGGTTTATTTCGCTGTTTAAAGGACCTTTATACTTTGTAATAAGTACCGACTTAACCAATTATTACTGAAAAATATCTATAGTAAATCTACTTGTTTCTTGTACACAAAATTATTTTTTTTAGTCTCTTTTCAAACATGAAAAAAAACTTTTTTAAATATGAAAAAAACCCGTTTCGGATATATAACTCCGTTAGTTCTAGAACTAAATTAACGGAACTCTCAGATTTTATATTTTCCATATTCTGAATAGTTTTGGTTCATATCGAACTAATTTTTCAAGTAGCTGCCATTGGAATGATCAGTCAAAAGTTTAAATTTTAAAATTGATTCACATTTAATTTTTGATTTTTAGTACACATTCTTTAAATATTAAGTAGAAAACGGAATAAATTTTAGTGAGGTCATGCTTATTTTTAGGATGGCATATTTTTTGTTGAGTGTAGTCATACTTGTTTTAAGTGTAAATGCAGTAGTTTTTTCACTTTGAATTTCAGAATTTAGAGAAATTAATCAGTTTTTAATCAGGTAACGGGCATCTAATAATCGGGACTCGTGAAAGATATTGATTAGCTAATCGAAATATTTTTATTGATGTATTTAAAACACTCCTTGTAAAAGAAAAACTTAAAGAGATTTAAAAAGTGTTTATTCCAATCAACAATGATTTGAACAAAGAACAAAAATCTGTTTGATTATAAATTATTGTTCAGTTCTATAATTATTATTGCTAAAATCACCTTAAAGGAGACATTTTTTTAACTGGTCTTCAGTTTTTTAAACTAGTTTTTTAAGACATAACTCCACTTAATATTTATTGTACTAATGTGTCTTCTTCAAGTTATTTTTAAAGCTTCTTCTTAATCGAAACTAAAGGATCCATCATTCTTCATCATATATAAACTTGAATGGTTAAATCAAGCAGTGAAAAAAGTGTTCTGAACTTAAAACTAAGCAAATATCCAATATCAAATTTAATACATACATAAATCTCTACAGAATTCACTTTTTAATCAATTTCTGATATCAAATAATATCGATTGCTTTTTAGTTGTTTTATTTTGTTGGTTTTTTTAAATATTTTATCTTTGAATCAATTTGCAAAAATTGATCGATATATATCACTAGTTGTGATTTTTAGATGTTAAATTATATCGACCTCTTCTTGTAAAACTATCGACTTTTTTTGATAAGATAAATATTTTAAAACCATTTTGCATTAAAATTGAATAGGATCATTTCACAAAAAGAGGTCGATATATATCACTAGTTATAGTTTTAAACGCTCCGATCATTTGTTATTTATAATAAAAACCATACCTATTGCATTAAATAATAATAATAGGTTCCTTTTTAGGAAAAGTTTAAAATATAAGAAAGAGATATAGGATTCTTAGATAACTTTAAAGAAAAAGCCCACAGTTTATAAATTATGAAATAAAATGATACAAAAACTAAACAGAAATATTTCAAATGTATTTGAGAAACAATCAAGTTAGACTATATTATGTAGACTATATTATGTAAAAAAATTAAAATAATCGCCATATGATTAAATGTAAAAATAATGACGTTACTTTATAAAAATGTATGTTAGTTTTATGTATTTTGATATAATATGAAATATAAAAAAATAAATTAAATATTTTTATTGATACTTAGATTAATATAAGTTAAAATTGCAGTTACATAAATTTAGAAAAAAGGTGGGCTGAAAATTTCAGAAGTGAATATTGATTAAATATATATGGAAACGGCATTATAGCATATAATTATTAAAAAAATTTATGTGTAAGTGTTTTAATAAATAAGTTTAAATTGAGTCTGAAAAAATTTCACCTTTCACCTGTAGAAGTTGCGATAAAAATCTTAATGACTATATTTTGTGTAACAATGTCTATATTCGGAATTAATTGGGTTGCTAAACTTAAAAACGCGACTTATCATAATGGAAAAAATCATTATCTTTGGAACTTCGATGAGCGCGAAGCATTGTAGTTTTTTCTGATCGTTCCTATGGCAGCTATATAATAGTGTGTTCCGATTTCGACAAAATATTGTCAGGATGTATAGGATAATATCAAATATATAATGAAATATATATTCGGCGAGTTTGATTAAAATATCTATAAAAAATATATATATATCGCTCTTTTGACGGCTATAATATATAGAAATCCGCGTCGACTGGTTCCGAGATATGTAATATGAACCTGTACTAAGTTTCATTCAGATAGCTTAAAAACTAGTACTAATAATTTATTTCCAATATATTTTAGATGAGTTAAATAACTTAATAAATTTTATCTGTATCTCTATATATGTATATATCTCTATCTTTATACATATATATCTATTTTAACTATTTAACTATTTTAATTTAAGAAATATAGCAAAACTTAGGTCTTGTTTGTTGTTTACGATTTTTTGATACGTCGTTGTCGTAACTCCTAAAGATCAACCCCCTTTGTGATATATAACAAAATGGTAGCTTTGTAATTACTTAGTTTATGGAAATATGTTTAAATTTCGACAACGTAAACTTTGAGTATTAGTTTTCTTTTTCACAGATATGAAAATATAATATAATCAGGTCAAATAACTTAAAATAAGGCAAATTATTCCTTTTAATGTAGTTTCTCAGTTTTAGTGACTTTAATAGAAGTTAATAGAAAGGCTGTAAGCCACAAAAGTTTCGAATTGGTTTGGTGGAATTTGTATTTGGTTTGCGAACCGGTTCTTTCTTCAATTTAATAACAAAAATATTTATATTGCATTGATTGTTCTTCGATATTTTGAAATCAACTAAATTTTTGGCCACAAGATATTGAACTTTTGTAAATAATTTAAGTTAACTTTATGATTTTAAATCATTTTATCTCTTAAGAATTCAGTAGAGATTTTAACTTATTAAATTTTAAGTCTTTATGAAATTATTGTGTTATTGAATTATATAGAATTCTTACGGAATCGCAAGACTTTGTTATCTTCAAAATTATTCGCAGAATTGCAGCGCATTTTACAGTTATCTTGTCGGTATGTATTCGATAAAGATTAGATAACCGTTATAGGCGACGCGTCATCCGTAAAACACCTAGAAGCAATCGCCATTTTGATTTTTACCGCTTGCCGCGCTGTCGCTGTCTAATTGCAGTCAGTTTGGTATCGCGACTGCGTCCAATACAAAATGCCGACGGCGAAAAATGGGCGCGCTGCCCAGCCGATTTGGGGTGGGTGTGCACCAAAGTCGTATGGCTCTGCTACAGCAGTAGCAGCAGCAGCAGCAGCAGTATTGTCAATCGTGCAGTGCGAGCGAGACGAATATACTTACATCTTGCTGGTGGTGTGTGCTAGCATCCAGTGGGCGGTCCGTGGTGAGTTACGACCTCAACATAGTGAGCGCGTATAACAGTTGGGTTTCTTAATAAATTTAATTTGTTAAGTTATAAAATGGTGCATCAAAATAATAAACCAATATCCGAACTCAACAGCTTTTAGTGAATTTTAAACATGAAAATAAATGAAGTCAATGGAAATGTGCTAAGCAAAAATGTTTTAAGTCAATGTATAAAGTAATCCGCAGAAATATGTATATATTTTTAATTCTAATTTTATATTTACACATTTAAAAATACAATATTATGTTAAAAATTTAATTAAATTGCGTAATTACACTTATTTAAGCTGAAAAATAATTAAATCTTCAATATTTGAAATGCTTTTTGTGCAACTTATTTAAATATTTTAAATTGAAGAAATTAGTAACAAGCAGGAAAAATTGTATCAACATTTTTTTTGTTTTTTGTTTTTATTAAACAATTAATATAAAAGAATGGCTCTTATCTTCCATCAAAGTACTTTTTGTAAAGTTTTAAAAATTGTGGAAGCGATTCTTGATTTCGAAATCTTCGTTTATCGGAAAACAGACTATTAAATCTTTAAAATGTAAGATTCAAAAGAAAATACTAATTTAGTTGAATGTCATACGGATGGAATTATCATTGAATTCAATATTAAATAACAGGTTTTAATACATAGTTAGATATCTTACCGCTCTTACAGATCTTTGAAGTGTTTCGTATTTAGCGAAGTCTGATCCAATGCGATCTAGATATACTATATAGCAAGAAATTTGACTCAGCTTTTAAAAGAGGTAGGAAAACTCAAGATATAATATAATGTGTCGCACTCTTCCGATTACTGATTATGTTATTTATTTAAAATCAATCGATAATAATTACCAACTTGTGAGATTGTCTTCCAAGAACTGTTTCTAGTTAGTTATTTAAGCAATTTACGCATTAATTAATTTGGTAGACCAAGTTTTTCTATATTATAGGTTGTGTTCTTTAAAATGTACTTCCAATATGAAGTGAACGTGTTATAATGAATTTTCTTTCCCTTTTCTAAAGAAAACAATTATATTTAAATATAAATTAAGAAATAATAGCTTAAATCGTGATTAAAATGGCATTTCGGTAAAAAAAAAATTCCTCAAATTTCCTAAAGTTTCTTAGCATTAAATTTGTTTTGTTTTTTAATGAAATGAATTAAATTTAAATGCAGAATCAATTAAGAGATCAATCCGTGATAAAAATGAAATTCCGATTGAAGGTTTAAATTTAATCTTGTGTCTTCATAAGTGAAAAATGTTTCCAAATCGGTGTGACTTTAATTTAAGATTACCATGAAATGGTGGAACCAAAGTCAAATTGATGAAGTAGTATATAGACCTGTTCCGGTTTTCACTTTCACTATAAATTTTATAACGGTGCATTTATGCCACGTTTTTAACAAAGATCTTTATACATTTTGTCAGAATTCAACAACACTACGTAAAATATTTTTAGCATGAAATTAGAACTGGTAAAAGATGATTCTTCCGTTAATATAAAATTGCTACAATTAATTTGAAACGTTTTGCTTTAACGATTTTAACGCGTTATTTGCTTTAAAACAAAACGGAAAAGCACAACAGCTGATCTTACGGAGAGAGAGAGAGAGAGAGAGAGAGGGAGCTTTTGCGCTCAAAAGCTTTTGCTGGCGCTCTCTATTTTTTTCTTTTGGCGCACATTTCTTTTGCTCTTATGTCGGCATTCTTGTTCATTCGCTGCGTTCGGTTTGCGTTTCAGTTTAAGCTTTGTTTTGTTGTGTTTACGATTCACACAAGAGAAAATAAAGTCAACGCGTCAAAGAAAATTGTGCAACTACCGTAGGTGCATAGACAATCATAGGTAACTTGTTGGATTGTATACATATGTATGTATGAGAGTGCATAAAAAGCTGATCAATGATTTTAGTGTGTGTGCTTTCTAATTTACTTTGTCCGTAACAGACAGAGAGGCATGAAAATGTTTTGCGGTTTGCCTTCTATTTGCGTGTGTGCGTTATGTGTGTGCGTTTGTGTGTGTGTAATCACTCGCTTGTCTAGCTGTGTCTCTGTTTTGACTGCGTGTGCGAGCAGACGCGAATGACACCATTGCCGCAGCTGTGTTTGTGTGTGTGTGTGTGTGAATAAATGCTAAGCATGCAAATAAATGTCAAAATATGCAAATGAATAGAATTCAATTAAATTTGAATATAGGTTAAAGATTATTACAAATTTGTAACAAGTTTAATTTTCAATTTTAATTCAACTTTTATATTTAGGTAAGTTATTAATTAGTAAGGAAAATTTATTTGTATTTCTATTGCCAACTATCAGCTGTTAAGCAGTTGGCAACACGAGCAGCAACACAAACACATGTGTATGCATGTATTTGAATTTGACGTACACACTCGCATCGCACACACAGGGCATATGAAAGACAAAACAAAACAAAACCAAACAAAACAAAATAACGCTCGTGGGAAACGCGGATGACAACTGTCAATAATCTTAAAGGCAGTGAGTGAGAGAGTGAGAGGAAGCGATGAAAGCTCGTTTAGTAAGTTAGCAGTGGCTGCAACTGCGTTGAAGCTTTCTATGCGAGCTTTTATTAATGTGCTCACGCTACAAGCCGATCAGCTGATCAGCTGATTTCATTTGTGAACTGAACTCAAGTGTTACTGCTCGAAAAGCTCTTTGCGTTGAGCATACAATGGAATAACAAACATTTTCAAACAGTGTACACGAATTTCTTAATGGATTTACTTTTGAAGATCGGTAAACTTGGGTCGCAATTGTAATTCCCATGCCTGTCATTTCGTTTACCTACACATCTACATATGTGTATGTATACAGTTTCGGTTTCTACCCGCAGGCAGCGCAGGTAACTCGAGGTAAGAAGAGGACAGTCGTAAATGAGTTTATGATTATGCAGTTTTTCAGTTTCTCAGTTTACCTGGAATCTGACAAAGTAAACCCCAGTCGCGGTCATAAAGATATTGACTTTAACACACAGCACACTCAGTTGAGTTTTGGCCCAAATCTGGTCGAGATTAAGATCAAGATCAAGATCAAGACTCTCATTGTTTTGAGATGTGCTCAAAGTAAAGACAAGTATGCAAATTTGATTGTTAGACAGCGACAAATAGCCGCAAACTTAGAACTGATAGTGCTCCGTCCGAAAGAGCTTTAAAGCTCATAGATCGAGTTGATATATAATATTATAAACGTACTTTTAGATTGTCAACTACTTGGCTTCCCTTTGGCGCTATCAGTACCGTCTGTGTTGTTTGCCTTTAAAGACAACAATCTATAAAAACAAATACCTGACTATATCTTGGTTGATATTTAACTGGTAAGAATAGATAGATGGTAATACAGTAAAGACTAGAGATGGGGTTTATTCAGGTATTAAAAACGAAACCAAACGATTCTTTGTTAAGGGTTAATTTCAGTTCTCCGCGTAGCTTAAACTGATTAGAACTAAATATCGTTACTATATAAACATACAAAAATATATTTCTTAGAGAGATTTGTTTTGAGAATCTCTGGTTTTAAGAAGATCCCATTCTCTGACCCTATAAACTAAATATTACAAGTATTTGTACGACGACTGCTTTTAATTAATGCTAAAATAACAATATCTGTATATAAAAATATTGCTACTTATCCCTATTTTATTTAAGCATTGTATTTATTTATAAATGATTGTTTGAAGATCATAAGATCTCTTTAATTCCATAGTTGGTTAAACGATCTAGAAAAGTCTATTATGTTTAAGAAGTTTAAACTTCATTAGCTTTTATTAGAGAGAATATTTTTATGAGATTCCTTAAGATTGATGGATCAGAAATAAAAGATTTGCTTTATTAGAGAGAATATTTTATGAGATTCCTTAAGATTGATGGATCAGAAATAAAAGATTTGCTTGAAAAGCGATTCAAATGAACAAAATGGAATCATTTGGAAATAAATTAGATATGTATATGATAAATCCTTTTCTACAGGTGAAGTTTTAACTTTTCCTCAACTATTATTATTAATATAACTAATATCAGCTGCTTAATATTGAAATATATGATGATTGCATTCATTTTAGGAACGAATCTTCTTGACTGGACTCAATTAAGTGCAACCTGCAACCTGCAAGCTGCAAATCTCCAGTCTCCAGTTTTTACTGCATTCCCAAGCCAACAGTTGGCCAGTGTTACCACCATGCGTTTTCAGGGTCTCCTGCAATTGCGCAGATTTGCGAGCGTCGCCACCCTGAGACAAGGCACACACATGCGCACACACACACACACACACGCACACACACAGACAATGGTGCGCACACTGGCAAGCAGTTCATCGCCTTTGCCGGAACTCACACAGGTAAGAGGGAGCGAGAGAGAGAGAGAGAGACGAGAGAGCTGGCGAGCGAATGAGAGAGTTTTGTGAGATGTGAGCATGGTGAAAGACAGTGAGCAAGGGAGAGCAGAAGAGTGTGTGCATGGAAGAGTGTGAGACTCGACCTGTGGTGAATTGACTTTTTGTCTTCTCCTGGTCCAATCGCCGTCGACTGTGCAGCGCTTTGCAAATGGTGGTTGATTCGAATACCGCTACGTACAGTTGTGTCGAAAATATTTCATGTAACACCAGTCTCTAAAAATATAAACTAAATATTTTATTTGCGAATTGCAAAGTCTGCTGTTATCAACAGTTTTCAGCGGAAAATTATAGTATCTATTATCTAAAACTTTGTTCAATAGTCATATGATAAGAAAAAAAAACGGAACTATTTCCGATTGTTAAAGAGCAATGGCGTATAAATAAGATAGCTCTCTTGGAATTATCTGGATATTTGAAAGATGATGGAGTTCGTAAAAACGATATTTTGGCTTTTAGTGGGAAACATGATTTATAATCCTCACGATATGATGCAGGAAAAACAAATAACTAGAAGAATTGAGCTAGCTAGAGTCTTGAATATTAGCACATGTAATAAATTCATGTAGTCTAAAACTGTGCTTAAAAAAATGTGGAATTGATTATCTTTCCAAGAGAGTTCTAAAAATAAAATATCTGAAAATCGGAAAAAAATAGGACACATTTAGAACGACGAAGCTTTGAGGTTTCTACGTGAAAGAAAAAGTTATGAGAAGAAAAAGATGGTATATGATGATGATTATGACATATATAATTAAAAGTTGGAGTAATCTAAAAAAAAAAAAGGAACATTCTCAAACATAACTTTTCGACTTGATCTCCTAGATAACGGACAATGTGCAACGTGGAAATTACGCCCAGCTCAATGACAAGGATGTGTCGCACTTTGAACAACTGCTGGGCAAGAATCATGTGCTAACCGAGGAACTCGATGGTTACAATCTTTGTTTCCTCAAGCGCATACGCGGTGAGCATTGAAATTCAACTATAATACAACTGCTCGCTTTGCTCGGACGTAGACGTAGACAAAATACAAAGATAAAAGACAAAGAATTTTAAATATCGCTTTGATTGCTTGCAGGCAACAGTAAACTCGTCTTGAAACCGGGAAACACAACGGAACTTGCGGCCATAATGAAGCACTGTAATCAACGTAAGTTGGCGGTGGTGCCACAAGGTGGCAATACAGGATTAGTGGGTGGTTCGGTGCCCATTTGCGATGAGATTATTATATCGCTGCAGCGTATGAACAAGGTGCTATCTGTGGATGAGGTCACGGGCATTGCTGTCGTGGAAGCTGGCTGCATTTTGGAGAACTTTAGCCAGCGGGCACAAGAGGTCGGTTTGACGGTGCCATTGGATTTGGGTGCGAAGGCAAGTTGCCATATTGGTGGCAATGTGTCGACAAATGCTGGAGGATTACGTGTACTGCGTTATGGCAATCTACATGGCACTGTCCTGGGCATCGAGGCGGTCTTGGCCAATGGCCAGGTGCTCGATCTGATGTCCAATTTCAAAAAGGATAACACAGGATATCATATGAAGAATCTGTTTATCGGCTCCGAGGGCACACTCGGTATTATTAGCAAGCTATCGATGCTCTGTCCGCATGAATCGAAGGCGGTGAATGTCGCCTTCATTGGCCTGAATAGCTTTGATGATGTGCTCAAGACATTCGTCAGTGCCAAGCGGAATCTGGGTGAAATTCTCAGCTCTTGTGAGCTGATTGATGAGCGAGCTCTCAACTTGGCGTTAAGGCAATTTAAATTCCTCAAGTAAGTGGAGTACAATGAGTGATCAATGTTGATCTTAATGTTTATTCTTTGCCAGCTCCCCGATCTCTGGCTATCCGTTCTATATGCTGATCGAGACATCGGGCAGTAATGGCGCACACGATGAGGAGAAGCTCAACAAGTTCATTAGCCTGGGCATGGAGCGGGAGGAGATTCTGGATGGCACCGTTACCGGTGATCCTGGAAAGATACAAGAAATCTGGAAACTACGTGAAATGGTTCCGCTGGGTCTGATCGAGCAGAGTTTCTGCTTCAAGTACGACATCTCGCTGCCGTTGAGGGACTTCTATGGCATTGTCGATGTGATGCGGGAACGTTGCGGTGACTTGGCGACAACTGTCTGTGGTTATGGCCATCTCGGTGACTCCAATCTCCACCTGAATGTCAACTGTGAGCAGTTCAACGATGCTATCTACAAGCGTGTGGAACCCTTTGTCTATGAATACACCTCAAAGCTGAAGGGCAGCATTAGTGCCGAGCATGGCATTGGTTTCCTCAAGAAGGACTATCTGCATTATTCGAAAAATCCTGTGGCCATCGATTGGATGCGCGACATGAAGAAGCTGTTTGATCCCAATGGCATTCTTAATCCCTATAAAATGCTTGCTTGAACTCCAAGTGGCTTCTCTTACATATACATATACATATACATAACATACAACATACATACATATATATCCAGTTATTTGATAACATAAGCTGTAAAGTCAATTGATTGTTTTGAATAAATTAAAAGTGTACATATGTACTTCAACTTGCAGTTCAAAATAATATGTAGAATTTATACTTAACATTTTAATTATTACTTTACATACACGGAGCACAAAATTGAATAATCCAAAAAGCTGCATACCTGTTTGATAAGTTATCGATATCGATTGCTTTATCGCTGTAGACGTATGGGCGTCTCAAGATGGCGCCAATTTTAATGTTTGTGCTTTGCGACATTCATTTGATATTTGTTTTGATATTGTTTTGTTTCGATCAACAACGAAAACACATGCAGTAATGATATTTACAAAAGTGAATCAGACTTGATTACCTCGAAACTGATGTAAATAAATTATTATTTTCTTTTTTATCTGAGAACACAGCTAATTTCTTATTAAGCTGCTGTTAATCGCCAATCAACAAAATAAATAAGATCTCAATAAGTTTCAGGAATCCCACTAATATTTTAAAAGCTTTTCAAACAGTCGACATCGACTGTATCGTGACACGAGACACGAATGCACGAGACGCTCGCAGATCTAATGACAAAAAAGCTCTTTCGGCGTTTGGCATTTATCGTTCGATTTGTAGTATTGTGCAAAGCGGGCGGCAGATTTAGTCGGCAAACGCAACGAGCCAGAAGACGTCAACAGCGGGCAGAGCGTGTTTATTTTATCCGTGAAAACAAAACAAATCAAGTTTTGGTCGTGTGAAATTAACAAACTCATTACGTTTCCAATTCTTTATTCATTGGCAACACACAAAAAAAACAACAAAAATGAGCGGGTAAGCACATTAGACTATTCCAAACAGTTTTTTGTTTTTAGAGATGAGATATTTTTGTGTTATTTGTTTAATGCAGAAAAGCTGATATTGCACTCATTGGCCTGGCCGTAATGGGCCAAAATCTAATATTAAATATGGACGAGAAGGGCTTTGTGGTCTGTGCATATAATCGCACTGTATCGAAGGTCAACGATTTTCTAAACAACGAGGCTAAAGGCACAAAAGTGATTGGTGCTGATTCATTGAAGGACATGGTCGACAAGCTGAAATCGCCACGCAAAGTAATGATGCTAGTCAAGGGTAAGCACTGTAGTTGTTGTTATTGTAAATCGTGGATTATGTGGCGTGTAAAGCGATCACCTCATACTTTCGTGCCTCTGGTGTGTGCGTATGTGTGTGTGCGTGTGTGTGTGGAAGTCAAAGCAAAGTCATGCCCACAAAATTTGCTAAGCATTTGTTTTTGCTTAGCAAGTTCAATGCATTTGCGGCGACAACCAACAACAAAAGAATGCAGGAGAGAGTGATAATTGAGAGAGAGAAAGAGAGCGTGATTGGATTCCTCAATAATTGTTTATATTCCAGTTATCGTATAGTTGCTCTTCTTCGATAATTAGTTTTCCCTTAGTGTAGTGTAGTTATCGGTTAAGCTGGATACGCAGGTTCTTTTTCTAGCAAAAGTGACTTAATAAAAAAGTTCAGCGTAAGCAAATAAAGCCAAAATTCTTGTTCTAGAGAAAGCGGGTTTGGCAACACTTGCTTACACGCACACACTGAAGTGACATTCATAATAGGTCAAACATAATACAAAAAAGAACTTCAACTGAACAGGTATTACTCGGCACTTGAGTCGAGATCTGTGCATCTGATAAAGCCCAATCGTTGTTAGGCTATCAAGTGCTATCAAAGTTACTACCGTTATCTCATTAAAGCGCCGAAACTGTCGACTTTGGGCCGACCCAAGCTCAAGGTCAAAGTAGATAAATTATTAAATCACAGCTAAAGCACGAATCACTATCGTGGCCTCGCTTTTATGTGATCAACGTACTCGCTTTTAAGCACGCGCCCATCACTATCAATGCCTTTCTCTACAATTGACCTTGTTCTCTCCCTCTCTCTTTTTGCAGCTGGTAGTGCAGTCGATGATTTCATAGAACAACTGGTGCCGCTGTTATCGCCGGGCGATGTCATCATCGATGGTGGCAACTCTGAGTATCAGGACACATCTCGTCGCTGCGAGGAGCTGGAGAAGCTGGGACTTCTCTTTGTCGGCTCCGGCGTGAGCGGCGGCGAGGAAGGTGCTCGCCATGGACCATCTCTGATGCCTGGCGGACATGCGGCCGCTTGGCCAATTATTCAGCCCATCTTTCAGGCCATCTGTGCCAAGGCCGATGGCGAGCCATGCTGCGAGTGGGTGGGCGATGGAGGCGCCGGGCACTTTGTTAAAATGGTGCACAATGGCATCGAATATGGCGACATGCAATTGATCTGTGAGGCCTATCATATAATGCAGACCTTGGGTCTCACGCCGCCACAAATGTCCGATGTGTTTGGTCAATGGAACGGCGCTGAGCTGGACTCCTTCCTCATCGAGATCACACGCGATATTCTTAAGTACCAGGATAACAAGGGGCATTTGCTGGAGCGCATTCGCGACACGGCAGGACAAAAAGGTACTGGCAAATGGACGGCAATCGCGGCATTGCAATACGGTGTTCCCGTCACGCTCATCGGCGAGGCAGTCTTCTCCCGCTGTCTTTCCGCCCTCAAGGACGAGCGAGTCCATGCCAACAGTGTGTTGAAGGGACCCGGCTGCAAGCCCCGCATCACCGACACAACCAAGTTTCTCAATGATATCAAAAATGCCCTGTACTGTGCCAAGATTGTCAGCTATGCTCAGGGATTCATGCTGATGCGCGAGGCGGCCAGGGAGAATAAGTGGCGTTTAAATTATGGCGGCATTGCATTGATGTGGCGCGGTGGTTGCATCATTCGCAGCGTCTTTTTGGGCAACATCAAAGATGCCTACACTCGTCAGCCGTCGCTCTCCAATCTGTTGCTGGACGATTTCTTTAAACGGGCCATTGAACAGGGACAGGAATCGTGGCGGCATGTGGTGGCCAATGCCTTCTGCTGGGGCATCCCAGTGCCAGCATTGTCGACGGCTCTCAGCTTCTACGATGGCTATCGCACGGCCAAATTGCCAGCGAATCTGTTGCAGGCACAGCGCGATTACTTTGGTGCCCACACCTACGAGCTGCTCGGGGAGGAGGGCAAGTTTCAGCACACCAACTGGACGGGCACGGGCGGCAATGTCTCTGCCAGTACCTACCAGGCATAGTCTTCCACTCACTCCACACATACGTACTTGTACATTCCATGTGAATCTTCGCTCTTCTTTTTTTGTTAGTTTGTTATTTTCGAGTACTTTTAGAATAAGCAGAGTATATAATTGAAATGTATACGATTATATAAATTCATTGTAATCATTAATATATTATTAAACTGGTGTTTTCATTTCATATGCTACTATCCCCATTGATTTGGTTGTTTTTCGATTTTGGCGGCAAACTGACAATTCGGCGAAGCAACTATGATAACATAACAAGAGTAGCAAAAAGCATCATTCCATTTATAACAAAAGTCTCCTTATTGACCAGCTGTCATTTGCCTTGGTATGCGAGTGTGTGTGTGTGTGTGTGTCTGTGTGTGGATGCTAGTGATGCAACAGTCACAACTTTCAGTCGTCCGATGGCCGCAGTGTCTTCCTTGGTTCAATGACCAGCTTATCCGTAGTGTACAGATGTCCGATGATTACCTGCAATTGCAATAGCAACAAATAGCCTTGAAATCAAACCAATACAAGCAAGCATTTTAACCAAGTTTATTTGACAGCTTAACTCGGATTTTATTATAAATCGGATTATTTGCAAAAATTGATTAATAGCTCCACTCAGATTTTTGTCTTATTTCGACTTTGAATTTTATTACAATATCAGCTGAATTTCAAATACATTACATGAAAAGTGCAAGTCGAACTGATTTTGACTGGATCCGAATAAGTTGCCCTATAAACTTGGTAATTATTATTGTTGTTAGTTATCGCGCGATGCGATAACAATTGGAAATGTGAAGCATGCACGCGATTCCCATGCACATAAGTGCATACATATGTACGCACATGTACGTATGTACTGTGTTTATGAGCAAGTACAGCTGTTTAAGCTAACTCACCTGTCGTCGAATCAATTCCAGATTTTGTTTGGCACTGGCCACTTGCCGATCGATTTCCTTAAAGTCACTTAGCACTTTATTGGCACGAAATGTGTCGCGTATCTTACGCATCGCATACATTCTGTCAATAAAGTCTGAAAAGTTCAGTACTCTTGTGATATGTTATTTCACAATTCAAAACGCACCTAAAATTGTATGAAGGCAACTTCTCGGATTCACGCAACATATTCCTATATAATGTGATAGCCTGGCGACGTGTAGACATCTTTGTATCTCTTGTGTGCGGACAGCAAGGTAAATATATAATTTAGCGCTGATTTTAATTGATAATAATTCTGTTGATTAAATTGGTTCAACCGTACAATTTAGCGATGTTAACAAATAAAATGAAACGAAACAACAGTATCGATTGCAGATGGAGATGAGTATCGATACGGCATCGATACTGGAAAACGATATTTAGATAATGTACTAAATGCTATTCTACGCTATATCGATATATTATCTTATCTCTAAAGTATTTTTCTTGTTGGAATATGGGATTCTCATTTAAATTATGCACAGCCACAAAGATGAAATAAAATATGGTTCAGATCAGGGCAGCCAGACGTTTAAAACACTTGATTTTATTTTGCAATCCAAGACTGTTACCCAATTTAAATAGAATATCATCAATATAACAAGCACAATTTAAATTTGTTTTTCTAATTTTATTTTAGCAATTGTTAAAAAAAAACATTACAAACTTCATGAAATACAAATATTTTGAAATTAGATCAAATTAAAGGCTAACTATTTTATAAATGCCGGGAGTTCGTAGTAACTCAGCTGTTATTGTGTGGCTAAGTTTAGTTTAATTAAATTCAAAAACTTTACAAGAATCTAATTGCAAAGCTCGAGCATTAAAATATTTTAAGTTTTGATCTATTTTTATAACTGATTACAAAATTAAAATCCAAACTTAATCCAAACTTGCCAACCCGTTAATTTTTTTGCGACATGGCTACTGAAACAAGTTGGCAGCATTAGACTTATAACTTGCCAAATTATAACCAGTAGAGGAAACCAAGAGAACCAATAAAGTGGTCATTTCTGTGTCCGTGCTGTTGAAAGGAACGTTTAGCCAGTGTGATCTCGCTAATTGTTGAAACGAAAACAAAGCCAGCATGTAAGTAAAGTCAAATAACTGTACGCTCCGCTCTCTGCTAACTGCAACAATCTTGTAAAATTTGCAAAACGTCTCGAAATCGCGATGATGACGACGGCGGCGACGTCGATATTCGGCAATCGGTGGGTGGTCTACGTCTGGTTCTGGTTCTGGGTCTGCTAATGGTTTTAAATATGTGCAAATTTCCACTCAATTGAACTATATGCATTGTGTTTATACATGTTTCGTTACATTATTCATCTGTCGCAGTTATTACTGCTTGGTGCAATTGTGCGGTTTAAGGCCGGCGTCGCACGACGTGGTGCCGCTCCGCGTGTTGGCCACCAATGTTAAATACTTGGGCCATGTCAACATGGCTGCTTGTGACCTACGAATTTTTATGAAATCATAAGAAATCTAGCATCATTTGCGCAGTTTACATTTGAGAATGACAAAAAACTTGGACCATAAGCGGCCATTCGACAGATTTTGTGAGGTTAAGTATGAACATGAAGTTGGAAAAAAATTTGCGTCATGTTTCAGACAGCGGCGCGTGTATTGGCGTCGGGGCATGTGTACATATGTACATCGCAATGGTGTATGTGTGAGAGTGTGTCTATGCGTTAGCATTTGTTATTTGATTGTGTTTATTAATAAGACTTGCATTTCTATTCTATCTCTTTGTGCGAAATAATGCTGCAATTGCACTTGGCCCAACATTATATTCTTTTTTTGCCTGCCTTACATTTTGGCGCGCTTTAGTTGCGTCTTCTGCTGCAACAGCAGCCGCTTGTTCTCTCTCTCTCTTTTCGGTGATTTGTTTGCTCGTTCGCACTGCCAGGGTTGTTTTTTTTTTTTTTTTTTTTTTTGCATGTGTGTGTGACGCATTTCAATAAATTGGGCAAAAATATTCTCAAAAATGCTGTGCTGGAATGAGACCTTCAAATGTTACATGCCTAATTAAGAAGCAGTTACTTTTTGGCGGGCTTCTTGTAAATGTTTGTTTAATGTAGGTGAATAAGTGGAATATTACAGGGTATAACGTTTCCTGACTTTGGTTACATTCGTGTGCTTTTGTTTATGCTGCTGCAGCATTCGGTCAATAACGTAAATTTGTCATTTAGTTGAAAGTATCATTCTACTATTACAATTACATAAAGATGACGACAACAGTAGCAGCAGCAACTAAACTAAAGGAATGACGGCCTCCTCTCACGGCATCATCGCATGCTACCTGCACACACACACACACACACGCACACGCACAAATACATACGCACGCACATACATGGCATCTGCAATTTTGTTGTGGCTCTCTTGCATTTGCCTTTATTGCTGCCTTCACTCTCAGTGCGTCAGAGATAGAGAAGAGAGAGAGAGAGTGAGACAGAGAGCAACAACAGCTGTTGTTGTCCTTTGGCGCGCTTTGTAGCCGACCTTTCCTTTCCGTTTCTGTCCTTTGCCGTTCACATTCTCATCGCGCTCGCCGCACGCACAACATCACAAACATATATAATTGTCCTTATTATTTTGCATTATAAGCATAAAATAGTATTCAAGTAATCGAAAACTAATAAAGAAAAACACATTGCAGCAACAGCATTGGAAGGAAATAAACTGCAAGAAGCGCGTGACTTGGTGACTTGTGTCCAGATTTTTTGCATTCAAATCCGAGGCAACAAGCAAATAAATAAATAATCATGGCCCAGGAAGGACAGGATATGCCAACGTTTAAGTGCGTGCTGGTCGGCGATGGTGGCACTGGAAAAACCACATTCGTTAAACGTCATATGACCGGCGAGTTTGAGAAGAAATATGTTGCCACACTCGGCGTGGAGGTGCATCCATTGATCTTTCACACCAATCGCGGCGCCATCCGTTTCAATGTCTGGGACACAGCTGGCCAAGAGAAATTTGGTGGTCTGCGCGATGGCTATTACATTCAGGGACAATGTGCCGTCATCATGTTCGATGTAACATCGCGTGTCACCTACAAGAATGTGCCCAACTGGCACAGAGATCTGGTTCGTGTCTGTGAGAACATACCCATTGTTCTCTGTGGCAACAAAGTGGACATCAAGGATCGAAAGGTCAAGGCCAAAAGCATTGTGTTTCATCGAAAGAAAAACTTGCAGGTGAGAGATTTGCTTACGTCTATTAATAGATACTTACTTGTTTTATAATCTTCTCAAAGAAGAGGAGAAAATACGTGTTAAATTAAAGCATCAACAATGATTTAGACAGAGACAAATAAATGGGTAGAGAGAGAGAGAGAGAGAGAGAAACGGAAATGTGAGCGAGATGGAAACTAAGAGATGCAAAAGTGTTTCCGACAAACATATATAAAAGCAAATGAATAAATTCGCATAAACAATGAAAAGAATTTTAAAAATTGCAGAATAACAAATTAGAAGAAATTTTGCTACCAAACAATATAGATTTTGTGAAATAGATAATGAAAATAAGATGACCAAATGAATAAACGACGTTGAGGTTCCTTTTTGTATTTGTAGATTTAAATAAGTCTATATTTGATATTATATATGCATAATATACTAACGATGTTTGTCTTAATGTTTTCCAGTACTACGATATCTCCGCTAAATCGAATTACAATTTCGAGAAACCATTCCTTTGGCTGGCCCGCAAACTTGTTGGCGATCCCAATTTAGAGTTTGTGGCAATGCCGGCGCTGCTGCCACCAGAGGTCAAAATGGACAAAGACTGGCAGATTCAAATTGAGCGCGATTTGCAGGAGGCGCAGGCGACCGCTTTGCCCGATGAGGATGAGGATCTATAAGCATTAGCTAGCAACAACAACAACAACAACAGCAAGACAAAAACATATTAAATAAAACAAATACAACGTGAAAAGAAATACATAACTGAAATAAACAAAACACACAGGGTGAATAAGTAACAAACCATTTGAGCATTGAAATTCAGCTTAGAATCAAGTTAAAGAAGCAGAGTTGCAACATCCGGGATAAACTATAAGCACACACACATACACACACAAACACACTTACACACACACCCTACACAACATCTTTAGTGGCCCACATTATTATTAAAATATTATTGTAAACGTAATTAATATTTTTTTGTATTTTTTTTTATACATCATCCTCTATTTTGTTGTCTGGCGTGTAACTATTTTAAAAATACATTTGCAAATGATAGTAAGAACAAGAAAAAAACACACATTACCAGAGAAAATATGTCTTAAAGTAAGTGAAATTATGAGAAGAGCTCTAAAGGAAAGAAACAAAACAATTATGGCGATTTAAATGGAGAAATCACAGTAAATAGCTAAGACAAACAATAAAAAAAAAGCGAAAAAACATAAAGAACTAAAAAAAAACAATTATGAATGTGGAATACAAAGAAAATAGTTATTCATTATGCGTAAGTTAGTTAAGAAAATCAAGTTTACATTCGATATAATATGTATGAATATCCATATATGTGTGTGTCTGTCAAATCCGTATGCCAAACTACGGGCATTTGACACAGCAAGCGGGAAACACGCCCGTAAATCGTTGTTTATTCAGGCACGTGACTTTATGCTGGGCACAGCTGGATTAATGGATAAAATTGATGAAAACTGCTACACAAATGGATCATCATTTGTATGACTTACTCTTCCACAGTGGTCTTGAAGGTGTCCGTGCAGATGGCGCGTTTCAGGCACTTGCCTTCCTGGCCAAAATCCACATAATCCTGTCCCTTCTTCAGCAGCGGCAGATACTTGAGAAATATGGTCTCATCCTCCGAATTGCGATACGTGCAAACTGGTTCGCTACCTAAGCGAGCTTATTAATTACAGATTGATTAAATGTTCAGTGATTATATACACACCGCCTTCACAGGATTTGGACATCATTAGCAGCAGCAGCATCGCCAGCGCAATTGTTGCGCCAAATACTCTGGACACGTTGGACATTTTCCGGGCGTTGAGTTCAACGTAAATTCTTGACTTGTTGACTGCAGATTGTCGACTAGAAGTGATCAACGGAACCTGTTTGCTATTTATACCCCCCAAAGTGTTGTTTATCCACTTGGAGATGCGCAAATCTGAATTTCTAATTCACAACTGTGGTCAGATCATTGCGACTTACAAACATGCGCTACAATCGCGATGTGTAGTACTATTAATGCAGAGCCTACGAGCGTCTTATAGATCCCAACAGATTATCTAGTTTATCTGTCTGCCACAATTCACATTTTAATTGTATAATTGTTGGAATATATGCTACGTGTATTTAGCAACAACCCTAACTATAATCTACGTCTCTCTCTGGTCGCATTCTCTCTCTCCGTTCAACAATTTGTCATTAAATTAGTTGCATCAGAGCTCATCAAGTGGCCGTCGTCATTATGCAGCTCTAAAAAGCCTCGTGTATTAAACAAACCTTTCGTTCTTTCAATTTGGATCAGTTATCAATGAAAGGCACACGAGTTATCTATATATGGATATATAATATATTTATATGTAGGCAGACTCTCATGTGAATTGTTGTTGTTCAGTGTCCAAATTGTTCTATTTTGATGCTCTATATTTCATTCGGAAAATTTCGCAACAATAAATATTGCCATTAACAAATATAATACACAAAATATTGCAAAATTCATTAAATTTTCAGAACTTTCAATTTTTGTAGAGATTATTCTGTCATTTATTTTATATTATTACTAGAGGGCCCGCTTTTTGCGACCTCACTTTGCTCGGACGCAGATGCACACCTAAAGTTTTGAATGCAGAAATATTTATATTACGGTTAGTATAAAAATATTATTGTTGTTTAAATTATTTCGTCATTTCCACACCACCAATGAGGTAAAATGCATATTTTCAGTTATCGCCTTTTTCAACCTAGTGGCGCCATCTATTGTTAACAATGCAATTTAAATTAATGTTTTTATTTATTAAAATAGCTTGGAATTAAAAATTATTATACCCATATGAACATTTTTCTGATTTAAACAAAAATTCAAGTCTCTAGTCCGTGACAACAATGCATTTTATATAGATAGATAGAAGAAATCCGTAACATTAAGTTTTCCACATTCTTTGTCAAAGCGAGAGTTTCTCAAGCTAGAAATTTATTTAAAAGAGTTGAAAGTGACTTAACTAAATATTATTAAGTCTTTTAGTTTTTTCCCTAAAGTTTCCAAACCGTTTTAAAAATATCTGATATATATTGTAGTTTAAGCTGAACTCCCATTGATAAGGTAAAACTCCAGCTGTAGCATTGTTGGACATTGAAAAGGAAAGTAAAGCAACAGCTGTTGAAATAAAGATATGAAAAGATTCGGGAAATAATAATATACACGTAATTCACGCAATGCAGGTGATTATCATTGTTTTTAAACAGCATAGGAAATAGTATTACAATTTTGTGATACATTTTGTAGATTTTTCTAGATGTCATTGGTCTCGGTTTGTTGGCACAAAAGTTTCGGGCAGCAGTGTGGAAAGGTTCGACGCATATCCGAATCGATCTTACAGTTCGCGGTGGGAACGAGATTGTGTCGACCGCAGCTGGAAATATGGAATGAATTTAGAAGATAATAGATATTAGAAGACACTTAAATGAAGGTCAAAGCTTACTAGCCGATCTCTAGTACATAATCGGGCCGACAATAGATGGACTTGCAGTGTCCCTCCCGATTGATGGGTTTATATGACTGGTGCTTGGGTATCGGCTGTTTTAGCTCCTCAAAGTAACACTGTCCGGGATATTCTAATCGAATCAACAATTTAATTAAATTTCCTTGATCATCCGTGATATTCTCTCACCTGCATGAATGGCATTGGCTCGATAAGCCAAATCAGCAGCGACTCCAGAACAGAGGAGACCCATTAGCAGCAACATTGGTACACCACCGAAGCCATAAACGAATCCTCCAGTTCTTATGGGTATTATCATAATGCTGATACAATTCTCCAAATATATATCTGAACTTTTTGCTTGAGCGTCGAAGTTGCGACTGAAGCATTACAATTAATTGTTGTTGCTTTTATATAAAATTAATAATAAACATTGTTAAGCTCTCTCTCTCTCTCTCTCTCTCCTCTCCCGCTCTCTCTGCATATTTGGGCATTTGTATCTATAAGATACTCGCTTGTATCTGTATCTGTCGAGACTTTTGTTTGACGATGACTTTAAACGATTGCCTGCGTTGCAGTGTCTGTTTTAGCTCTAGTTTTGAATTAATTAAACCATTAAACAATCCACAGCCCCTGAAAGCCCCCCTCCCCCTCCCCCTGCTCCCCCTTAGCCGCGGAGGTCCATGAAAGCGAGTACGCGTCGCGAACTCGTGATCAATGTTGCCCAGATATTCAAAATATAAACAATTCGCAAAAAATCAAATAAACTAAATTTCAAAGTGATTCCCCTAGAAACTATATATTTTTTTCATTCACATCAAACTTTATTTATATAGAATTACCTTCAAGAAATTTAATTGATGTACTTAAGTTTGACTGATTAAGAGCCAAAAGAAAGCGTTGTATAAGTGCATCACTGTTGACCTGGTTCAGAAAAACGGCATTGACTATATTCGACTATATATCTATGCGACTTTGCAGCGAATGAAATGTTCTTCGAACTTCCAGCAACTTGACTAAGATTAAGAAATGCAAATACTTACAATTTATAATATTTAAATACACTCAATTTCAATGAGATTCGAATAACTTGAAAAACGAAATACATAAACAATATTTCTTCAAGGTTTCTTTAATTTGTTGCAACAAGTAAAATTGGAATAGGGTATAAATCAGTTTATTATTATTGTTATTTTATTTATATTTGAATTAAGGTTTCTTACATTTTTCGCAACAAATCGAAATGGAATAGATTATAATCAGTTCTTTTTATCAACTTAAAAATTTTTCAAACTTTTAAATCGATTGAACTAAGGTTTCTTGAATTCTTCGCAACAAATATAAATGGAATAGAGTATAAATCAGTTTTAGATGAATAAACTATGGGGAAAATAGTCTGAAATCAAAGGAAACACTCATAAGATCACTCAACTATAAATAATGTATGACTGCAACAATTATTATTTCAATCTATTAGTGATGTATGACAATTAATATTTATCACTCGGTTGTGCTTTCGCCACTATAGTTATAATATACATATATATACTTATTATATATTTTGGTATCGTAAGCGTTAATTAGCATTGAATTGAATGAAAACCGAAAGTTCTATACTCTGTCGGAATGGACAGGCTAATAATATTGATAACCATATTGATAAAGTCACGGGCACTACGAATCCAAAAGCTAACACCCAATGGCCCACAAGTGATAAGCAGGACTTCAACTCATAGTACTCGTAATGAAAACAAAGCTAAATTCTCTTGAGAGTACCCAAATATTCGCAATATTGTTCAGAGCCTAACGAAAAATCGGAGAATTTCAAGAGCTGATAATTGTGTGAGAATCGTTGGCATATAAGTATGTGTATAAAGCAATTCAATTCAATTACTCAGACGGAACTCACGATGCGACGTTGGAACCTCAATATTCATTTAGCTGTATTGCTTATTTTTTGCTCTATGCTGATATCTCAATCAGTTGCTTTCAGTCTTCAGTATCGTGGAAATACCAAGCATCCCTGTAAGTTCATATTCTAGACGATTTAAATAGCTGGCTTTAAATAATATATTCTTCTATGAATTGTATAATAATTATATTCAATATAAAAAACTTCAAAAAATATATAAACAATAATATTTTTGGATGCAAATAGCGATACCTGAACATTGTTACTATGAGGAACTAAAACTGGCCGTACCTCTGAATGAGACCGTCTTTCCGGTAAATCAGTCACATTTCTGTGCCAAAGTCTATTGCCGGGAGGATTATGTGCTCATGATCAAGCAGTAAGTAACTTCGTTTATATATATCTATATATATACACATATATACGTATGATTTCCAGCTGTGATCGCATGCAACTACATAACGGTTGCAAATTTACACCCAACGACTATACACTACCCTATCCGGATTGCTGTTCCCAACTTGATTGCACCGATTGAATGTCGATATTTGTCATATATTAAGAAATTTCCAGAATTTTGCTAAAAAATCTAATCTATTAGGAATTACCTAAATAAATAAATAAAAATAAAGTTAATACCATTAAATACCACTTTGGAAGGATACTTATTTTATAGTACCTTGCTATATTACTTTTATTGCATATTTGTATACCTGTTACTTAAAAATTAAGTAAAAGTGTCTTTCGTTTGTTACAGCGAAGTGGAGGCATCTCCCACCCTATAAAGTATATATATGATTGATCAGCGTCAACTGCCGAGTCTCAGAGACTATAAGAGCTAGAGTAACCAAATTTGGCAGCCAGACTCTCCGCTTTATTTATTATGTCACTTATTTACATTTTTCGAAAATGCACATTTTAAAAAAATTCAAATTCAAAACAAAGTGATATCAAAAAAAAAAAATTTTAAAGAATAAAGTGAAGATAACGATTATAATATAATTTATATAATAGCCAGGGCATAGATAGGAATTCCGATCGGAAGAAATAGTATAGTAAAGTATGTCCGATCCTATAAAATATATATGTATATGATTGATCAGCATCAACAGCTTTAATTTTCGTTTTCACAGTTTCAAAACAAAGTGATTTAATAGAATATTTCAAAAATAAAGAATAAATAAATTTTATAGTATTTTTAGATTGATTACAATCTGTTAAATGTTTTTGAAGAAAATAGTATAATTAATATTATAGTATTCTTTAGATAGATTATAATCTGTTGAATACTAATGGCGATAACAGAACACTTAGCTGAAAGGTGTTAGTTAGAATTAGTTTCAGCTTTACAATACACTATCTGCTATTGAAAGGTTATCTCCAATAAGACCCTAATGGCACTGACTTTGAGAAGTAAGACTCAGTTAAACACTAGATTCCTTGAGTGAATTAGATCATTACCAGAGTTACAATGCTGCCGGTGACATTTGTGCTCTGTACTCTAGTGCTGGGAGCTCATCTGATGCTCGTGCTCGGCTGTACGTATAGTACTTGAAAG
Source organism: Drosophila sp. st01m (assembly GCA_018901795.1). NCBI lineage: Eukaryota > Metazoa > Arthropoda > Insecta > Diptera > Drosophilidae > Drosophila > Drosophila sp. st01m. The sequence continues at coordinate 1,169,110 of JAEIFG010000706.1, read as the reverse complement.
GGTCTCAGTCAGGCAATAACTGAATAATCCGTAATCTTTTTCCAGTTGACTGCGAGCACGAGGGTCTCAAGTTAATGGCAGGTGAGAGTCTGCAGTTGCAGGATGAATGTGCGCTGTTTACTTGCCACAGTCCCGTGTTATCTTCAACTCTAAGGTAATTAATATTGATTCTTGTGGAATCATGTGAAGTACATTGAAATCCATTTGCAGTTGTCCTTCCGTGATTCGTGCGATGCCCTGTAGAAAGTTGAAAGGGGATGCTACCAAATCGTTTCCGGAATGTTGTCCTAGCTTAGATTGTTCCTAATCGAGAGTATATTAAATAAAACCAATATATCTCTTTATTCGATTGTGGTTTGGTATACATACAGGTTTGCACTTAAACATTTAACTACATCAATATATCATATATATATAGTTATGCCTCTCAATTGATGTGTTAGCCAGACATTAATCGTTCATATATTTGTATAGTTCTCTAAAATAACATTTCAGATTTCTACACACGTCCAGTGATTAGTTGTACACAATGATCTAGGTATATGACTCTATATATATGCATATATACTGAGCTTATAGTATACATATTGAGTAAAGCTGTACATCAATACACCCACACACACACACACGCACATACATACATACATTGAAATAGACGCGGTGCAAACTTAGTCCTAGTCTTATATATGTTTCTACATAAATTCAAATATATATATATATATTTGTTTATATTATTATATATGTATGTATATCTTTGTTGTGTGTAAAAGTTGAAGCTTCATATGCTTGTATACATACATACATACTCGTATACAATATACATAATATATATACTATATATATATAACTTGTATAACCTGAGCTAGTCTAAACATTTTTAACTATGGTCCGGCGGCAAAAATTGCCTGCTTTGTAGCAATTTCTTCATTTTAGAGAAGAAACAAAAAACAAAAGAAAAACTAAAAAAAAAACATCTTCATACAATTTTACTATTGTTTAATAATGACATTTGTATAATATTATATGTTAAAAGTATGAGCTTAAAAAATAAAATGACGGCATATCTAGCAAAAGTAAACGATAAAGTTAAGTAACTAATTAAATATTTCGACACTTGTTACTTTTACTCGTTACTTAAATAGGCATAGCGAAAATAAGCATAGTTTTTGTTTCTCTTTTAATTATTTATAACGTTTTGTAGAATTTAGATAACTTAGATCTTTGACAAAATTAATTATTTGACTTTTGATCTCCCAAGAAAATGAACAAGTGTGATATAACATTTTAGAAATCGAAACTTCGATACTATTTTTGTCCATCTTACATCTTTTAAGCCAGATCTTTGTATGGGAAAATGGGAAACCAAATATATTGCTTACTATTGACATTGAATTTAGATTTGTGATTAAAAAACATCATTTAACTTAGATCTTTGATTGGAAATATTAAAATATTTTTTTTTTAACTATTTTACCATATATCATCGACGTAAAGTGGATTTCACGGAATATATGGATTGTTTTTGACATATTTTAACTTAGATTTGGAAGAAATAGAAACTGCAAAAAATAACTATAAATACTTTCTCCAAATTTGAGATTGTTTACACACTTAGATGCTAAATTTTTCACCATGCCCATACCTAGTAATGCCAAGCTTATGCAATATAGAGTAGTGCTTAGTCCGGCGTTGTTAAATGCGGCGTGCCGCACTCCTCCTCTCATTGGCGCGCCGCACGCTCCGTTTCCATGAGGCACTCACGCACCAGGATACGGGCATGGACAATTCCCCGCTTGAGTCGCTCCGTTGAGCTGCGTGATCCCGTGTATGTTGGCCGTATATCGCGACCCATTTCTTCAATGACTGCCAGCAGCTGGGCGTATTTACTCAAACCATTGCCGCCGGATACGCTGCCCACTGTTGGCAGATTGGCAGTGGAGGTCAGGGGCGTTGTTATGTTCGCCGATGTCTGTGTGGTCACAACGGCCGGCGATGTCGATGGAGGCGGGTACTTGAGCTGTGATTGTGTGAGATTCAAGCCAAGATTGTTGACGCTCATATTGCTACTGGTAGTGTTGTTCCCATTGTTTCCCGTGTTGCTGCCAGAGTTTCCCGACGATGTCATGTTGCGACCATTCGAGGCAGCCGCAATGTTGGCCAACGATAACGCCGCCGCCGCTGCTGCTGCCGCTGCCGCCGCTGAAGATGCTGACGGTGTGGCAGTGGTGTTTGATTGTTGCTGCAGCAATGCCAACTGCGCTTGTAAAAATTGTGGCGAATACTGCAAGGCAGCAACCGCTGCTGCTGCCGCTGCCGTGGCTGCTGCACTGCTCTGTGCACTGTTACGATCACGTTTGCTGCTGCCACTGCCGATGCCGCTGCTGGTCGCGTAATCGCTGGTGCCCATATTATTGTTGTTGTTGCTATTGGAGCTGTTGTTGCTGTTGCTGCCGGCGCCAGTTCGTGAATGATGTATTGCGGATATTTGGATTTGGGGCTGCTGCTCGCGCTGTTCACGCTGCTGTTGATAGTTGTAGAAGTTTTGTACTTGTGAGCGTGGAATTGGTGTCACTGTGACGTCACTTAGCTTCGATTCGACAGCTTGTATGTCCATGATGTCCATTCTGCTGCTATTGCTAGTGCTGCTTCGATATCAATGAATATTTATCATTTACATTTATTTTGACACTCACTGCCCGATTGCATCCACTTACCAAATTGTGTTTTGTGTTTGCTAGTTGCTTATGTGTTCCCTCTCCTTTTTTGCGTTGTTTTTCGTTGCAATAATCTACGCTTTCTACGCACAAACAAATCTATTGCAACCACCACAAACAAACACGTACACAGGGTTAGTGTTTTTGATATCGGTGTATCGATATTTCATTCACATTCACATTTCTATTTTTTTTTGTCTTTATTTTTTTTTTGTTGCGAATGCAGTCGTCAGAAAAAATACCAAAACATACTAGACTATATCAAGCAGCTGTTGTAAATTTAATGAGTTGTGTTATAAATGAAAGTAATTTAGAAATCGATTTATACATATATTGCGTATAAATTTCAAATAATTAGTGCGTAAACAAATCATTCATTTTTGCATTCGCATTTTTAAATACATTTTAATTCTAACGGATAGCAAAGTTATACGGCAGTGCTGTAAAATGCACATCTGGAATGGCTGGCAGAAAAAGAATGGCCACTGTTGCTAGTTCTGATTGCTTTCAAAGTTGGATTGCTAAAAATACTAGAAAACTGCTATTTGCCGTAAATCTAGCTATTAAAAATATATATTCTCCTATGTTTTTTATGAACATTTTATCCTAGAAATTTTGCTTTCAAGTCAAACACAGACCTTTTTCCTCGAAAACGTTGGCAACACTGGGCGTAGCAAACTGTGAACTAAAACTCTGTTGTTGACATCTGGTCGCTTTGTAATTTTTATTTCGAACACACTCTTGTGATATCTAGTTGTGATCTATTCCAAAAATATAAAAGGAACCTTTTAGTAATTTTATGGATTTGTGCTATTTAATAGTTACAGGGTAAACATCGCGTGTGTTCGAATAAATGACTGTGTTGAGGTGAGCGTAAATTACAAGCTGCGTTGGCTGCAACCAACGACGGCACCAAAATACAATCGAAAAAGTTTTGCTTTCAAAAGTTGCAAAATTTCAATTACATTTCCGCGTATACGAAAGAAATCAGAAAGTGCGTGGCTGCGTGTACATGAAATTCCTGATGGCTCAGATGCTAATATGCCAATAACTTCGCCTGCGTGCAGCTGTGTATGTTTGTATGTATGTATGTGATTTCTATGTGGGAGCCGCAGCCGACAGTCATTGCATGACGTAAAGCTGCTGCTGTGGCCGATACAACAGCGTAACGAGCATACGTTTGCGCGTACATATGTAAAAGTGTATGTTATTAACAACGTAAGCTTGCTGGCATTGATTAACTGCTTTTTTTTTGGCACTAACACATGCCGTATATGCATCTGTACATGCATGCATATTTGTGCATGTCATATATGTAAGCAGTGCGTGTGTGTTTGTTTGTATGACTGTCGCTATGTGCCGCATATGAGAATAGTGTTGCACAACGTCGTGGCCGATGCATGCAAAAAGAAGAAAAACGGCGCACAAATCACAATTGGCCAATTGTTAGCAGCGCATCGTTGCTGGCGGCATTTTATTAACATACATACATAAATATATCAAAATATATGTATGTATGTGCGCATATGCTTAATAATTGTGTTATCGATAGCAAACGAATAAGAAGTGACGGTTAATCATTTGAATTTTGTGTGAATTCCATACAAACACACACACATACACAGATAAACGCACACGCTCGCATACAAAAAATAGCCGAGAGACGCCGTAAATTTGCGACCTCGACATAGAAGAAGCCAAAGCCAAAGCACAGCAGTCGTCGTCATTCCTTAGCAGCGACAGCAGCAGCAGCAGCAACAACAACAACACCAGCAGTAGCAGCAGCGCCAGTAGCGGCAGCAGTCAGTGAGCGCAGCCATTTTTATGTGTTGTCTCGCTTACATACATATACATATATATAAATATATATATTTGTTGTTTAAGTTTTGTTATTTGTGTAGTTGTTGTTGTTGTTGGAAACCAACAAGAGTTTGTGATGTGAGTAATAAGCGGCAACTGGCTGCAACTAGCGGGACACACACACACACACACACATGCACACCCACATGGGACATATGCGAATGTATTTAATTGTTTATTTATTTTCTTATGTTTTATATGTATATATTTCATTACAGAAATTGACGCAAGTAACCAAGCAGTTGGCCATTTCAAGGAAGGCATTAAACTACACCACACACGAACACAACACAAGACACACACACACACACATACATATATACAGTACACAAATAAACAGGTACATTGAGAAGGAAGAAGAGGATACAAGTGGGAGGATCATCATTTGAAATCATGGAAATGATTAACATTGGTCAAAGCGTTAAAATCAAACGCACCGATGGCCGCGTCCATGGAGCTGTTGTTTCCAAATTGAATCCATCGGCACGATGCATCACCGTTGAATGGTATGAGCGTGGCGAGACTAAAGGCAAAGAGGTCGAACTGGAGGCCATACTATCACTCAATCCGGAGCTATCACTAGCCGATGCCGTTGAAGTGCAGCATACAGCGCCCGAACCAAAAAAAACAGGCAACAGCACCAATGAATCTATCACGAAATCCAACACAATCGTCAATTGGGTCTGGCGGTGGTGGTGGAGGTGGAGTTGGAGGCACTGTTGGTGGTGGTGTAAGTAGTAATGTTAGTAGTGGCTTAGGCAGTTTAACCGCACGCATGACCATGACCGGTAACCAGCTCAACAAAATCAACGAAACAAGCAACAATACGGGATCGACACATCTGGGCCAAAGTCAAAGCTATGGCAACATGGCAACGGCGAACAGCAGCAGCCACCAGGTCGTTGGGGGTGGTGGTGGAACCACAGCAGCCACTGGCATGTTGCGACAACGTTATCTCAGTCAACCCAATAGCAATGCACAGACTCGCATCGCATCCGCCAGCGTTAGCAACAATGTAAACAATGAACGAGCCGTTGGCGGTGGCGGTGTCGGAGGAGGTGGAGGTGGTATCGCTGCTGCCGCTTCCAATTCATCAGTCACAACAAACAATTCAAATAATTCAACAATTCCCGCCGCCGCTGCCGGAGCACGTCGTTCACATGCCTTGAAGGAGGTGGAACGCTTAAAGGAGAATCGTGAAAAGCGTCGCGCACGACAAGCCGAAATGAAGGAGGAGAAGGTGGCGCTCATGAATCAGGATCCCGGCAATCCCAACTGGGAGACAGCGCAAATGATACGCGAATATCAGAATACACTCGAATTTGTTCCACTACTCGATGGTCAGGCAGTGGATGATCATCAAATTACAGTTTGTGTACGCAAGCGTCCACTTAGCCGCAAGGAGGTGAATCGTAAGGAAATCGATGTTATATCCGTGCCACGCAAGGATGTTCTAATGGTGCATGAACCTCGCTCCAAAGTCGATCTAACCAAATTCCTCGAGAATCACAAATTTCGCTTTGATTACGCATTCAACGATACATGCGACAATGCAATGGTATACAAGTGAGTAGATTCAACAGATACATGTATCTGATATACAAATATATATATATGCATATCCATATCTATGTGTATGCATATATATTTATGCTATACAGATAATAGTTTACCTAAGTAATGCAGTGAATCTTTTTGTATTATTCTTTGTGCTTTTTTTCAGAGATCTAGTTCATCTAGAGTTTAAAGATTTCTGGAAATTTGCAGCTTAGTTGCTTGGCAGAAGTATCGTTCTTAGTAGTTTATGCTTAGTGAGATAATGCCATAAGTTTGCTTATTTTGTAATATCAGATATACACATATTTTGAATGATCAAAACTAATCTGGAAACATTTCATTTACTGCAATAAGAACTTTACTATATATAGTTCTTGTTTTTCAGTTTTTTGGCATTTAAATTTTAAATTAATTTGTATATATACTAAAAATAATATTGAATCAAGATCAAGATGAGATATGACATTTTACGGACTTAAAATTGATGAATAATCACTAAAACAACAATGTTTAATATGAAAAAAGTTTTGGTTTTAGTCAGATATATGTATAACAGCTATAGTTTTGACATTTTCAAACATAATATATGTAGACGTTACATACAGTTCGATCTGAATATAGCAAAAGCTTACTAATTTTTTTAAACATAGGAAAACATTTGGACTTGAAAACAAAAACAACATTGATATAGAAAATAGGTTTTCTTGCATAGTTTTCAATGAAAAATTTGGCATATTTGCATACGTATTTAACGTAAATATTATTTTACATAATTATTGTGTAAAATTGGCTAAAGTTGGGAATGAAAATTTGATGCTTAAAAGTTTAAGTTGCTTTGTTGCAGTTATTGAATTTATGTGTATTTCTGATTGTATCCTTAAGTTGTCCTTGTCGCTTGGCAATCGCCAAATGAAACAGCTGTTTGTTACTGTTGTTTGTTAGTCGATCTGGTTGTTTATTTATGTAGTTAGTAGTTTTGTTGTCGTTGTTGTCGTTGTTGCTCTGGCGACATGCGAAATGTGCACAAGTTGCGCTCAATAGCAACAGCAACTGACTCACACACGCACACACTCACATTGTGGTGTATACACACATACACTACACACACACACACACACACACACATGCTAACTTGAAGCGTTCGCTCCCGAAATAGCCAAGTTTCGTTGTATGACTAAACACAAAAGTTGTTCCGTCCGTCCATCTGTCCGTCCGTCCATCGGTTTCTCTGCTCGGCTTTTATTTTCTTTGGTTGGCTTCGTTTCTGTGAACTTTCAGAGTCTGGCTTTGATTTTTCATCGAACTCTGTCTAAAAACAAAACATAATTTCTTGTAATCTTACATTTCTCCTCATTCTTTTGTTGCTTTTCTTTACCCGTTGTTTTTGGGTATTAACTTTTACCAACATTTTGCCGTTTTCAGCATTTGTCATAAATTTAATTCTTGTCTGAGAATTATTAGAATTTAAGCGAATTCTCTTTTGCTTATTTTTGTGTACTTTGTTTTTTTTTTTTGGTTTTGTTAACGAGTTTTGCCCGTTGCTGCCTCTCGCCGCTTTTGTTGTTTTGGCCTATATACAAACATACAAATGTGCTGCTCTTTATTCTTTTTTTTTTTTTATCTTTTCCTTCCGGTTGCGCACATGAGTCAATGGCATTAAAACTGCTGCGCCACGTACTTAAGAAACGGTGAAACCTAATCATCACACAACTGATAAGCACACTCATTGCCAATTGCATATTGCCTTTCTCTATGTGTGTGCTTTAATTAATAATAGCCACGAACCGCAATCAACTTGCTGCAGGCCAGAAATTCGAAATAAATGACGTTAATCAATATAAACACAACAAATGCAATGTTTACCTTTCTTTAAATTGATTGTGACAACTTCTTGGATGTCTCAATTTGCTTTCTCCTTAGACTTTTTGTTTTCATCCACAGTTCCTTTAAATTGTAATGTAAATAAGAAATTCGTTTTAGATTTGACCAAATTATCACAGTTTAAAGTTCAAAGGAAATCAAAGAGCTAAGAATCAATATGAAACTTTGTTGCCGCATTAAATCTGCGCAAAAATACTTAGAAATCGGTTAAGATTTGACAAACTAAGTTTTGGAGAAAGTGTTGAGGGGAAATATTTTATTAGTAACTAATAAAAAAGTATTAAGAGGTACAATTATGATAAAATTGACGTTCCGCTAGGAAATTGTTGGATATTAAAGTAAGGGAGATGTTAGAATAGAAATAATGAACAGTGACGGTAAAAAGATTGAGTTTAATCCTGAAAAATTCTTGTTTCCTGAAACTATTTATGGCAAGGAATCAAATCGAATCAAATCGAATCAAATTCAGTAAAAGATTCTAAATAAAAACTAAGTTGTCTAGAACAAAAATATATGAACAGATTTGTAAATATATACGCACTTTAGGTACTTATTTTAACGATGCAAAGCTAACTTAATTTTTAAGATATTTTGTACTAGGAAGTTAAATAATAGAAAACAACAAACGTTTCGTTTGTCGGTTCCTTTTAATTTCATTTATTTCGATAACGGAACGGTTTCGGTTACGGAATTCACTTATTGCAATTATTACTAAATAGTTAATCTATTTATGTCTATGCAGATACACAGCAAAGCCTCTGGTGAAGACAATCTTTGAGGGCGGCATGGCGACATGCTTTGCTTATGGCCAGACGGGATCTGGCAAGACACACACCATGGGCGGTGAGTTCAATGGCAAGGTGCAGGACTGTAAAAATGGTATCTATGCCATGGCTGCCAAGGATGTGTTTGTCACATTGAATGGCCAGCGTTATCGATCGCTTAATCTGGTCGTCTCGGCCAGTTTCTTTGAGATCTACAGCGGTAAGGTGAGTATACAACCATTCAATGCAACATTCTATGCATTAAATAAAGCTCATTTGATTCATACTGAAATTGCTTGCAGGTCTTTGATTTGCTGGCCGATAAGCAGAAGCTGCGCGTCCTCGAGGATGGCAAGCAACAGGTGCAAGTTGTAGGACTCACCGAGAAGGTGGTGGACAGCGTTGAGGAAGTGCTGAAGCTTATACAGCACGGTAATGCAGCTCGAACGTCTGGCCAGACATCGGCTAATTCGAATTCATCACGCTCACATGCTGTATTCCAAATTGTATTGCGTCCCATGGGCAGCAGTAAAATCCATGGCAAATTCTCATTCATTGATTTGGCGGGCAATGAGCGTGGCGTGGACACCTCATCGGCAGACCGACAGACACGCATGGAAGGTGCTGAGATCAATAAATCTCTATTGGCATTGAAGGAGTGCATTCGTGCCTTGGGCAAACAGTCGGCGCATCTGCCATTCCGTGTGTCCAAGTTGACGCAAGTGTTGCGTGACTCATTCATTGGTGAGAAGAGCAAGACCTGCATGATTGCAATGATATCGCCGGGATTAAGTAGTTGCGAGCATACATTAAATACGCTACGCTATGCGGATCGCGTCAAGGAGCTGGTCGTTAAGGACATAACCGAAATTGGCCATGGCGATGCCGAGATGCCCATTGAGATAATGGACGATGACGAGGAGGAGCAACAATTGGATGAACAAGGCGTTGGCATGTCCACACATCATCAATCTGGCCATCATCTACATCATTCTCATCACCATCAATCGCTGCAGCGCGGCCACAACAATAATAACAATAATAGCAAGAACGGAAATGCCGCCCACATGGATCTAGCCATGCTTAGTTCGCTGAGCGTAAGTATTTCATTGACATTGTGCTTGAAGTCTTTGATCCCAATCAAAGCAAAGTTGGCCATGTAATTATACTGTTGACAGAACATTCTTTATATAAATAAGCAAGCAAGCGTTAGCATTCATTCAGTTAATTTACAATTTAAGTTAATTCTCATTTAGTTGCATATATTTAATAATGTCTAAGAAAACGAATCGTATATTAAGCGAGGCACAAATGAAGTCAAACAGGAAGACAGCGTCAACAGCAAAGTTAACTAAAGTGCCAATAGAACGGAATACATCAAAGTTAAAGCTGGAAGACTCTGCAACAAGTGTGGCCACAGAAATGCCAGCAACAGCAGGAGGAACACTGAACAAGTCACCATTTTATTGCCGTGTGATTGCAATCTCAGATATTGTAAATGCTCCTGCAAATCGGACAAAGTTGAAGCCAAGACTTTTGAATCAACAAAGTTATAAATTGAACGAAAAGAAGAGCATTCCAAGTTCGTGCTACAAAGATGATTGCAAGATTCGCAAGCTATTGGCCATGAATGTGTTACCTGTGTTAACAAATACCAAAAAAGTTATACAATACCAACAGACTTTTCTTTGTATCAATGACGAGTTCTGATACTACTGATAATAACAAGGGAACTGTTAGCAAACGTTGTGTTCCACATGATTTCCAACAGATGTTAACTGCCGCTGAACGTTATCGGAATGCGAGCATTGCAAGAAAACTGAAGGAAACGCAAATAGCTAACAAATATTTGCCCAAATGTGATAATAAATTGTTGGACACATTGTTGCCACCGCCAGCGCAGTTTGCTGATCATTTAGTGGACGATGAGAAGTTTTGGAAATGGCGCATGGAACGCAATAATACCGTTACGCTTTATCATATTTCCAAATTACCAAAAGACAAGTGTCGGGGAAAACTTTACTTACGTAGGTTTTTTTGTCAATCTGTCTCACTTAAAAGGGTAATGAAGCTATAACTGGGTATTTTCGCAGATACCTTGTATTTAGTTGTGGTGAGGGAATCGATATTCTCTCTTATTCTACCTTTCTTGAACTGGTTTAATTGAATTTTAATTTAAAACAATACATTTTAAACATACACAGTAGTTGGGACACAGACACATTTCCATTTTGTCGGTAGATTTCGACTAGATTTCACTTGACTGTCATTATTATTATTATTTTTTAATTCTGCACCTCTTACTGTATTCAATTGTATTCAAAATTTGTAAACTGTCCTTTCTATCGCTAGATTCCAAAGAAATCAAATGATAACCTCGGTCTTGGAATTCGAAATCCTGTCAATCCAAAGCGACGTTGATATTCTCGTGTATATACACTCATCTACAGAACAAAAATTCAATGGGTGTATTTTGTATTACTATTTGGTCAAAATAATGTTCTAAATTCTACATAAATTATATATTTAGTGAACGTATTTTTTTTTACTACCTCTCAATAAATAAGATCGAAAAATGTATGAAATGCGAAGTATGTTAAAAATCATGAGGCAGTTTCAGTCACAAGCAGATTATTCTTATAGAAACTATCAAAATAAATGCTAAGTAAATGCTTATTGTACAATTTTGAATATGATTCAAATATTAGTAAAATGTTGACTCTTTTCGATTTGTTGTTTGCAGGAACATGAAATGTCGGACGAACTGATTGTGCAACATCAGGCAATTGATGATCTGCAGCAGACTGAGGAGATGGTCGTTGATTATCATCGTAGTGTTAATGCCACTCTGGAAAGTTTCCTAGCCGAATCGAAGGCCCTATATGATCTAACGAACTATGTGGATTATGATCAGGATGCGTATTGTAAGAGGGGCGAGACAATGTTCTCAACGCTTTTGGATATCGCCATACAATGTCGTGATATGATGGCCGAATATCGCACCAAATTGGCCAAGGAGGAGATGTTGTCTTGCAATTTTAAGCCAACAAATAACAAGCGTTAGGCAAGTTCCAGCAGCCCAACAACAATAATAATAATAATAAAAATAATATTAAAAATAACAACAACAGCAACAGCAACAACAACCAATAACAGTAACAACAACAGCATTAACAGTAACAACAACAGCAACAACAACTGTGTCAGCTATTTAATAATTTTGCGTAATTTCTTAAAGTTATTTTAAATTTAACAGATTCTTCCCTTTGATAGAGTAATGAAGGAAACAAGAGAAAAAAAACAAACTATAATAACTAACAGCATTAAATAATAAAATATTTCTTATCCTATAGCTGACATTTGTATGTAGTTGACTTACGGTAAATACACACACACACACACATACACATATATATTCATATATATACATATTCTCATCCTGAAGATCCCTAATCCTTCCCATATCACAATTCGTGTGCGTTTTTGTATTAAATAATTTTAAATCATCTCTCAAGTTGCACAATAATAAAATACATAAGTAGTTTTCATATAATTTCGAATTTTTACATTATTTAAAAAAGACTAAGCAATCACAAGTTAACTGTAGAAAAAGGGATAGCCTGCAGTTACAGTTACACTTACTCATTCAATCGCTCGCTCGCTCACACAAACACATGCACATCCACACATACACTCACGATCTGTCTCTCTTCGTACACACTCTCGTTGTCTCATAATAACGCTCTCTCTCTCTCTCTCTCACACACACACACACACACACGTGCAAACTGAGTCAAGCTTAATAACAAATTAAAAAAAAATAGAAATAAAAGAAAAGCAATAATACTAAATGGAAAAAGTGGCCTAAAAAATAACAAAACAAATATAATATATAAATAATGTGGAAAACAATATGCTCCAATTAGAAAAGCTACAAGAGATTCGATTGTTTGTTTGTGTGAACGATGGAAAGAAAGAATGAAGAAAGGATACAAAAAAAAGACATTTATTTTATACTTATTATAATATTAACATACATACTTACATAAATCTAAACACATATTTTACATAATATGATATTCCATTATTAACGTTGCTTTGATAACATTTTACAACTATTTGATAATTACACATTGTATTTATTTAAAAAGGCCACAAAAACTGTATTTAATTTGTATTTATTTATTGAAAAATACTACCTGCACCAAAACCAATTTACGTATTGCTATATAATTTTTACACATTTAACATATAAAAAAATACATACATATAAACCTATACCTAAATATTAAACAATGGCCTGAATTAATTAAAAAAAAAACGCCATTTTCCAGTTAATCTTTTTTGTTTTTTTTTTTTATTATTTTCTTTAACATGTTCAAGCAACGACTTTTGACAAACAATTTAAGTGCAGTTGAGATTAGAGATTTGTTTTTGCATTTCGTTTAGCATATTAAATATATACTAATATTTATTTTACATTTAATACTTACCTAACAACAAAGACAAAACACACACACACACACACAAAGAATACAAAACTCTGCTTATAAGAAACAAAAATTAAAAAAATACAAATACAAATGAAAATGAAAGCAAACATAAAATGGTAATGAAAAATGTTGTAGCTTAGCCTTATAATGCATATATGTATGTGTGTGTGTGCGTGTGTAAGTGTTATTGGCATTATCACACATGCATATATGCAAGTGCTTCTCTTAAGATATTTAACCAATCCAAAAAAATAAAAATAAAATCAACAAAAATACAAAACAAAAACAAATGTTTAACAATTCTGTTATTTGATTGCATTTCTCAAGAGCACTAAAATGATAAAAAAGCAAGTCCTACTTACTACGTACATATATAAATTCAACCGTATTTTTTGACCCAAATGCTAATTTAAAATAAAAAAACATGTTAAAAACAATGAAACGACAAGATAATTTTAATAATAGTTGCCACTGGAAAGAGTGCTTCGATATTACACAGTATAAACAAAAAAAATGAAAATGAATCGTTAGGACTCGAACTCTAATAATGTATTATTAAATATAAATATTAATTTATATTGTAATAAAACTGAATATAAACAAAACCTTTCGTTCTTTATTATTATGAGTATTTTGATTCCAATTGGAGATTCGTTTATACGAAGTTCAAAAAAGGTGTTCTCCGATTGGCAGTTAAAGTGTTGGAAAGTGGCAACTTGTACAGTGTGACCAACTTGGCGATTTTATAACTTGTTCTAGCCATATTCGAAATTTGGTTCTGAAAAATTTGAAAATTGATATTAGCCGGAAATATGGGTATTTTAAATATATATTAAGCTATGATTTGCTATTATAGTTTTTTGAATTATTGGAATTTTTTTTTACTATAATTGCGGTCAGACTTTGATCACAATCCGTATTGACGCGCAAATTATTTTAAACCATTTTTTAAAAAAATCATTTGTGGATAACTAAAGAATATAACGAACATTTTAAATTCTATATTAGATAAAATAGACTTTTTTATAAATGCAGGGAGTTGGCAGCCCTAGAACTGCATTTGGAAATCAGCTGTGCTTTTTGATTTTAGCTATTTCGCACTACAATTTCAGCTATTTTTTGGATACTTTCCAGCCAGAAACAGCTATTTTTGTCTTTCAAAAAGGTTGGCAGCAGAGGTCTAAAAAACTTTCGTTGTGTTTTGTTTTCGTAGTTGCCGTCGTGTTGCGCGTATCGTCAGTAGCGCTCTGTTTATTTTATTTGCATTTGCGTGCTCCTAAATAACGCTCGTTATTAAATTGCATTAAATAAATATAACAGTTTCACGACATACAGCGAACAACGTTTTTTTTTCCATTGTTTTTGTTTTGTGTGAATTGCGGAGCAAGAAACACAGTTAAGTGCGAAGGAAAGGAATTTTAAAATCAAAATACAGAAAAATACAATACAAATACAAATACTAGATCGAAGAAGACGGTGGGTGACAAGTGCGGTATAAAATAGGGGTTGCAAAATTTTCAGCACAGGTGTGAGCGTGAGTGAGTGTCTGTGTAAGAATCGCAAGAAGAGAGCAGGAGGCAGAGAGTGGAGATTGTTAAAACAATTAAAGGAGAGTAACAACAAAAACAATCACATCACAACACTGCCAGAGGAGGAGAAGTGGGGCTTTATTTGAAAAACCGCAGCAGGTCGCAAAAACTCCTTTGCCAGTTACCCTGCGTGCCGCGCGTGCCATGCGTGACCTCGGCACCAAAATGGCCGAGCTTAAATTCGAGGCTCCATTAGCGAAATTTGAGGAGACGGACGAATGGGGCGGCTGCGACTTTATTTCCAATCAGAATGTTTTGAACGACACGCTTAACTTGAATTTGAACTCCAATCGGAATCTAAAGGATGGCAACGCCAAGCAACAGCAGCAGGACAAATTGCGTATGCTCGAGGATGCTGTGCGTGATGTGCACATGAGCAAAAACGGAGCTGCAGCTGGAGTAGTAGGAGGGGGAGTTGGCGGCGTTGACTTTGCTGCCGGCAACACAAGTCCCAATTGCAATACGCACAATCTCACGGAATTGGGTCTCAACGGCAGCTTGGCCCTCGATGCTATCGATAGACGTGGTGGCGGTGGCGGTGGCGGTGGCGGCGATAATGTAGACAACTTCACGGAGACATTCGGTGGCAGTTTGGAGGACTTGGTCAATACCTTCGATGAGAAAATTACCAAATGCTTTGGCAATTATGAGGAGAATGTGGAGGAGCTGGCACCGGTTCAGGTGCGCAGTCAGGAAGAGATCATGAATGAATGCCAGTGAGTAAATGACAAAAATACAACATTTGTAACCGGTTCGAACCGGTTTGCAGCATCAGTTATGTAAAATGCATTACGCGATGTTTTTCTTTTGTTTTTTTAATGTCTATTGGTAGAATTTTTTTTTTTAATGAAAAAAACTGCACATATATAGTTAATGTATATCAAATATAATTTTTTTCTTAGAACCAGTTAAATCAAAAATTATATTTAAAGAAAGAAAAAACATTTGGGATTTTTTAAAATTTTGTCTATTGTTCATTTTTGTTAAATTTGTTAAAAACACCGACTTATTTGAATCTCTTTAAACTTCTTAAAAGTGTAATAATATAGCCAAAAATAAGAAAAATGTGAAAATGTTACCAAAACAATTACTCGGCTATCATTGCGCATGCGTTAGTTGTGTCACCCTCAGTCTCATCCCCTGCCGGTCGTAGGCTTGCCACCCCTGGCGCCATATAACGACGTAATCCTGTCGTTGGCCAAAGCAGGACGAGAGGGAGGATGTGGCTGGCATTTGTTGGATCGATAAAAGTTAACGGCGTGCTCAGACTATTGCTTATCTTGAAGTTTAGCTGCATTACAGCATAGTAGCATCGCATTTAAACTAACCCTTGACCAGCAACTAGCAACTAGCGGAAACGCACCCCTCCAACCCTTCGGTTGCCTACTTCACAGTGTAATCAACCATGATAAGAGTAGACTATGTCTCATTTGTATGTGTGCGTGTGTGCGTACGCAATGGGGAAGTCACAATCAGCGCAAGTGGCGTTTGTCAAGCAAAGTAATTTCAAAAACTACAATTGGATGCATTGGTTTTGCAGTGCGTAAATCATAAATAATCACAACAACGACAAAAACAACGAGAACAAGACGCAACAGTAGCACCATCGAGAGAGGGGGAAAGAGAGAGAGAGAGATAGATAGACTCAGTTGACCGCTGATTAAGAAGCACTTGTGAGTGCATTTGCCTGCTGTCCAGCAAGAGAGCACGTACGAGAGTGTGAGCAGAAGGAAGCAATGCAAGAAAAGTCAGAGAGCGAGCTTTGACGCTGCTTGCACAATGCAAATTGAGCAAAACGAATTTGTTTTTGATTTGGCTCTCATTTTTTTCGGACAATGCTGAGTCGCCAGCGCTGACATCAGCTAATAAATTTGATAATCGCGTGTGTGAATGCGTGTGTGTGTTTACGGGCAAATCACCAATTATTCTGAATGCACCATATTTATATTGCATTCATTGTTATATGCCGTGATATCTAATAGCATTATCATATTCATATTCGGATTCGTATTCATATTCATAGCGATTGAGTGCGCGTATCATCAGTGCAAGTACAGTCACAGCAATATGAATACAAAGAAGTGCTAATTAAGCAAACATACGTTTAGCAATTCACTCTCTCAAATACACATGCATATGTATTTGTAATGAATCTTCTTTTGAAAGTAAAAACCAAATTCATTCCAATGCATTCATATTCATCATCACCCTAAACATATACATATATATATATTTTTTAACCATATGGCAACTACGTAGCGTGAGTAAATAACGCGCTCCTCTTGCCCACTTCCCTCCCCCTGTTAATGTTGTCGCTCTTTCTGTCTGTCTGCTTGTTTTTGCAAGCTTCCCACGCCCAACGTCTGCCAGGTTAACATTGAAGTGCAGAGTGACGACACTCAGCCAGCAAATGTCTGCCCTTTTGCGCTCTCCCCCACATCTTCTTCTAGCATCCACTGTCAACTGCTGCTTTCCGCTGTTTCGCTCTCACCGTGACGCACTTAAATCGCTGATGCATCTCAGAATCGCTGCCGCTGCTCTACTGGCGCTGCTGCTGCAGCCTAACGTCAATTGTCAAATAACGCGTCTTTATTCTTTTGTCTTTGTTCTTGTTTACCTGCGCGTTGAATGCAAAGTGCGTTTTCAACCAACACTTGTCAATATTTACGTTACCCATTACTAACATTTTCTATCTCCATCTCACTCGTTCTCAACGAAGGTCGACTGACTATTGTGTGCGTGTGCATGTGCGTGTGTGTTGGTGTGTGTATGGCTTCCAGCAGCCGCATTCAACGAAGGTCTGCACTCGAAAGTTACGTACATTTGTATATACATACAGACATACACATATGTGCATAGTTACGCGCTGCGTAGAAAGCTTTTCAGCTGCGTCTTTTATTCACAGTCTGTAATATTTATTTTTTAGTTTAATTCGTGTTCTGTGTTGCCATATTAAGTGCTGCAAGAACACGTTTAATGCGTTGCCAACTACAAAAAACACAAATCAGCAGCAAATGCAGTTTTTCTTTGCGACATTTTTGTCTCACAGCTACATACATACATACATATGTACATCATCTAATTCGCTTTTTCTATGCGACTACACTGAACGAATGACACGTTAAAGAACTCAACGAAGAATATTTTATGTAAATTCAACACTATGGAGATCACTCGCACTAGACAATAAAATGTTGAATAATTTTAATATTTGTTACAGTCGAGTCTGGGTAAAGTGAAGATCTTGTTTTTGTTTTTCTCTTATTAACTATACCCATAATTATTACATATTTGGTATTATTTGTGAAATAAATGTTTGCATTTCTTTCAAAATGTTTGAAAACTTGAGCATTAATTTAGATGTAAAGTTATTGATTGATCACTACTTTGAAGCTATAATTATATCGCTAATAAATAATTAGTGCAAGTTGCATAGATTTGAAATGAGACATCTTATAGAACATTGATATTAATTGCTGCCAAGTTGTTCGTTATAGTGAAGTCCAACTGTGATTGTCATGCATTTTAAACGATTTGTAAGATTAGTTATTGATTGAATATTAAATGTATGTAATCTTGATTTGTTGTAGTGTAATAAAGTGTTTGCTGTGTTGTTGTCTAGTTGCATGTGGCGGCGACATAAAAACAACCGCATTTGTGCCACTTAAATACTGACCATATGTGGCATGCAACCTCGCGACGTCCACTGTTCATTGTCCACTGTCCACTGTCCGTTGCATATATGGCCAGACAGTCAGTTAGTTGGTTGGTAAAACGTTGTGGGACCACGTTCCGGTTTGTATACCCGTTACAGTTAACTACGAGGGGATATTGTATTCATGGCAATGCAAATAACACCATTTTTTTTTTGTCACATTTTAACAAAGTTCTATTTAGTTTCATTCTGTCGATTTTATCAAACATTACTTTTTTTTATTTATTTATTATTTTTATCGAAACAATGCAAGTTGTAAAAAAGTTAATCAGAAAAAAAACAAAATATTTAAATAAAAGTTCTTCTATTCTATGAAGAACAAACGGGGATTACACTTAAGGAACATAATTTATTTTATTGCTTAACTAAACATAAGAAAAGCGATGCACATAAATCGATTAATTTGGTTGGAATTTATTTTGGTTTATCGCTTTATAAAAAAATAAAAAGTTTGCTTTTTTTAAGGTTTTCAAAGACGTTTGCCAATTTTTGATCGCTTTATTTCAGTTAAAAGTGAAATTTTTGTCTATGCTCTTAATCCCTGGTTACGGGTATATTCTAGTCGGATACAGTATTTGTATTTGTACTTCTGTTTTTGTATACTTTTGTCATTTCCAGGCATTTGCATAAGAAACGCGTGGGACACGCGACGCTGTCAACCACGTTTCACCCGCCAGCTCCCATCCCCCTCCCCCCTTCCCCCTCCTCGCCGCTTGACTTCACATATTTTCCCCGCGTTGACATAACTGACTTGAGAGTTTGATTTTCCAACAACTTTTCATTTCAATTGCATTTCTTTTTTGCGCTTGCGTTTCTGCATTGTCAGGAGTGTCGCGTTTGTCAGTCAATGATGCAACAGCAGTATGTGGCAGATGTGGCAGCAACATGCGGCAAGTCTTGCAATAGTTGTCAGCTCTTCGAGTTGAAGTTGCAGCTGAAACTCCTCTTGGCGCATGCCACAAAACTGCGACCTACTTTGCACTTAAGTTCAATGTCCTGCCGCCAGATCCTGCCACCGGAATGCGGCACGCATGCAAGTTGCCAACTAAACCAAAAACCAAACTCGTTTCAAGATGCACTTTACATATAAGTTGCCTCTTGTGGCAGCCGCTTTTCTTTTGTATCTTCTTCTACGCCGCTTCTCATGCCACTTGCTGTGTGGCAGATTAGTTTTGACAGCCTCGACTTGTTTATTAAAACTGACCTTTTTTTGCATTGATTTTAAGTGAATCCCTTCATAAAAGTTGACGTCAACTTTGTTTGAAATACTTCTATTGCATTTACAGTGGGGAGCAAAAGTGATTCCATGATCAACATTTTCATGTTTGAGCTCGCATAAATATTAAACGAATAATGTAAATGACAAAAACTTTTTTATTGAGCACCTTATTTATTTTTTTACAATTAGGCGTATATAGCAACATAGAAGAAGAAGAAATGGAGTAGTAATAATTTAAAAACAAAAACAAGCGGCATGTACTCAGTTTTGCACCATTTGCAAAATCGCTCATATTTTTGCTCTTCTTTCTTTCTTATCAGCATTAGACCTGCAGATTTACCGTTAAATGCTTTTTGCATTTATTATTTGTTATCAGAATCGAGAAAATCACTATGTTCCACAAGATTATAGTTGATTTGTTGAATTTGTAACTTAGTCTCTCACTATTCACTGAAAAATGAAGAAGCTGTCTTCTGATAAGGAAAATAGTATTCTCTCCCTGACTAAAAGTCGGTGTTCGACACGTACTATTGCTGAGAAGCTGCAAATTAGTCAATCAGTGGTTGTCAAGGTGAAAAAAAGTCAATTCTTTAACAATTTTCGCAGTGTGCTTGGGATCTGCATCTTGCTGAAAAGTGATTTCCTGCTTTGGGTGAGCACACTGGTCAAGAAAATTGGGAAGATGGGTTTTAAAAATGCTCAATTAGTGTTCCTTTCGCATAATCCTTTCAGATTTGTGCAACGGTCCAACGTGAAACACCCCCATGCCATTATTTTTGACGCCTCCATGTTTCACGGTTTGCTTCACATGATGCCTTAGAAGCGTGTCACCAGGTCTCCGCCAACAGTATTGCTCTCCATCCGATGGAAAATGAGTAAACTTAGATTCGCCCGACCAAATAACACGTTTCCAGTCTCCTATTGTCCAGATCTTGTGTTCCTTTGCGAAATTTAGCCGGGCCTTACAATTTTTCTCGGATAAAGTTGGTTTGTTTTTTTATCACTGCTGCGACGTACCCAATCCTACC
Source organism: Drosophila sp. st01m (assembly GCA_018901795.1). Lineage (NCBI taxonomy): Eukaryota > Metazoa > Arthropoda > Insecta > Diptera > Drosophilidae > Drosophila > Drosophila sp. st01m. The sequence continues at coordinate 1,148,290 of JAEIFG010000706.1, read as the reverse complement.
AAGCGCTCTTCTAGCTGTCCATCGACTCACGCCTTTATTTATTGCTGTAGATGCTTCATTTGGCGCTAAAAGTCAATTTTTTCTCATTTTAGACATCATAAGTTGAGCGTCAGAGTCTGTTAGAAGGCGACGGCGACCATTCAACTTCTTCCAGCACAAACATTTTGTCTTTTTTTCACCTTGACAACCACTGATTGACTAATTTGCAGCTTCTCAGCAATAGTACGTGTCGAACACCGACTTTTAGTCAGGGAGAGAATACTATTTTCCTTATCAGAAGACAGCTTCTTCATTTTTCAGTGAATAGTGAGAGACTAAGTTACAAATTCAACAAATCAACTATAATCTTGTGGAACATAGTGATTTTCTCGATTCTGATAACAAATAATAAATGCAAAAAGCATTTAACGGTAAATCTGCAGGTCTAATGCTGATAAGAAAGAAAGAAGAGCAAAAATATGAGCGATTTTGCAAATGGTGCAAAACTGAGTACATGCCGCTTGTTTTTGTTTTTAAATTATTACTACTCCATTTCTTCTTCTTCTATGTTGCTATATACGCCTAATTGTAAAAAAATAAATAAGGTGCTCAATAAAAAAAAGTTTTTGTCATTTACATTATTCGTTTAATATTTATGCGAGCTCAAACATGAAAATGTTGATCATGGAATCACTTTTGCTCCCCACTGTATATAATCCCCACATCTTTTTTATACCTATATAGTAACCTAAATTTAGATATTAGATGGATTAGTTTAAGATGGATGTATTCATATTTGCCCAATATAATTTCTATATTCTCTATTTATCTCCCAAATCCATCTTGTACTTATATTTAGGTCACTATACGTCCATATTTTCCGAAAGTAACTGCAATTACCTCTATTTATTCTTCAAATCCATCTTACACCTATATCTAAGTCACTATACGTCCATATTTGCCCAAATAAAATATAAAATATAACATAATTTCGAGTTAAAAATGGATATGCTTCATATTTACAATATTTACATAACCGAATGGTTTTTTTTGGTGTAAAAGTAGCTGATTAAATTTAATTCAAAAGAACTAAATAACTTTATTTTTCTGCTTTGGATTTATTTATGAACGCTAAGACAATTTTATGTAGTGAAATAATTGTTATTTTATTTGCCGTTTGTGGGACAGCAAAAGAGACTCAGTTAAACATTAGATTATAATCCCTTTTAAAGTCAAATTTGATTAAGGATCTCAAATTACACTTGCGTTCGGGTTAATCAATTATGAACGGCGTCGGCTTTATGCATTTAACTATAAATAATCAATTGAGTGCTCGTATTATTAAGTAAGAGAGTCATGGGGAGAATCGAAGGAGGGATTGAGAGATGGGGGTGGGGGGTTGTTATTGTTCACAGGAAGTTGCGCTTGATGTATCCTTGAAAATGTGCAGTAAGTATTGTGACAGGAACAACAGGAAAGCTATAATCAAGTGAGTGTGTATAAATATAGACCGGGGGTAGTTTCGCAACTAATAACATACCCCCGGGTCGTATGAGTCATGCTTGAGGTTGAACAACATGGCGTATGCGTGTTACGTCACACAGAAAGCAACAGAGCGATTGACAGAGAGAGAGGAAAAGCGATTGAGAGGGAGTAGCAAGTGAAAGAGGAAGCTAACTGACATATGCATAAGGTTGACTGGACTCCCCCGGTTAGACCCTTAATTGTTATGGGGTTGACTTGTTGTTGTTGTTGTTCCGGTTGTCATTGGGGTTGCTTGAATGTCATTTCCTGCACCAAAACTGCAAAAGGACATTAACCTTTTGTACAGAAAGCGGCAACTAAATGTCTCACTGAGAAACTTTGTATAAAATTCAATAACTATGGATATTTTTTAGGGTATGTTTATAAATATATAAAGTAGGGTGCATCGATTTGCATGTGAATAAAAAGAAGGAATTTACAAATGGGTAACCCTCAATTTCCAGATGTTTTCACCAAGAAACGAAATCATCAATTAATTTCGTTTTACACTATACAAAAATATTACTTAACAATTATATAAACGTATTTTTTAAAAATATTATTTAAAAAATATTATAAACTTAGTGTCAGTTGGTGCCATTAACTATTAGATGGTTGAAAAGGGCGATAAATGAAAATATCGCTTTACCTCTTTGGTGGTGTGGAAATTACGAAATAATTTAAATAGTAATATTTATATAAACATTTCTGAAACTTCAAATGTGGGTCTGCGTCCGAGCAATGCGAGGACTCAAAAGCGGGCCATCTAGTAAGAATATAAATTAGGGTGCATCGATTTGTATGTACACAAAAAAGGAATTGACAAAGTGTATTCGCTCAGATGTTTCCCATATTTTGCCAGATGTTTTTACCCAGAAACCAGAGTTCTAAAATCAATTACTATATAACGCGTTTTGAGTTGATAAATTAATTTTTTTTTACATCATACAAAAATAATATTTAAAAAAATTTTATAAGCAATTATTTAAAAATTTTATAGGCTTATTTTTAGTGTTTTTTTCCGAGCTTGACAAGCTTGGTATCAAAACTTTTTTAAGGTTCAGGATCTTAAAATCAAATGCCAAATTGTCTTTAACACATATTTTTAGTTTTTTTAGTCGGTGCACTCTATGTATTTTTAATCGATGCTTTGTTTTATACTCCTATAAATCGACCTATTTTTCTATAAAGGTTGTTCGTTTCGGGTTCGAGGGTTCGATAATTAAAAATTCGTTGGGTTGAGAACCAGTTTGCGGCCTTGAAAAATATATTTACAGCTAAAGATACAGCTAGAGATACAGATACAAATGACTAATGTGTGGAGGAAGAAAACAACTGCGATTCGACTGTGAATTGAACAACTTTGCTGCCGCTGGCTATTACATCATCAACAACAGCAACAACAACAGTAAACAACATTTGAGTATTTGATGAGATGGAGAAATAGGAGACACAAAATAAAACAAATAAAAAGAGTCAAGGACAACGCCAAACCGGCGGCAACAAACGGAGCCAACGTTGAAATTTTATGCTGAATGTTGAATATGAATAAAAACAAAATATAAAGTCGATTGAGGCAAATTGAATAGCCACGTTCTTCATGTGGCACACCCCAGGTTGCAAACCAATTTCCAGTCTAAAAAGAAAAGTAAATTAATAAAGGAAATAAAGAAAGTGAATAAGGAATGTAATCGATTAATATTTGTGGGGCAATTCATCAAGATTTTTCATTTTATGATCAGCGATGATTCAATGACTGTCGGGTAGAAACTGACAGAAGATTGCAACAAATTTTCCACTAACTGAATGTTAAATGTTAAAATCTGTTATCGAAGAGACATTTCCGTATAAAGTAGAAAAGAAAACCAACTTGAATATATAAGATATTTCTAAAACTTTAATTGTGGGTCTACGTACGAGCAATGCGAGGACGCAAAAGCAGCCCCTCTAGTATGTATATAATATGGGAATATTAATTGCCACTTTGTGGCATGGAAGGATGTAAATAAGGACAGTTGTACAATTGCAAAGTCTTTCAATCGATTCACATTCAATTAGCATTTGTCGATAAATTCCAAAAAAAGAAAGAAAACAAAAAACGAAAACCCTTTGACAGTTTTGGCACTTTGAAGTTGTAGTTTCAATGATATTGATGATGATAATGACGATGACGATGACTTGCTTTGGTTTTGTTTGTAATGATCATTAGCTGTTCGCTTTTTTAGATACGTTACATTGATTGCTTTCTGCCCATTTTAGCCGCATTGCTGTTTTACTGTATTGCTGTTTTGCCTTCTTATTTATGGCCCACATAACTGACAACACAAGCGATTCGTTACCGTTAACATAAATGCTGTCGTGGAAGCCATAGAATCTCATCTCTTTGCCCATCTGCCTCGAGTTCTGCTTTCGCTTATGGCCCATTTATGAAAGAACATGAATATAGTTATAGTTAACTATAAATTGAGGCTAATTGAAGCCACACATTTGTGCAGTAATTGAATGTAATGTATACAAATAATCAAATATCAAAATATAGCCTTGAAAGTCACCCCCTTAGGGAACAATTGTCAACGCTGCTGTCCCCAATTTATCTATCTATCTATCTATCTATCTGTGTTCTGTAAATGTATCTGTATCTCTAGCTGTATCAGAAATCTGTGTGCCAACGCAAAGTGTGAATAACTAAATTTAGAATGCTTTAAACTGACTGCAGCACTTTGTGTTTAGTTTCGTTTAGTTTTCAGTTAAGGTTTCGGGTTTGGTTTGGTCTTAAATTACAGTTATAGACTGATTTAAGCCCTCATCTACATAGCTGCTTATACATAGATACAGACACTTATTTTTTAGGCTCTGTGTGTTTGAATAATCATCTTTGGGTCCAGCGAAAACTTTCACACTCGTACAATGCACAATAAAATGAGATGTAGACTCCTCTTCTCCCTTTCTTATCTCTTTCTACACTCTGCACTCTTGCCACGTGGGGGCATCACAACTCTCTGTGTCATTTAGTGTTGAACGTATTTAAAAATAACATTTATTTATTTTTATATTATGCTTCTCTTTTTTCTTCAATTTCCACAAGATTCTGTTGATTTCTATTCTATTTTGAATATGAAATTTAATTTTAGTTTAATCTTTAATTGTGATTTTGTAATTTCAAGTTTACTTTTGCAATTTTCAGGAATATTATTTTAAATCTTTTAAGTGTAATCTATAAAATTGTATAAATAGAAATCGATCACATATAACTTGATCTTAATTGTGGATTAAATATCTGTAATCGTTTACTGATATTCAATGTCTTTCTTCTCTTGCTCTTTTGCTATAATTTATGTTCATTAAAGTTGCAATTTCTTAGCTTGTTAGTTAGTTAGTTGACTCATTCAAACAAAGGGCATTTTAATGTTTGTTGTGCCGGTTTCCATTGCTTTTGTGTGAGTTTTGTGAATGTTACGCTGCGCTTCAGTGAAAAGACGTGTGAACGAACCGCAGCCAGAGAGTTTTTAAGCCAATTTCAATCCCCAAACCGATTGCCCAAGTTGAAGCCACAAACAACATTCAAGCAGACAAAATGCTGCACATCATCGCCAAAAAATATACACATAATACTTAATTGAGTGTACTAATAAAACTGGAATGTTGATTGATAATTAATGAACAAATTGGAAATTTGTTAAAGTTGCAATTAGGAATTGTAATGTTATTAAATGTTTTTGTAAGTGAGTTTTAATTGAATTTGAGCTGCGTTTACTCTTAGAGCTAACAGCGCAACGTTTACGGATAAGGCACTAAGGGGAATCGGTAAAACAAATGCTCTCTTGAGAGAGTGAAGTGAGAGGGAGTGTGAATTAGAGTTAAGGTATTTTAGTTTATCTCTCTCTCTTTCTCTCTCTGTGAAAATAGTAAGATAGAGAGAAAAATAGAGAGATAGGGAGAAAAAAAGAGAGAAAGAGAGTAAAATGAGGGAGTGCGAATTACAGTTAAGGTATCTATCTATCTTTGTTTTTATCTCTGTATTTAAAAAACAGTCAGAGAAACAGGGAGAAAGAGATAGGAAGTGAGAGAGTGAGAGAAAGAGATAGGAAGAGAGAGAGAGAGAGAGAGAGAGAGAGAGAAGTAAAGATTGAATAAGTCTGTTTTTTTTAATAATCGCAAACTGATTACAAAATCAATGCATGCATTTTAAGTGAAATTATTTATTATTATGTGACCCTATCTATTTTTCACGATAATAAGCTGCTGATAATAATAGAGCGAGAGAGAGCGAGAGGGAGCGAGAGAGGGCGAGAGCGTATATAGATTAAGTACCGAACTGACAACTAGTACCAGGAGAGTCTTCTGAAAGTAACTGCGGTTATCTTTGCTGGCACCGCAATAAATAAGCGCATTAGAAAGTTGTTTGCTTGGCAAACGACAACAAAATAATAATAATAATAATAATAATAGTAATTATTATAATGTTAAATAGCCGTGAGCAAGTGGGGGAGGAATGGAAAAATATCAAATTAAAATGAAAATAGAAAAAAAAACACTGAAAAAGCCAAGAGAAAAAAATTTAAAAAAATATAATTAAAATGTATTATAAAAAAAATAAAAGTCAAACGCGCGACGTGGGCGAAATGAAGTGAAAAGAAAAAGAGGAAGAGGATGACGAAGAGACAGAAGAGGAAAATGAAATGTCACTTGCGTTGGCGAATAAATATTCATCATTATAATGCCAATAAACGTTGCGATCGTAATGACGATCAACTACGATTATTGTCAAATATGTCATGACGCTTAGGTCAGACTGACGGACTGACGGACTGACTGACTGATGGGACACAAATTGATTGCGTTATCTAAGTACCGCAATTAAAATTCATTAAAAATATTTACGCATTAATTTCAATGGAATGGAGAATGGTGAAAGGGGTAACAACTGAAGGAAATGATGGTATTTAGAAATAGTGTCGAGAATGAGCTCATTTCGTGGGCGTTGCTCGGTAATTGTCATTGAAATTGAGCTTAAAAAACAAAAACATGTGTGCCATGCATCTTATCAACAAGCGCATAAAATGAGATGGAAATGGAGATGTAGAGAGAGAGAGAGAGAGATGAGAGTGATAACACCAGATAACGCCAGTCGTTCCATTCCTTCGATCGATCTATCTATCGATCATCATCATCATAATCATCATCATCATCATCAGCATTTCGTAAGCGAGTTCAAAGATCATTCATCATTTATTGCGTTGATTTCACGCTTATGATAAGTGCCATAGAATATGTTTCGTTCCTCTTATAATTAAGAATTATTGTGATGCCAGAGAATCTCTTAATTGCTCCACTCGATGATGGAAATTTCAATTCAAAACTAACAAATTGCTGTGTGTGTATGTTGGGAAATAAAATTAAATGGCATTCGTAATTCTTGGAATTCTTTAGTGTCGTGTTGATTTAGTTTAATGTTTTAGTTCTATTCTGAATCATTAAAAGTGGAACAGCTTTATTAATATTATCATGATTAGTTTTTAGACGGATGGAGCTTTAAAAAAACGTCTTTAAACTTATGCCAGAAGTCGTTCTAGGTTTGCGAGATAACACAGTTTTATTACATCTCTATAATCTCGAATCTATAATTGGAAATCTGTTTGAAATTTGTAATAGAGCAACAAAATTATCAGCTTTAGTCTTCAAACTGCTGCTGCAAAGCTTAAATTAATTAAATAAGTTGATAATAATTAAGAAAAATAAATTATGAAGATCTCGAAACTATAACTAAATATCTGTTTAAAATTTGCAATAGATCAACAAATCAGCTTTTGACTTCGTCTGAATTATATAAAATCCCTAATAAAATAAGGTGATAATAATAAAAGAAAAAATCAATTATCAAGAACAAAGTTCATGTTTTCAATTGTAGCTTTAAGCTACAAAATCACAAATTGAACTTTCTATTAAATAAGTAAATGATATAACATAATATATTAAATTAAATATACAAATGAATAAAATAAAAAGAGAATATGTCACATATGTATATTATCGTTTTCATGTAATTATCTTTTTTGTTTTAAGAGTTTCAAGTTGTATTAAATGAAAATACAACTAGCTGCTTTTACAGGGTATTCTTTTATTTTATTTTTATTATTATTATTATTGTAGACAACTGTTACAATTTATATCATAATAACTTATACTACAGTGGTTCATAAGTACTTGTGCATATTTACATATGTACATATTTATAGGGTATTAAAAATCAAAATCTTAAGCATTTTACTTGTCAGTTAATCAGTTAATTACTTGACTTGATTTTTATAGAAAATCAAATAATTCATTCGATTTGTGCGTCAACTGAACGTGTCGTGTCGCTCCAAAAACGTAGCCCACAAGTACAGCAATAAATAAATAGATAGATACATATACATACATATATCATATATATACACACATATATATATATATATATATATATATATATGTGTAGCTTTATGTAGGTCTTATACACGGTTGATTTATATATTTAATGCGGCCTCGACTATGCAATATTTACATGCTTGTTGTGCATATACAAATATAACTCAACACACACACACACACACACACACACTAATACGTTTGTATATAGTGTATATATCTATGTATATCCTGAGTTGTGTACATTTTTATTTACCTGACGCATTTTCCGAGTGTCGCAAACGATTTGCGCGCTTCGCTTGTTTCGCACATTTTTCATCTTTGGCCTTTGATTGTTGTTGTTTGTTGCATACCCTGTACTTTAAAATACCATATGAAGCGGCTATACACGAACAACAGACAGCTGAGATACTTTTGTAGGTACATATATTCACTATATACATAGTTGTATATATTTTGGACAATGTTTGAAGTTTTGAATTACTTATTTTCAGCACTTTTTAGAGGGTATCATTAATTGGTTATCATCAGATTTTGCAAGCATTGTGAGTTGTCCATATATTAATATATATATGTCTTCATCTCATGAGCTAATCGGTTATACTTAGAATTCAAATATTATATATTTGATCTATCAGTTTGAGCGATTTGTGTTTTCTTCATTTGCAAATCATTCGTTGTCCGAATTCAGATTAATTTTAATCCCATAGCAATAAGTTGAACAATTCCGTAAAGCGGAATTCATATGTGCCTTTCTGGTTTTTCGCATTTTCCGCTTTTTTTTTGTGATTTGTACATTATTCATTTCCAGTGAAATGAAACGGCAACCAGAAAATGGAAAAACAAAATAAAATTTAAATGATATATATGGAAATGCCATAAATTCCTTACACAAAAACGTCATGAATATGCGAAATTTGTTTTACAAAGAATTAAGAACTCTCGTTCAATATTTAGCTGCGACTGTTAAATACGATATACGATTTTATCTCTTGCAGAGTTCAATTTTAGCATTTCCCTCAGTTCCTTTTTTATGCTATCATTGCACATTTCCGGTTCTAAGTGCTAAAAGAGATTATTTATTTCTACACACATTATTTTCAAGACAACTTATTCAGTCGGTTAAATATGATTAATAGATATATATAAGCTTAATCTGTGGATGTTTGCTTGCTCTTTACAAATCTTATTTACTCGTTGTTTTGAGGTTGATATATACATATGTACTTTGTATAAAATACTTTCATCACACTTAAGCTTATTATACTCGTTGTCATTTAATCAAGAAATTGAACTTGGGAGTTTTGAAAATACTTTTAAAACAGAAACACTCGTTATAAAATGAATTGCTCGCACAAACTACACGTTGTAAAATACTCGAAGTTGTTTTCGACGAGATGCGAAGCGCAGCATAGAAAAGAAGATTTCTCGCTGGATTAAAAGAATTGATTGCTTGAATCGTTGATGGTTATACTCGTTGTTATTTGAGCGAGAGCTTGGACGTGACAACTTTAATGCACGTTGCTTATAGTAAACACTCGTTAAAACTTGAACTAGATTTGGAGCAGAGCATTTTGAAGAGTGTCTAATTTGCATGCGCTGTTGTTTTTAGCGAGATGCGAAGCGAGGCAAAAAGCAGCAAATTCTTAGTTAGGACCGTCGATAGTTATACCTTATACTATTGATAATCACACAATGTATAGCATGAGGAAACATCTGCAATCTACTTGTTATAACAATCAGTGCTTGCATCGAAACTACTCGTTAAAAACTACTCGCTGTTGTTTTAAGCGAGATTCAGAGCGTAGCGATTCGTTGTCTCAACGCATTTTGAGAGTTTGCTGTTCGCTCAAGTGCAAAATGCTCATCAACAGCGAACATCAACAGCAAACATCATCAGCTAATCAACAAGAGCAACAACTACAAAACACAACAACAACGAGAGCAACAACAATAACAAGGGCAACAGCATCATTCAATTGCTGAAATGTGGAGCATTAATAATTATGGGAAAACAAAAGAACAACAATTGTAAGACAAACCCGAAACATCTACAAATGCTGGCAATTAAATGATTGGCATTGATCGTGAAATTTGATAGCAATTGTGGCACACACATAATTTACATACTTGCCCCAGACAATCTGTCTGACAACTGGCAAATGGCAACTGGCAACTGACAAATGGCAACTTGCCAATTGCAACTTGAGCTACTCGTCGCATTTGTTGTCTTTGGCTCTCAAAATCTAGCAATAAAACAAAGAAATAGATATGAAAATTAGCCAAACTATTTGACATTCTGTTATTGCTGCTTCTGTTGCTGCTTAATCGTAATCTTAATCTTAATTGCAGCTCATTTGATTGCCAAGCTAATGAGGCATTTTATCTGACAGCTGTAGTTTTCCTCCCCTATTTCCCATCAATGTGACAAATTTTCATCTGCAATTTATTTTTAGAAATAATAAATAGTAATTTAAATCGAATTTGAAATGCATGTTCGCAAAATCCATTTTCTATTTGCCGATCCCTGCCGAATTATGGGCTTATTGTGAATTGGCGCTACTAACAATAGATGGCGCCAATAGGTTGAAGAAGAGCGATAAATGATAATATGCACTTTACCTCTTTGTTGGTGTGAAAATTACGAAATAATTTAAATAATATTATTTATATTAACCTTTTAAAATAAATATTTCTGAAACTTTAAGTGTTGGTCTGCGTCCGAGCAAAGCGAGCACGTAATAGCGGGCCCTCTTGTAAATATATACATATGCATAAGTACTAAGTGCATATAAATACTTGAATATGTAACTAGTCATCACCAGGCACTTGGCACTTGGCAGTTTATTGTGCCGTTTTTTACATATTTCATTTTCATGTTTCTTTCGCTATTTATGTGTAAGTATGTAAGTATTCTTCCATTGCAGCACACACAAAAATGGCATAACGAGTGCCACTCGTCGCTCTTACAATACCCTGTAATTATGACCCCATTTTCTTAAGCCAGCTGTGATACACTGAGCGATATATGAGACTGAAAAACTCACTATATATTTTTTTAGACATTCTATTTTGAAATCTTGCTTAGCAATAAATTATTATTAAATATTTAACAAGACTGCAAAGTTTTGAAATGTTTGATGGCTAGAACCATATTAATAATATTCAAATCGGGGTTTATTTTAAACCCAAAACTATATTTTGTGCTATATGTTTTTTTCATGGACATTTTTGTTATAAATAAAAAAATTCGAATTTTTAACGAAATTTTATTTAAATCATTGCCCAAATAGTTGAAAAATAACTTAAATATAATAAAAAATGTTTGTTTTTCGTTATAAATAAAAAAAAACAAATTTTTAACGAAATTTTATTCAAATTGTAGTTCAATTTGTTAAAAAATAAACTTGAATATAATAAAAAATATTTGTTTATGATAGTGGTTCTACATGGTTCGGCTCAGAACTGGATAGCAGCTAAAAAAGACCATAATTTTTAATCCTTGTAAACGTAGATGGAAATCGAATAAGGTTTCAAAAATATATTAATCCGAAAACAGAAAAGATTCCCTCTATAGTGCCGATTATAATCGATAATTATCGCTTACTAATATTTACATGATATTTATATGTGTGCATATTTTTTGAGTACCATCGATAGCAGATGAGCAAGTATTTGGGAACTTTGTATGTGACTAAGCCGCGATTACAGGGTATCTGCGAGTGCTATGATGTTTTCCCGTTTAGTCGCATTCCTTGCTGTTGTTGTTGTTGTTGTTGTTGCTCTTGACGCGGGCGGAACATGAACCATTTGCTGCTGATCCAAAAACTGAGCAACCAAGTAAAAATTCTGTGTGCATTGCGACCATTAAAAAAGAGAAGATGAAAAATGCAGTGTAAATTTATAGAACTGCCAACAAATATTGTCGACGCTTATGGCATATACTTATTTATTTTCTTTACTAGTCTCCCTCATTTCCCTCTCCGCTACCAGGCAAATAATCAGTTTTTGTGCAGCAAACTTACACAATTTGTAAGCAATTTCTTTATAGATATAGAAATGAACGGTTTCCATTATTTCTTTAGTGATGCAAATGTAAACTTATCGATCAATCAGTATCGATCATCTAGTAACATTATTTTTTTTTATTTTGAAAATATTTCAGTGAAGGAAAAACATTTAATTTGTTAGTGTTGTGACAGATTTTAAATAAAAATAAGATAAGTTCAAATAGTGTTAACATTATCACGATACAAGGAAATCGATAAGGATTATCGGTGGGAAATTATTGCAAAAATGTCAAGTATTTAATAAATGAACAGTTGAGAAAAAGAAATTAATTTTCTATTTTTAAAATCAATTGAAACTTGACACTATGGTGACTACGATGAAGTTGCTAAAAAGTGTCAAGGGGAAATGGGGAAAACCATGAACAGTGTTGGAAAATAATTGAATATTTGCTTGAACATCGATTTAATTTGCTCGATTGATCGGCAGCATAGTATAAATAAGTCAAACTAGTTGACAAATCTTTTAAACAACTAACAAGTTATAAGTTAAAGATGAAGTTTATTATTGTTATGAGTTATCAATCAAAAATATTGAGACAAATTGTTTTTAATTGTCCATTTAATATCTCAAATGGAAATATCCATAAAGACCTAGGAATACCTTATGTTAAATTATGTTTGGATTTACAAAATATAGTAAAAAATATATAAATGGACTAAGAACTCATGAAAACAATTTAGCCGTAAGTTTGAATAATAATAATGTAAGAAGACTTCATCGAATTCACGTGCTCGATCTTTATCAGAAGTTGATAAAAAGTATTAAAACATGTGATAAATAGAATATATGAATTAATGTAGTATTTTTATTTTATTATTAAGTGAAGAATTATTAATAAAAAGTGAATTATAAAATTTACATATTGGCAGATAAAGGCAAATTGTAAATAAAATGAAGAAAAAAATAATATAATTATTGTTAACAGTGACTAAAATTGTGCTTTGTTATTTGTTGCTTTTGCAGAATGTGGTGGACCATAACTGGCAACTTTGGCAACATTCTGCCCATCGATTGGTCCAAGTCGTACACACGCCAGATGCACATGCCGACTCTAAATCTGGGACAGAATCGTACAAAGCAACAACAGCAGCAGCAGCAGCAGCAACAGCAACGCAACCAACAGCAGCAGCAGCAGCAACAACAGCAGCAACATCAACAACATCAACAGCAGCAACAACAACTGGATGCACAAACATCTGGCGATGAATTCAATGACTTGACCAGCGAGGATGAAGCGGTGGCCAATGACTTGGATATGCATGCCTTGATATTGAATGGCTTAAACGGAGATGTGGATGAACCGATTAAAACAGTGGAGGAGGTAATCAAGGAGATCGATGATATTATGGATGAGGCAGAGAGTCCGCTCGATGATGAGCACGACAACTGCGATTCCGAGGTCATTGAAAAGGCACGTGAGGTGCTCGGTGCGCCGCTCTACGCGGAAAGTAAGTGCGATGCATTGATGAATCGATTTATGAATCCAATCTAATCAATATCCAATTTAGAGCTACAATATTTGAGCAGCACACAGCTGAATGAGCTGTACATGGAGATGGAGATGCTCATCCAGGAGCTGAGCGAGACTTTGATCAATGAGCTGGCGCTGCGCGATGAGCTCGAATATGAAAAGGAACTGAAGAACTCGTTCATCTCGCTGCTCTTGGCCGTGCAGAATAAGCGTCGACAATATCACGTTGAGAAGAAGCGTGGCAAGTTTCAAGGTATTATTATAATTCATTATATGTCTATCTATATATATAAAATGCAGTTATCGCCACTAACAATCGATGGCGCCAATAGGTTGAAGAAGGCAGATTAATGAAAATATGCATTTTACCTCTTTGGTGGTGTCGAAATGACAAAATAATTTTAATAATAATACTTAAATTAACCTTTTAATATACAAATTTTTGAAACTTTAAGTGTGGGTCTGCGTCCGAGCAAAGCGAGCACGTAAAAGCGGGCCCTCTAGTTTTAATATATATGGAATTTATCAAGCATGGAAGTCTAATCACCAATGCAACTCTTACAGGTCCGGAGCCGAAATACTTGACCACAGTCATACCGTATCATCTGGAGAATGGCACGCCCAATAATCAGTCGCTGCAGGTGCTGATTAAAAGTAAGTGGATGATCAATTGTAGAGCAGACTAAGAGAAGTTATAATGGAATAAAAGACTGTAATAAAACAGCACAAATTAGGCATTTCAATAGTAGCGATTAACTTGAACAAAACCAAAACAATTAGCGATTAAGAAGAAAGAAAGTTTCTTGTTTTTTAGTTTAGATAAAGGTTTATAATTGTTGGAAAATTGAATCGTTACTTTAGTATAATGAAGTTATTACTACTTTCTGCAAAGTTTCTTCTTTCCAGTTATGATTTCAAGAATTCACAGATTATTTATTAACAAATAGATTCATAATTGTTAGTTATTTTCTGCAAATTATGCAAATAATTTATGGAGAAGTTCGCGTTAATCATTAGGTTATATGAGCAGAAAACTCTAACGTTATTTTCTGTATCAATTGACAATTCTTTCTTTAACTCTCTTGCAGTACTCAAGGCCATCAATGAGGACAGTCCGACGGTGCCGACACTTCTAACGGACTACATACTGAAGGTGCTTTGTCCCACATAAGTCAATCACAAGCTGCAATAACAAATACAACAACAGCAACAGGAACAACAACAACCACAACAGAAACAACAACAACAACAGCAGCAGTAGCAGCAGCAGCAGCAGCAGCAAGAACAACAATAAAATATCCTCTAACTCTCTGTCTGTGTTTAAACGAGTATAAACTAACTATATATAGTTATATTGCTTACAAAATATGTACTACATGCAAAACTATTTAAAGTAATACAGTAATCCAGCACCGTCAACAGGCTACAACCCTAAACCACAGCTAAGGCAACCCTAAACCTAAACCTACTCGATCAGCAATAATAATACTAATGATAATAATGTTGTCACTTGAAAAAAGTAATTCACTCTAAAGCAGCAGATTTCGAGTTCTCATTGAAGAGAGAATGAATGATAGAGAGGTAGAAAGAGAGAGAGAGACACAGAGAGAGAGAGAGAGAGAGAGAGAGAGAGAGAAGGAAGTCAAGAGGAAAAGAAGAGTTGAATGCTTAAACGAAACACATTGCACCGAATACTCAATCTATTGAAATTCTTAACTATTTGCTAAAACCATTACCATATTTATATATAGTATATATCACACACTGGCATTGTCGAATGTTACCCTGTAACTCACCCCCTCTCCATCCCTCCCCTCCCCCATCCAACAGCACTCACCATTAATGCTTCAGTAATGAACATAATAATATCTATGTAATATCTAGAGAAATAATGCCATAAGATAAACCCATAGAGAATCGATTCACATTCACATTTTTTCTCAATGCTTCGACTTCTCTGCTTGTCTCATTGTAATGTGTGTTTGGCATATTATATACACAAGTGTGCAGAGTATCCAATAGGTCTGCTATATAACTATATATATATATACATACTTACATACATGCATATATAATCGTAAATTGTATGTTAAGAGAAAAGAATAAGAATGGGACAGAAAAGGATAAAGAGATATAATTTAAGCGGCAGTTTATATAGCTGTATGTTGTACGTACTTTATATACACTATACACATATGTATTCATATGTATATGTATATACATATACCACATATACCACATATGTATGTATGTTTAAATGTCATTTGCTTTTGGCTCTTGCTCTCCATTCGCTACAAGATGAGCTCCCAACGAGTTTGCATTTTGCTTCAATCATCTCAACTGAACATCAGGTTTATTATTATATTCTATAGATTTTATTTATTTTTTTTCTCATTATTTTCAACATTGTATATTGTATGCATTCGATTATGTATGATAATTGTTTTCAATTTGTTAAAATTTTATTTCGATTTCGTTGCCTTTTTCTGTGCTCTCCATTTCGCATTAAGATTACGCATAAAGAGTAAAATTTCTATTATTAATATTGTAATTATTATTATTATTATTACTATTACTTTTATTATGTATTACCACTATTAATAATTAAATAATTGATCATGTTTTAAGCTCGAGGCGTGGCGAGTTGTGTGCGTGGCCATAAAATGCTTTTTGTTTTTGTTTAAAACAATTTGATTTAAATCGTAATTTTAATTTGCATGCAAAACGCTGTGTTATTAACTTTTACCAAACATGCATAAATATAAATACAAATACAAATACAAATACAATTATAATGTATACATTTAACTACAACTACATCTATTTAAAATACAAATACAAGGAAAATAAAAAAAGTAAATATATCACAAATAAATAGTTTAAAATTTCGTCAGGCGCACAGAGCTTTTATTTATTATTTACTCATTACTATTTCTCAAAATATAAATCTAACCAAGTACCGTTACATCGGAAAGTCCAACAACAACAAAAAAGACAACATTTATATCATGTTTCACATTTCACCTACATAAAACAAATCACTGAAAGTTTATTAACTTCGGTTAACCGAAGCCTGCATAAATATATATTTCCAAATTTGAAGCGAACATTTTGGAATATTTCTATGTGTTCCAAGGAGTACACACCAAATTTAATGCAAATCTTAGGTACCTTTAATAGCAAACAATATGCATTCATTAAATTACCTAAATCTAAAAAAAAAAAGACATATAAAGAAAACAGAAACAACTGCATAAATGTTTACGATTCATATAATTATATATATAAAAAAATTTTCAGATATATCTGATATATGATCGCGCTTTATAATAAAACAAAAAGGTAAATAAATACTTGATATTTACTAAAACGCAAATTTAAATTTATAAAAAACAAACAACCTTTTTTATGTCTTAAAAGGGCAACAAATAAAAAGCTAAATGAAAAAAAAGGCACGTAAATTCAAGTGTATTTGTACATTTATTCAAAGAGTCCATGTTAATGTCGAAAACGTAGGCAAGCAAAGTATGGAAATTATATTTATTTGATAAATTAGTAAAGAAGAAAAACACAAATGAGATACATATAATATATATACTATATATATATAAATATATATGTATACATGCAATGCAATGTTCTATATACAAAAAAGAAAAACTTTTAAATTGCTTAAATAAAAACATAAAATACAAAAGCCAAAATCCGTGTTTTTTTTACATTTTCCATTTTCCTATAGGAAAACCCAAAGCTGCCAAATAGAGTTGTGCCAGGTGACGAACACTCAACATTTATTAATATCAAAGCCTTTATTTATTCTAATTGATTTAATTGTGTAATTAACATGTATATTTTATTAGAAAAACAAGCATGTTAACAGTGAATTTAAAAAGCGCGCCACGCCAAGTATCGATAATGTTTCATTTTGTGGTCACATTGTATCTCAATGCTGCCAGATCGATGAAAAATGGTTTCCGAAATACCAGATGGGTGAAAAAAATGGTGCATTCAAATGTTATTGGACAAACAACATTAATTGTAAATAGCAACACTACAAACAGTACGCGGCCAAATTTTAGTGCAAATTATTGTTTTTTAATATCAATTGCATGTCCATTCATCGAAATATACTTTACAGATATTCGAATTAATATGATATACGCATTTGAAAAGTGCTGATTTAAATATTTCTTCTTTGCTATATGTATTTAAGACCATTTTGGAAATTGATCACAATACGAAAATGGATTCAAATCTGAATCTCAAGCCTGCCAGCTCATTTTTTGTTGTGACATGACTACTAAATCAAGTTGGCAGGTTATTTGTAAATCAGCTGTGCCGTCTCGAACTTAGCTATTTTGTATCGCAAATTTAGCTATTTTTTGGATGCTTTCCAGCCAGAAGCAGCTACTTTTTCCTCTAAAAAGTTGGCAACAGTGCTTGCCTATCCATAGTTTTTTTTTTTTTATCCAAACAGTAAAAATAAGCTTAAACAAAAGCATATACATCTAGTTAATTTTTTTTTCGTTAAGTGTACAATTTATTTATTTTTTAAGTGTGCGTTCAATAAGAAAATGTCATCGCGAAGGTAAATCCAATAGGAAAAACGACAATGTACACACACACACAAACACGCATACAAGATTCATGCACACACACCTAAATTACATATGCACCACGCACACACACACTCACACACGAACACATTCCCCCACACACACTCAGACATACGCTCGACACACACATGCACATAGATACACTCTAGGGCTATTTACATATGTATAAGTATATACAAAAATAAAAAAAGCAATGAAAAAGAAACAACAACATTGAGATAAAAAAGTGCAACAAAGTGCTGAAAGTAAATTACCTCGCAGCAGCCGCTAACGTTGGCCCCGCCTCAGCCCCCGCTTCCACCAATTTAATAGCAATATTGGTCGTGCTAAAGCTACAACTACAGCTACTACAGCTGTTGCTGTCTGCCACCTCTGTTGCTGCCGTTGCTGTTGTTACTTGTACGGCAGAGGGTAAACCGAAAGGGGGCTTCGTCAGGCAGGTGGCAGGTCAGCGGCTATGGTGAATTTGTATGCTGGAGATGTGCACCAGGGAATTAGGCACGAATGCAAATTTCCCTCACGATCGTGATACCAAAAATCAACTCACGACCACCAAACGGAATTAATAACGTTTTGCTTTTATGCAAATCGACAAATTGTATATATGATATAGTAGTGTAGTTGAATTTAAACTTAATTTGGTCGAGTTGTTGATTGTTACAGTACTATGTATATAGAAATATATAAACTCACACATAGACGCACATTTTCATTTATATTTACAGATGGTTCCACCCAACGATAACGGGCATCGAAGCTGAAACATTACTTCAGGAACAAGGTTTCGACGGTTCATTTCTAGCACGTCTATCATCATCAAATCCCGGCGCGTTCACGCTTTCCGTGCGTCGGGGTAACGAAGTAACACACATTAAAATCCAAAATAATGGCGATTTCTTTGATCTCTATGGAGGTATGTAAATAGATACACAGACAAAATCATCAGCAATTTGGACAGATTACTACAACAAGATTCCCTTCAATTTCTTAAATAGGTGAGAAATTCGCTACATTGCCGGAGCTGGTACAATATTATGTGGAGAATGGCGAGTTGAAGGAGAAAAATGGCCAGGCAATTGAGCTGAAGCAGCCGCTCATATGCGCTGAGCCCACAACGGAAAGGTGAGTGTCTCGGCTAAATGTCCTTCCAATCAGAATGAATAATTAGTTAAGCGAATTGCAAATGCAATAACTGTGGCATAAAGTTATAATTTTATGAAAATTTAAAATTCGAAATTAGATCAAATTAAGGTGAATTGGTTAATGAATGTTTTAGGTTCGCCACTCCAAAAACAGTAAACAAAAAATTGGCAATCTACAATAATCTAAAACTATACCTGAGATAAGTTTTCTTGGCTGCAACACAATTCGCAGATATGCTAAAATTTTTAACATTGTATAAGCTGCCAGATAGAAAAATGTTTTCCAGCATAACAACTTCTTTGTCCAAAACATTGTTCCCTCATCAGTGATGACAATTTATTAGAGCCAAAAAAGAGCTATTTCTGGCTGGAAAGCAATTAAATGAGTTTTTGTAGGCACTTTTGCACAGTATAAATAATATTATTAGCAAAAGATAACAGATGTATGTATATATTTAAACTACCCAAATTTCCGGCAAATGGAAAATCGGATTTGCCATGTTTACATTTCGCCTTTGTTATTGTTATTAGGCACAGTGGAAACTCAACGAACAATGTCGCCATGCTGTCTATAATATATACATATACATGCATATTTACGTATACCACATACATACATACATGTGCATGCATATGTTTATGTGCAAACGTGTGTGTAATATGAATATCTCTATGCCATTTCCTTGACCTAATTCTATATACCCATGCAGAGGGTATTTTAATTATATTACACATCTCGTATGACGACAACTGCAATCGCAAGCAGTTGCATTCATTATGTATGATTGTATGTTTATACATATGTATAGTATGTATATATTCTCGATCAGGACAATGAACTTTTAGTCGTTGTTATTGTCGTGCCGTTCAGTCTTTTAGTTTTTCTGTAATACATGCAAACTATAGATTATTAAAATAATCAAATCGTGTAAATGTAATGCAATAAACACCATCGCTAGCTATTTTACATATACTCGTACATATTATATAGATATGTATGTATAACGTCATCTCGAAAAACGCTTTCCCTTCATGTTTGTTTGCTCACTGTGAAAACATTCATATTCATATTTACATGTACATTTGTATTTTACCAATCTGATTTGATTTGTGATTAACACGCGAGTGTTGCAATTTTTTGTATACCTATAATCGGTACATCTTTTTATTAGCACAAGTGAAAGGCATTTTATTTAACAGTTTCAGTTTGCAAAATAAATACATATATTCTAGCTTGTTATCTGAATAACAATTTATATCGTCCATGGAAACATTTTGCTAGTTATTATTTCGCATTTGTGGGCAACATTAGAATGTTGTGCTATATGTTGCTAGTCGGTAAATGTTGGCAAGAAGGAAGGTTTACAGTTAACAGTGTTGTTGATAGCACGCGACTCGCTGTCTGCTGCGTTAACAGAGTGCAAAGCAAGTTAACAGACACGTGCCTATGTCTGCATGTTAAATTAACAGAGCGCTGTTCAATTGGATCAAAGGTGCTGTTAATGAGCTCAGTGTTCTTGTTGTTGTTGTTGTTGTTGTGGATCGTAAACGAAATTAAATGAAATTTGGTGTGAATAATTTCTAAATTCGATTTAACGCAGCAATTTGCACACACACACACACACACAGACACACAGGTAGACTGTCGGCGACACACAGACACCCACAATGTGTTGCCCAAACAAGCAATGCATTGTGCGATTTCAGTTTGTTGTTCTTGTTGTTGCTGCTGCCGCTGTTAATGCCTTTTGCAACCCACACACACACACTCACACACACACACGCACACGTACTGAGCACGCACACGCTCAAGTATTTTTGTTATTTATTGCTTATTAACATTTTTGTTGTCTGACTGTCAAATATTTTATTACAATGGCTTCTCCATTCACTCACTCAGTCCAGCCACCTCTCTCGCTCTCGCTCTCCCTCTCCCTCACTCTCACTTCTCTACTACTCCCACTTAAGTATATTGTAACTTCCCATCTCGCTTGCGCTTTGTTTAATGTGTTTCCAATTTGTTGCTGTTGTGCTCACTTTGTGTGCCGTGTATTGTTGTTATTGTTGTTGCTGTTGTTGCGTTTTCCGCATCCTAACGGTCAGCCACCTTTGGTACGCTGCCACGCCCACTGACTTTGACCGTCTGCCTTTCTGGCTAATTTCGGTGCTCATTTAAAAATATCCGCAGTTGAATTGCAAACTTGAAATCGAACTGCACATCGATAATCAAAAGACGTCGAGCTCTTAAACTCTTAAACTGTGTTAAATGCGCATCGCTGACGTTGAACGGCAGCATCATCTTCACCTCACTACAGCAACATCCACAGCCCCCTCCCTCACTTGCCCACTTGCCCACTTGCAGTCCACAAGCCACAATGAAATCCACACCCTGGCCAATTTACAGGCCATTTGTGAATTTCGGCATATGACGTTCTCTGGGTCGATGAAGTATTCAAATGATTGGGTTATTTTTAATTTCACCAGCAGCAGAATAACTTGTATTTATAAATCGAATTTGATTTGTTGCGAGTCATTTGCCGGGTTCTTTCGTCAGTCGCACGATGACGTCGACACTTGATTTGATTTCGCATTTCAATGATTCTAAAATTAGATTAGCCAAAGCAAAAATCAGGAACAAGAGAAAACGCACTTCCTATTTCTTTCACTCTAGTTGAATTGTCTTCGATTCCTCGTCATGTCAATCTAAATGTGTTTTTAAATGAGTTCAATGAGATCCTGTCACATAACTAGAACTTTAACTACATTTTGCAACTCAAGTACCAATAGAGTCCTAGAACACCTCCTAAATAATTGCAACAATTTCAATCAAACTAGATTCAAATACTTCAACCAATTCCCCCGTTTTCCCTCTTAATCAAGATAAATCCTGACAATATGACCATACATACTCCTAAAGTATCTTTAATATAAAATATAAAATATGTATATGTTAATAATATAAATTTTGGAAGAGAACCTCACAAGTAAAATATCATTACTCTTATCCTAATATTAATCATGAAAAAAAGAAAAATACGTCAAAATAAATAAGTTTAGAAAGGAAATATGTAAATAATGTAAATAATATCAATGAACAATAACAATATTATTATATTAAAATATAATGTGTGTTAAAACATAGGTCAATCTCCGTTTATACCATTTAAGCTCCAGTTTGGTAAGCTACTTTTTGCAATAGCAACTACCTCAAGTAAAATAAATAAGAAACTAGAACTACAGTTTAGAAAATAGCTCGCTTCGAATCCAACACTGTTATGTTAAGCAAATCTGTTATAAATATGTTCTGTTAAATGTTATTCTGACACTGTAAACAGCATGTTAAGTGCTCAGAATAATTAAATAATGATCATAAAAATTACTAAGTTGTGAAACGCAATTCAGAAAACAAAGAGCTTGTAACTCTTCCAACTTCCATATTCCAACTTCCAACTTGTGCTTGGACTTAATTGTTAGCCCGATGAGTAGTGTAGTATTTTTAGGAGTTGAGCTTCCGCCTTAAAGATCTGCTCAGTATGCATAGTGTGGCCATTAACCGCCATCTTATTATTGACATTGTTAATGTTAATGTTATTGTTATTGTGTGTGCTCGTTTCGTGCTTTACAATATTATGTAATGTATTCAACGCATTTCGAGGGAAAAAGAACCCAATAAATGGCAATTAGTGTCGCTGGGATTCCCCCATTGAACTCCAGCAATCAAATCAAAATGTTAAATGAATTTGGCTTCAAATCGGGACACTTTCTGTGCTCATTTCATCTTCATATTTTATAACAATCCTCTTTGCAATATAGAAAACGTGAATTTCTTTTATTTGTTGTATTAAATTAAAGTACTTACACTTCAATTTATTGCCAACTTAAGTAATCAGAATAATATACAAATTAAAATACCATAATTAGAAACCCATTACAATCTAATACGCGAATCAGTCCGCACTAATGTAATTTACTGCCATTGCAATTTAATGCAATCCAATGTAATTCAAATTAATCCAATCACAAGGTCCTTTAGTACAAATATTTAATAACCTTTAAGCTATGATCACATCAACATTGTCAACATTAATCTGAAGTGTAGCTGTATTATTTTAATTGTTATTCGCTGTTTGTGAATCTAAAACGTGGCATTTAATAGTTGCAATTAAAGTGGATAATTATTAAATGCATTACTTTCTTCTCGGGGCATTCTACAGCTGTTTAGATCTATATGACGTATCGTGGACAAAGGGGAGAGGTTGAGTGAAGAGGGGATGGGGGAAGAGGGGATGGGGGTGACACTCACAGCAAATCTGACAATAATCAATTAAGTTTTCAAATTGTTTTGTGTTGGCTGTTGGCGTGTTGGATAATGGGTCGCGTACAGTAAACACCAGTAACAACACCGCCCACCGTTCACCGTCGACCCCTCCTCCGCCCTCCTCCCTCCGCTGGGCCTGATCGTCTTATTTGAAGTGTAGCTTGAAATGTTAAATGTTTACAATTTTCGCCATTAAGACAAGCCTACAAACGCTTTATAAATTATGCCGTGCACGTTGACAGCTTCTCGAATGTGTATCCGTATCTGAGACTGAGAATTGAAATCTCTACACACATATATCTACAGTCGTAGTGTCTACAAAGTGCCTTCTATCATATATAAATGCCTCATATATGGCATATATAATTCTCAGCCCCCAGCCGCCCTCTAATTGTATTTGCGGTGCGTGTCATCAGTCACATACGCCAGTTGAAACACTCTGTAGACAGTTGGACAGATGGACAGATAGACAGATAGACATATAGACACACTGACATCCTGAGCAGAGGCAACTAACTATAACGATGCGATCAGGGCATAAGAATTTTATCACCTATTTATTTGACCCATTTACCTATCACATTCCCTATCACATAGGAAAACAGCATCTGTTGATGTAACGATCACATGATCACTTCGAAATGATGGACTCGACACTTTGCCGTACAGATTAGTGGTTCCCCAAGTGGCAAACTTCACAACAAGATCTCCGATTATAGATTGTAGTTATAGCTATAGAAATATAACAATTAATGCATCAAGTGATCTACTCTGATCTCTGTTGTTTACTCGTGTAAACTAATTATCTGCCAACGATTCTCTGGTGTGATCCGATTATGCGCTGATCTGTAATTGCATTTATAATGATGAGCAAGACAAGCAAATAAACTGATCTCTAAATGATCAACTATTGAGATTTAATAGCATATATCCTAAGCGATTAATTAACTTTTTAATATGATATGTTTCTAAAATCCTTAACTTATCGAAACAATAAAAAATGAAACGTTTTCTTTTTGTTGCTCACGATCATTTTTCCAAAAGGTATCGACTCGATCAATTGAGTGGAACATATGATATTAAATCTCAAGTAAAGTGGAAGTGGAAGTTGTTCTTTTCATCAAGCCTGAAGAAATGCAATCAAATATATGTTTTTCCAGAGGTACAACTATTTTTATATAAATACGATCAGTTTCCTGTGGAGTTGAAGTATATATTGTAGTAAGTTGATATTGAGACCGATATGACGCGTTGTTCATTCATTTATTTAAGCTTCCATTTGAAGTATCTGAAGCAAGTGGATGTGCTTCCCTTCAGAGACGACTGCATGTTGTAGTTAATCAAATGAGAAATGTGACTTGTACAGAACCCAGAAGTTAGAAGCTTACTTATCGTCATGTCGCTTCATGTCGTCATGTCGCCATGTCGCCATGTCGCTATATGGTTGCTGTGTAGAGAGAAGTGTATAAATTATATCCTAAATGGTCTCGCCACACGATTTAAAGCACACGGCACGAACGTGAGCCAAGCAGCAAATGACAAAGTTGACAAAGTTCGTCTTTATTCCCGGACATGTGTATTGATGTATTGTGATTATTGATTCTGGTAAATCCCTCACACGCGAATTCGTGCGATTATTGGCGAAAGGTTGTCCTTCACAGAGTAATAGAATAAAGCGAACACACACACACACACACACACACACACAAAACACCAATCGAGCCCGGAAGATTATGGCACAAAGAGAAAGCAAATCTCGATGTCACTTCAACACTTCAATGCACAATAGAAAAACAACTTTGTGACCTGGTTTACATTCACTTGTTGCTTTTACCAGATTGCTGATTGTATAATCCCCAAAGCGCACGTACACCCGAAATATGAATACAGAACTTCCACCTTCCACCTTCCAGCTTCCAGCCACCCCCAACCATCCGTCGATTCTAGTATATTTAGTATATAGTATCATACGAACAGCTGCTAACTTAATAATAGTCATTTTTGTAATGCCTCATAAGTTACAGGCAAGACAATAACAGAAACGCAATACTTAAAGTTATTGATTTCTGACTTGGATCTGTCCAGATATAGTCACTTTTCTTTATTATATACTCGTAGTATATCTAATAAACCAATCGCCTTTACTATCGGCTATATAATAAACATAAAAGTTGCCTTAGTTTCGAAACTACGAGTATTCTCAAAATATTTCATTTCACCTTTAGCTATAGAACTATCATTAGTGGATCAGTTATGTTGCTCGTTATATACGAGAATTTTATGGATTTCATGAAGATTAGCTTGAAATATCTATAATAAGTATTGTATGCCTTTAACTATAGTACTATTATTAGCGGATCAGCTGTATTACTCGAATATTTTATGCACTTCTTTATGATGAGTATTTTTGAAATTATACGTTTAATACTATGTTGTAGATTCAAATATATTTTACTTAATGGAAGAGTTGTAATTGTGTTGCCGATAAAAGATCTATCGCTTCATCTATCAATGAGTATACATTGGAAGTCAAGACAGAGATTGTAGAAGTGATAGCGTTTAAAGTATACGGTATCTGGTGTATCGACTATAGTTAAAACTGCGCCGTTGAGACTTTTGCAGTTTAGTATAAAACCAGTTGAGTCACAAGCACACATGCATGTGTATGTACGTATGTATGTTCCTCATAAGAACTATGCTAAATATGCTCTGTATATATGTGTATGTAAATAAGAGTGACTCATCATTGCGCTCGCTCACTCGCTCGCTCACTCGCTCACACTGCGCTTCGCTCTGTCTTAAGTGCAAGCAGTGTAGGCCTATCACAGTCACAATCACAGTTGAGTGCAGTGCAAGCAGTGTCGGTCTGTCTCGCTGTCAAGTGCAAGCAGTCTTCACTTGTAGGGGATGTGTGGAGACAGAGCCTTGAACTTAAACATTAATTGATTACATTCGATAAAATAAACGAGGCTTGAAGGCGTCCCAATGCCAAGCCCCAGGGGACAGTGAATCCAGAGCTTCATATGACATATAACCAGAATAATATAAAAGTGGGGAATTGGCGACTGCGAATTGGGGAATGTGGAAACGGGAATGGGGAGAGGGAGAGGGAGAGGGGAGCGAGGAATGGGGACTGGAGAATGGGCAACCGAATGCGTCGCATAGTTTCGCGCCTCACATATTAAATTGCGACATTTGCGCACAACACAAAATGTTATTAACAAAAAATTATGTTTATTTTTATATGATCATTTTCGGTTTCATGTTGTCGTTGTCGCTCGTCGTGCCCAAATGCGATCGCGCTGAGGTTTTTCTTATTATTATTATTATTATTTTATTATTACCTTTGTTATTGTTGTCATTGTGTTGTCGTATAGCGGCTGTTTTGGGCAGCATTTCGGGTAGACGAAGGTCGTTGCTTGAATGCTCTTGAAATGGCTATGAATGAATGCGAATCATACTAAATTGTTCGTACGCTCAAATAGAGTAATTACTTGTAGTTCTCACTAATGCCATGGAACGCTAAATTCAACCAGAATCTGGCAATTTGCCAATCTGCCAATGGTTTGGATCGCATTATAATTTCCATACCTTTCGTTATTTTTGAAGCAATTAAATAGTAAAATTGGAAAAGTGAATATAGAAAATCGCTTGAAAATGATTTTGTTGCATTTGTTGCACAAATTTAAAACGGAAGCTTCTCAAAAGCTTTGTATGAATTAACTGCACAATTTCTTAGAACGAAGTCGTAACTAATTTGGTTTAAATTTAAAGGTGTGTCTTCTATTCTTCTATTACTTAGCTTCTATTGCAAATAGAAATAACTTATAAAGCAAGTATATTTACAAAATATTATAACTATTAGATATACATAAAAAGAACACAGCGTTCGTCACTTTACACCGCAGGCAGCCAAGAAATTAACTATTAACTGAGATGTCTTATTGCTTTTGTCATACGTTGATTTAGTTGTAAGATGAGTGTTGCTTTTATTTTACATATTACATATGTTGTTATGCGTTGTAGTTGTAGTTGTTGTTGTTTTGTCTCACATCCCACTGAAGCTGATTAATATTATTGCTGTTGTTTTCGACTTTGCGATTTGATTTCGCATTTGACGCAGTTCCAGCGAATTCGTATGACTATTCCATGAATCGATGGTATCGACTGTCGACAGAGAATCGTAGCCAAGCGGTTTGTCATCGACAACAGATTCTGGCCATCCATAGTCTGTCCAACTGTCTCTCCATCTGTCTGTCCGTCTGTCGGTTGACTGTAGTCATGGCTCTCGATATTGGCACTGTCGGTGGCGCACGTCGGCATCGGGATCGGAACGGCAAGCCAAAATAGCCTGCCAAATATGCGGGGCACGTTTGACGCCTCTGACGTCTGCGCCTGCGCCATAGAAGAGTGTTTCTTTCTCGCCTCTCCCTCTCTCTCTCTCTCCCCCTCTCTCTCTGTCTTTTTTGTGTGCAACAACAGCGAAAATTGCCCGCATTGTTGTTCGGTTTGAATTTCATTTCCGGTAGCAGGTAACAGTCGGCGCTTACACGCTGCTTTACCATCCCATCCACATAATGACCAAATACACAGATTTGTACTGCTTACATACATGTATGTACAATGTATCATATACTCCTTACATACACACATTAATGAGAATTCGAGTTCGAATACAAATTCGGACTCGGACTGGACTCGGATTCGGATTCGGATTGTGATTCATGTTTCAAGTCGAATGTTTAGCATTCAAATAGCTGTTAACTAAGTGCTTACTATAAATACATACAGTTGGTCAAGTAATTGTTGTAACAAAGCAAAGTATTACCATTGCTTGATTTCCTGATTTTATTATTAACAAATAAACAAAACAATGCGATCCTAAACTATATTAAAAGCATAAAAGCTGTGCAATTCTTATGCTGTCCACAAAGTGAACTGAGTAACTGTATGTCACATGGCAGCTGCATGTATTTATGTACAGTTTTGCACACGTACTTAATTCAATTAACTTAGTCATTGTCAACGGCAACTCGGCAACACGGCAATGTAAAAGTAAAAGTGCCGTCGCCGGATGATGGGCAACTTTCAAATGATTCTTGGCCAAACGCTGCTTTCCCATGAACTGCCAGTGTTAGCAGCTAGCTCAACTGTGCAGCTGCAGTGCGAGAAGCAGTGCAAGAAGTAGTTGCCATCAAAGCAGCAGTCGCAGTCGCCCAGTCGCCGTCGCAGCAGCAGACAGCAGCAGCAGCAGCTGTAAAACACGAAACAATATGACGCCATGTGATTACATTTACGTTGGCATGTTATGACCAAGATTAAGACGAGTTCGAACTGAAGTTGAAATTAAAGTCCGCCCCGTTCGATTTTCGATGCATTTAAAACAAAAAGCGGCGCACGCAGTCAACCAACATTCATTCAATCGCGAGCACACGATCTGAGCGCTTAGAACACAGCGGCAGAGCAGAGCAGAAAACAGCAGCAAAGCAGAGAAACCAGCAGCAAAAGAGACAACGCGAGTCAAGAACGGCAACAACAACGACAACGACGACGAATACGACGACGAATACGACGACGACGCCGACGCCGACGAAGCGAACACGAAGTAGTCAGAGACTTGAGCAAAAAGCTTAACACTTGGCTGCTGGAGCTTCATTCTCGAGTTGCGATTCAACGGCGCAACAAGCAGATTGTCAGACTGTCAGACTGTCAGACTATCAACTGTGCAAAAGTGAACGACAAGTGCGCGCCCAAGCAGTGCAGCAAGCAGTCCAAGTGCGTGGGCGGCTTTTAAGCAATTGCAATTGCAGTTGCACAATAACAATAAGAAAAATAACAAAAAACAGAGCCAAAAACATTATCATTTACAACTAATTTGTAAGTTCTCAATTAAAGTATCGCGATTCAATTATTATGCCTTCGGCCGCATTCGTTTTCGAGCATCTGATTGCGGCACAAACGCGACTGGACGACGAGGCAGCAAAAGCAGCGGCCAAATTGTCAACGAAATCAGCAGCAGCAGCAGCAGCAGCAGCAACAACAACAACAGTAGCAACAGTAGCAACAACAACTCTAGTTAAAGAAAAGAACTTCTTGTCGGTTCTTAAGAAAATTGTGCAATAAGTAAACAATAACATTAAAGAAAGCTTATGCGAATGCAAAACAATAACTATTGTTATTATTATTATTGTTATTATTAACAGAACGAAACAACAAACTGACCACAAATTGTTTTGTGTATTTTTTATGCCGTTTAATAGCGAAAACAATAACAACATCTTGTTGCTGCTACTCAATGTGTTTTGTGTTTTTCCTGAACAAGTTGTTACATAAAGAATAACAACAATAAGAACAGCAGCAGCACTGTGGAAGTTTTACTCAATTTTGCTTTTTTTTTTATTATTTTTGTTTTGGTTTTTGTGCGGTTAAACAAGTGTTAAGAAAGTAAGTGAAGTAAACTAAAGAAAGCAGTAATTATAACTCAAAATTGGAGCTGCACAAGCAGTACTCTTAATCACAATCACAATCACAAGCAAGCAGTATCACACAAAATGCTGTTCAACAAGTGCCTGGAGAAATTGTCCAGTTCGCTGGGCAATGTTGTTAATCACAAATTGCACGAGAAGCAGGCCTACAACAACAACCACAACCACAACAACAACAACAATATCAACGATAGCAACAACAATAATTATGGCAGCAATAATAACAATAATGAGTACAACAAACAGCGCAATTTTGAATATGAGCGCGCAATACAAGCGCATTATGGCAGCGGCAAGAAAGGACGGAACAACAGTTATCCCAAGTCCAAGTTCGGCAAGAGTCAAAAGACAAAGTCCACAACAGCAGCAAACAACAACAACAACAACCACTGTGGATGATCGACAGTGCAAGAATTGCATGAGCAACGATGAGCTGGCAATGATCATTAGAGGCGTCTCACACAACAGCAACAACAGCAACAGCAACAACAGACGACGCCCAATGTCAACGACAGCATCATCCAGCAGCTCCTCAACGGAGTCACTGCATCTGCCTCTGCCCTCTGCCCCTGCCTCCCCCGAGGCAGCAACAGCAGCAGCAGCAGCAGCAACAGCAGCGCCATTGATGTATCCGCCCGCGCTGCCGCCTCCCATCCCGTCACGCCCACCTCGTGGTCAGCATCGCCACCAAGTTTTACGAGCAACTTTGGCGGCTCGAGCGGCACACTGGCGCTCCTGGCGGCGATGCGTGTGCAACTGTACGGCTTTAAGTAAGTGTGCCAAAAAAACAAGCAGTTTAAGCAGTTCAAAATACTGAATGCAGGAGAAGAATCCTGAAGATTGCTTCAAAAATATCTAATAATTGATTTCCTTAAGCTCGTTGCAAATTCCTTGGTATATTTAAAACATAACAAATTCTTCTTATCATATTCGAAGCTTTTGACAGATACTTAACGCTTATAACTATGATATATTCAAATATAATAACTAATAAAGTGACAGTTCAGTGACCTCACTGAAGAAACCACAAATTGTTTAACACAAATGCTTGATATTCAATCGATCGCTGCCAACACATCGTGTTTAGCAAAGTATAGTATTGGATATATGTAGTTGCAAACCCAAGAGAGAGAGAGAGAGAGAGAGAGGGAGAGAGAAACTAGCTTAAAATCGAGACTGATCGTTGTTTATGGCATTGACCACGCCTCCGTCAACGCCTCAGCGCCTCACACATTTTGTGAGAAATTAACAATATTCCAATTCCAATTGCAATTTATTAGTTCACTTCAAATTAATAAAACAATACTTTATGCGTTTAATATTATGGTATTGAGAGTTAAGGCTTATTAATAATCCTTTTCTCCTTAGATATTAATATTAATAACAACATTTTCCACATAATGACACTTAAACTTATTAAAACCAAAAATCGTATTGTGTGCGTTTTTAATCGCGCGCGTTTTTCGTTTCTCGTTTCTCGATTTTTTTTTGTGGCGCGTGCGCAACACAGATGAAATTGTTGTTGTTGTCGCTGTTGTGCTTATTAGATTGTTGTCAATGGCAGAGCAACAACAACATAATGTCTAGAAATTGTCATGTGCCCAAAATTGTCATGCAAATGAGTAAAATTATTGAATTATTGAATTATCACTAACAACAACAGCAACAACAGCAACAACCAACTTAGTGAGGCTAGTGACAATCTAGTAGATTGCCATGTGATGTATCAGCATGTACATTAGGGTGCATCGATTTTCTGCTCACCAAAATCTATTGCTAGTTTCCAGTTTTTGAGTTAAAAAAATTTACTGTTTTCGTCGATAAATATGTGCTTTTATTTTCAAAGATCTGACCTAATATAGGATTTGACATCGATCTTGTCAGAGCCGGACTAAAGACAACTTAAGGAAATGGAATAAATACATTTTTTAACTTAAAAAGCAAGAACTAGGAATTGACTTTAGAACAATGCCTAACTTAACAAAATATCCAACAACTGACCGTAGATTACGAAATGTTGTTGCCATTCTCCAATTTTACTTTGGACTCACACAAATCGATGCACCCTAATGTCGATAAATGTACATATGTACATATCAATGTGCGGTATTTATTTATATGGTCAAGATGGTTAAACAAACGAGCGCACGTCTCATTTTCTTTGATTTTTTGCGTTTTCTTGTTTGTTTGCACTCTTATTTATGATATGTTGTCTTTCAGTAACAAAAAACAAAATCAACAGTCAACGCAGTTGAAGCTCCACTTTCTGTATACCCTGCAATTGTCTGATTCACTGTTTATGCCCTGCAATTCATAATGTACATTAAATACACAACTCAGATACTCTTGTGAAAGTGATATACTATATATTTGATTTGAAATCAACTAATTGTCCGATTTTCTTTCCCATAAATAGTTTATTTATATAGTTAAATGTATTATTTGTTAAGGGTATTTACCGGACGCATATACTTTATTTGTTGTTGTGCTCTTTATTTTTGTTGAGTTGTTTTTCTTATTTTGATATTGATTTTTGTACTTAGAACTGGAAACTGGAAGACAGTTCTAATGAAATGATCCACATTATTAAGCGAGACAGGCTCATAAATAGCTAAATACATACGAGTATCTGACTGATAATGCAGCGCATACCTGGTAATCGTCTTTCCATATATAATATATAAATAAATAAACTCTCCTCTTATCTGGATTTATATGTGTGTAATTATATATACTCGAAGTATACTGTATCTATGTTTGCCTATCCACTCCGCAGACTCTTTCGTCTTTGTTTTTCTTCTCATCAGACATGTGGGCAGCGCCCTCATCTCTCTCTTTCTCTCTTCTCTCTTGCTTTCCATCTCTTTCTGTGCATGGAAACCTTTTCCTTTTTTATGTTAATGTTCATGTTAATTAATCTTACAAGATTAAGACTAAATACTAAATTATAAATAGAATAGTCACCTCCATGGTCACTTTGCTGCTTCACTTCCGGCTGTCAGTTGATTTGTTAGCAGCGTACAGTGGGTCAAATTGCAGTTTGCCGCTGCTTGACATCATTCCAATGCAGTCCACAGTTTGCACTGCATAGTTTTGCACTGCTTTTGTGAACTGCGCATCATGCACTGCTTTCCTTGGCAGCCTTAAAAGGCAAGCTCTCCTGTCAACTGCAAATTGTTTTGCTGCTCCGAACTAGTCGCATTTATTTATTTTTATTTAGTATTTGTTAAATGCATTCATTTTGCATATTTCCACTCTGCAAAACAAATGAAATTGTTGCTAGCTTCGTGCATTTCAAGTGAGATGAAAAACAAGAAGATCAGGAACAACATCGCGAAGAGTTGAACGAAATTAATGAGATTCTGTGCATTTTAGTTAATGGGAAACGAGCTCTTGAATGCTGACTGATTTGTAAAGGGCATAAAACTTTAAGCAATTAAACTCGGTACTCGTATTTAAAACACGAGCCTCCGCTTGAAATTTGTCATTTTTTATAATTGTTTTTGTTGTCCGTTGTTTTTGGTGGCCGCTTTGCAGGTGCGTTGGCACACAAAATGAACAGGCTGTGAGAAATGTTAATGTTAATTTATGCGAAATACATGCATTCATAATTATATTGACTTCGATTAAGACTCCAACTGAAACTGAAACTCAAACAACTCAAGCAACTGAGGCTGCGCTGTTTGTTCACCTTTTGATTCATGAATGGCCAAGCGGCCTCAACTGCTTCCTGTGTGCAACTGCAACTGCAACTGTAACTGTAACTGTAACTGAGCGTGCCTTTGGCAAACACTGCTTGACCCGAAATATACCCTGCAAGTCAGTGAGTGCGCTATAAAGTATAACCTTTATTTGCTGAGTTCTTTAACACATTTATGTCATCCCATAACTCATAACTCATAACTCATAACTCGATTCTCAGTTCTTAAAACTTAGTTTTATGCCTAAGCAAATAAATAATTGAATTATAAATCAGGATTGTTGCAAATACCCTGTATTCTCAATGAACACTTGACAATTGAGTGACGCAAACGGTAGTCGGATATAAAAATACATTTTGATGGGCTGCAATTAAAATGAGATGTGAATAATTTAAGTACGTAATTGTTGGCGTTGCGAAATTTAACTAAATTTAACCATTTTTCCGTTACTCGAGGAAAAGAAATATGTACATTGTACACATGAGATATGATAATAAATATACCATATGGTAGCTGGCGAGAAAAGTGCTAATTGCTGCGACTGCTCAAACAGTAGTCAATTATCGCATTGAATCACAGAGAGCAAACAAGGAGAATATGTAAAAACACAAAAATATTGACAAGCTGAGGAACAGAGTGCAAATTGTGTAGAATAGAGATGTAGATTCCAATAGATTCCTATAGTATTGGCTATAGATAGCCTCTCATCTAGTCGAAGATGATCAGCTCGCTGTAGCTGACCAAAAGCTGACTGATACGCCAGCAAGTGTATGTTAATTAACAGTCCATTAACATCGCGATGCATAATTCATACACATATCATCTGCATAAGATTAAAGTCATTTCGAGCATGAGTTTAGCTTTTATTATTGTTTATTTGCTTGACAGTTTTGGTAAATAAACCAGAGAGATCAATGTGAGTCGGATTGCCAACTAATGATCTATCGATAACCGAGCAACTATCGACACACACACACACACACTTCAATGTCATTTCCGGTGCTAAAAATACACAACTCTTATCATTATCTATACGCTAGATTCCGACTGATTCCGGCTGAATCCACCTTGAATATGTAACAAACTAGCTGACGATCGATCAGCATTGTGCATTAAGTTATTGAATCCGATAATGTAAAGTCAATATCTATAAATAGTACTTGCCGTATACGGAAATTGAATTGATAGTTCTGCTCGGATACACATGAATACTATATAGTTATACACATATATACACAACGCCACATAAGCCACTTGTTTTATGATAACTATGACCCCAAGATCCGATCGAAAACAACAGAACAACAACAACAGCGAACTAAACAAAGCCGTTAACGCACAAGAATTTGAATCGAAACCGGCTTAAGGACAACTCAACTCAATTCGATTGATTTGTTTATGCATAACTGTGGTTCTTGTTGCCTGAATTCTGCTCGATTTGCGATTCTATAGTTTGTATCTACAGACAGAAGGCGACGAACTCTACATGTGTTATATATACAGTATATAGTATGTATCAAACCATAACTATAACTACGAGTATGTACTGTTTGCATTTGTATTCAAATTCAAAGCAAGTTTTTTAAGTTAGTGTTATTTATGCAAAATAGAACGGGGCAAAAATCTCAAAGTCACTGTTTAAGCAACCAATTAAACATGCTGCGTGTGGCGACTTAATGGATACCCTGGACTATTGAATTGCTGCTGTTTGGTTGTGCTTTTGTTTTCTATATTTGTATATATTTGGAATTATCTATTTATTTTATTAGCAAATACAAAAAAATAAAGCTGTTAAATGTGCATTTGAATAGACTCGACTGCACTGCTTGCTGTGCCAGTGCACTGCACTGCACTGCACTGTCAGTTTGAAAGTGCACTTCTGGCAAGCAGTTCAGCGCTCAATTAAACCACTTGACAACCACTGACGACTGACAGCGAGTTTTGATGCCTTCTGCTTTCTGTGTCAGCAGCCACTTGGCTGCCAATTGTTGTTGTTGTTTTGTGCAAACATATACGCACAGTTGAATACATAGAATACTGCACATATGTATGTATGTATATACATATGTCCATGCACAACTGACAAAGCCACAACGCCTTATATGTGTGTAGAGTCCAAGTCTAAAGCAACCACAGCAGCAACAACATTGTATTCTAACTTGCACTTTTCCACGCGTCTCTGTTTGTTTTATTTTTGTTTTCGTTTTTTGTTACTGTTGCTGTTGTTGTTTGCCTTGCATTTGCCCATTTTCTTCGTGTTATTGTTGTGTGTTTTGTGCGCATTTTCGTTGCGATGCGAAGCGATTGAATTCGATTTCGTATTTGTATTTGTATTCGTATTTGTATTCGTATGCATACCCGTTGCTTTCAAAATAAGTAAGCGGGTGTGTTGAGTTCGTGTGTAACTATAAAGTATATAGTATAAGTATATATTCTTCAACAGCATCAACAGACGCTTCACCGTCAATAAAGCCATGTCCGTCTGTCTGTTACATTTAAGATACTACAAGAGCTAGAGCAACCAAATCTGACACACAGACTTCTATAAACATGAAGCTCCACTTTAAGCAGTCTTCAAATTCAGCTCATTTACGTTGTCTACTACAGAATCGTTTAAACAGTATGACACTTGTAATTTTGAATTTTGAAGGACATGCAAGCAGAGAAAAGTAGCTACCGGGTATTCCTGTAGTCGGGCTGCTTGGCTCTTAATCAAAGCCTTTCCGACTAGTTTGTATTTACTATACGCTCGCTGTTTGCCTGTTAGCTTCCTACCCGTGTTGTTGTCGGCATCGTTTTTAGTTGTTGTTGCTGTTGTTGCTGTTGTTGTTGCTGGCGTTGTTGCCATTTAGCGCTTCTCGCATGTTTGCAGTTTGTGCAGTTCATAGTTGCACTTCAAGCGCGCACGTAGCTCTACAAATTGACGGAGACGGAGACGGACACGGAGATTCAAACGGAAAAGGAGAAGGAGACGGAGACAATTCCATTCAAGCAACCGCTCAGAGATATAGTCAGTCAGTCAGTCAGTCAGTCGATAACATCAGCTTAATTCCTTTTTGATAGGCAAACATATTGTATTTCTCAATTTTACACTTGGCTTTATTTAAGTGTTGTAAATTAGATCGAATCAATATTAAATCAGACAATATATTAACAGCGAAACAGAAAATTCGTAAAAATAAGTGTCGAGTTGTCGTTGTATCGAAAAATATTTGATTGAGCTGCATAAATAGCGTATTTTTAATAGAATTCGAATTATTTATTACTATTTATTTAAAATCTGTCGTTCTCATGACATAGAAACAACTCGATTGATTGTTAGAATAATAAGCGATTTCGAGCTGTTGATATTTCGATTTAATTAATCCACAAAAGAGAGTTCGAATATAAGTTCTAATTTGATTGTTGCGCTTAATCTATTTGCAGATGGTTTCATGGCAATCTTTCGGGCAAGGAAGCCGAAAAATTGATATTGGAACGTGGCAAGAATGGATCGTTTCTTGTGCGTGAATCTCAAAGTAAACCCGGTGACTTTGTGCTCTCCGTGCGCACGGAGCACAATGTGACGCATGTCATGATTAGGTGGCAGGTAAGTGTCAAAATCACCGCCAAATACATACTTATATATATTTGCCAAATGCTGACTCCTCTTGCTGTTGCTGTTGTTGCTGTTGTTGCGTTGCTGTTGCTAACAGCGAGCTGCACTAACATGCATACAAGCAGAAATGAATGCAAATCGATTTGTGGTCGACAGCAACTTGTAGGCACTAACAATAACAATAATAATACAACCAATAACCAATAACAACAGCAATAACATCAACAACTGAGACAAGTTGTGCAAACGACTCGCAGTAAAGTTCCTCATCGTTTGACCTTGAATTAGCAGTGTGTACTGTATACTGTATACTGTATATTGTATACTGTATATATACATACTTAGTTGCATATGCCAGGCTTATATATCATACTCTATGTACCATGTGGATGTATATGATATATGCACTTGACTGCGACATGTGTCGGTGACGAGTACATATATATATATATACATATATATACATATATTTACATCTATATATTTGCGCATGTAAATATTTGTTTATTGTCATCCCATTTAGGGGCTAATTCAATTTTTTGCAACGTAGCGTATGCGTAATATACTTTGCACTGCTTGTCACACTGCATTTAGTTACAGTCGACTGTTGTCAGTCAGGGCTCTGTCGCGCACTGCTTGAATGCCAGAGCGCAGTGCAATAGTTTAGTTCCTTGCCACACTGCTTGCTTAGCAGCCAGTAATATTAATTGTAATATTAATATTCAGCCAGTTGAATATCTTGTGCACTTGCAAATAGAATAAAAACTCACATAGTTTTCTTCTATTTTATTAAAGCTTGCTACTATAAATAAATTGTAATTTACAAATAATTATGCATTATGTAAAACAGTTGTAGACACGGGTGGTTTTTTTGTTTTGCCCCAATATGAGGCGGACAGAAAGGAAAACTACTGTAAATCCCCACAAGTAGTTGGAGAATTGTTACTACTCGTATTTTTGACGCCATTTTCTTTACAATAGTGTCATTTACATGACCAGCTGAACAATTTGTTGTTGCTTCTATTTAGATTTGACATTGCGGTCACGTTTGCACTTTTATTAGCTAATTGTGTAGCGTTTTTTAATTAATTTTATTGTTGTGGTTCAACGCGAACGCGAACGCGTGCTACCCTGTGATGCGGGGCTGGCAGCAAACGGGGTATGCTGCACTTTTGTGCCTAGAAAGTGTTAACTGTTTAGAAATATATGCTTAACCGGTATTTAAATAGTTACAAATTCTATTGTTGCATTGTCAGCTGTTGAGAAGTTAAAAGAAATAATAATTGTTGCTTAAACTGTGATCATTCATTAGTTATCGACCATTAACAGCGACTGCGTTCAGTTAACATAGCTCTGCTAACGGAGCACTGTTAGCTTAACACTGCAGAAGCAACCTGTTGAGTGCAAGCAGTGCACATTGCAACTTAACAGTGCAGAATCAGAATGTACACAGAGAATGTAAAGTTGTTATGTGTTGCAGGACAAAAAGTACGACGTGGGCGGTGGAGAATCGTTTGCCACTTTATCGGAGCTGATCGAGCACTACAAGCGCAACCCAATGGTGGAGACCTGCGGCACAGTGGTGCATCTGCGCCAACCCTTCAATGCGACGCGGATAACAGCAGCGGGAATCAATGCACGCGTGGATCAATTGGTCAAAGTGAGTAGTACTGTTAATAATAATACTTAATATGAATAGCATTAATATTAATACCATCATTGTCATTTAAGGGTGGCTTCTGGGAGGAGTTCGAGTCACTGCAGCAGGACAGTCGAGATACGTTCTCACGTCACGAGGGCTACAAGGATGAAAACCGATTGAAGAATCGCTATCGCAACATACTGCCCTGTAAGTGAATGTTGGCCTAGTTGCTGCTGTTGTTACTAGTACTGTTAACGCAGCATTTAAGTCATTTAAGTCGAAGCACAGATAGCTACATTCACCATAAACATCTGTTATCTGTGTCAAGTTTCAAATTGAACTCTACATTTCAAGTGGTGCACATAAAGAGACATTCACTAACTCACTTAACTACTCTACTCAATTGCACAGATGACCACACGCGAGTGAAGCTGCAGGACGTGGAGAGAAGTGCACCAGGAGCGGAGTACATAAACGCCAACTACATACGCTTACCCACCGACGGCGACCTGTACAACATGAGCAGCTCCTCGGAGAGCCTCAACTCGGTGCAGTCGTGTCCGGCGTGCACGGCGGCTCAGACGCAGAGGAACTGTCCCAACTGCCAGATGCTGAACAAGACCTGTGTCCAGTGTGCGGTCAAGTCGGCCACGTTGCCCTACAGCAACTGTGCGACTTGTGGCAGGAAGTCCGACTCACTCAGCAAGCACAAGCGCAGCGAGTCGGGATCTGGATGTGGCATAGGTCCTGGCACGCCCACAGCGAGTGGCTCCACATCCGCATCTGCATCGACATCCACATCCGCGTCCACATCGACAAGCGCCTCGTTGAACGGCTGTTTGGCCGTGCTGCTGAAGAAGCACTGCGGTGACGCCTCTCCCCCGCCCATGTCCATGTCCTCCGGCTCGTCCGGTCTGTCCAGCTCGCTGCTGAGCGTGGAGCGGGACATGTTCAAGACGTACATTGCAACCCAGGGCTGTCTGGCGAACACGAAGACGGACTTCTGGAACATGATCTGGCAGGAGAACACCAGAGTGATTGTGATGACCACCAAGGAGATCGAGCGCGGCAAGACCAAGTGCGAACGCTATTGGCCCGACGAGGGACAGTGCAAGCAGTTCGGTCACGCCAAGGTGCAGTGCATCAAGGAGAACTCCACCAACGACTACACGCTGCGAGAGTTTCTCTTCTCGTGGCGCGACAAACCCGAGCGTCGCATTTACCACTACCATTTCCAAGTGTGGCCCGATCACGGTGTTCCCGCCGATCCTGGCTGCGTTCTCAACTTCCTGCAGGACGTCAACACCAAGCAGAGCACTCTGGCCCAGGCAGGCGAGAAGCCAGTAAGTGGCCACATCTCAGCTTACTAAAAGTTTCCCTGTTAACACTCCATCTCTCTTTGTCTCTTTAGGGTCCCATTTGTGTGCACTGCTCGGCGGGCATTGGCCGCACGGGCACGTTTATTGTGATCGACATGATTCTGGATCAGATAGTGCGCAATGGTAGGCATTATATGCATACAACATTCGATTTACGACTGCTACTTCGGTTGTCGTACTCAGTGTAACAGTTTGAACTGCTAACATTTCACTGCTAAGCAGTTAACAGCTGCCATAACAGCCAGCAGCTGAGACTCATGGCAAGCAGTTCACTGTTGCCTGCTTAGCATAACAGAGAAGAGAGCTCTGAAACACTGCTTACTAGACTTAAACTTACTTCAATTTATCATTTATCTCGCAGGCTTGGACACCGAAATCGACATTCAGCGGACAATCCAAATGGTGCGCTCGCAACGCTCGGGCATGGTGCAAACGGAGGCCCAATACAAGTTCGTCTATTACGCCGTGCAGCATTACATACAAACGCTGATCGCACGCAAGCGGGCCGAGGAGCAGAGCATTCAAGTTGGACGCGAGTACACCAACATCAAGTGAGTGGAGAATTGAAGAGAAGACAGTGAATTGGGCAGCATTGTAAATTGCTTTATACTCGTTGCAGATACACGGGCGAAATTGGCAATGATTCACAAAGATCTCCACTACCACCAGCAATTTCTAATCTAAGTGTAGTAGCTAGTAAGGCGGTACAAGCGGGAGGAGGAGGAGGAGGGGGGGAGTGCCAGGGGGAGTTGGCGCAGTAACTGATCCATTGGCAGCTGTCAGCGGCAAACATGTCTCGAAATTGCAGCCACCATTGCCGCCGCTGGGTGCCAGCAACAATAACAACAGCAACAGCAGCAATCACTGCAACAACATCAACGGCAGCAACAGCATCACCAACACCAACACCAATGCCAATGGCAACGGCAACATTCTCGGCAACGGCAGCAGCGGCGCAACAGCAGCAGCAACATGCGCAAGTCAAATTTTTATAGTGACTCGTTGGCAGCATTAAAACAACAGCAGCAGCAGCAGCAGCAGCTCATCGATCAAGCAGCGTCGCAAGCAGTGTCGCAAGCAGCAGGTAAGCAGAAACAGATGATGGGCCGGCCGGGATTACTTAAGTTGCTCACCAGTCCCATAATCTTTCAGCCAAATACAAAAACATTCCCAAAGACATGAACATTTTGAGGCAGCAGCACGTGCCACACGCGCCACATGTGCCGCACGCTGCCTATGCTGCTGCGCCTGCGCTGCCGCCGCCACCGACGCCGCCGCGCAAAACATGACAAATGAATTTCTAAATCATAAGCGAAAACACACGCATATATGTACTATGCACACACACACACACACACACACACACACACACACACACACACACACACACACACACATGTAGTTGACCTGCACTTACTCCCTACACAGACAGACAGCTAAGCAGCGCGCGAGAGAGCGAGAGGGAAAATGAGAGATATATGTAGAGTTCAATTTGCAAGCAGTTGGACACTTGACACTTGACTTACACACACACACACACACACACACACACACACACACACACAGCACTTTCTTACCTTACAACTGTAACAAAGCAGTTTCTAATTCCCTTTTTTTTTTTTTAAATAATTCAAGTTTTTCTATTAATTTTAATTCTATTTTTTTGAGTGCACATTTTGACAATTGTAATTTTATATATTTTTCCATTTTGTAATTGTTTGCTCGCTCTCATCGCCAACTAGTTGTTGCTAGTTAGAATTGATAGGATATATACAGTATGCATATGTGTATATATCGGATCTGACTTTATTTGATTTGGCTAATATGCCATCAGCAGGAGGAGCAGTAAATTGTTTGGTGTTGTAAGTGTTGCAGATGAGAGAAAAACAAGAAGAAAAGAAAAAGAAAAAGAAAAGGAAATAGAAATACAAATAGAAATAGAAATAGAAGCGTTGATTGTGATTCAAATAACGGCGTCAAACGGAACAGATTGAAAGCAGAACAGATCGGAACAGAATATATAACAGAATAGAACAGAACGGAACAGAACAGAATAGAACAGATTAGTGTATAACAATGTAAACGAACAGATGAAACGTTGATCAGAATAGCGGAAAGCGCATAAGAAATCAATTAATTTGCGGACAAGGCAAACAGCAACAACAACCACAACAACCACAACAGCAACAACAACATCCAAGAACTATTAATAAATAATAAAATATGCAAGTTTATACATTTGCCTTGTCTCTAGATAATAAGCAAATAAGCAATTAATCTAAGCTGATTGTAAGTGCATAAGTTGATATTGTTAAACTTTTAAATTGTATCAACTCCAACTCCAACTCTTCCCACTGTATCCCCCCGCCCCACCTCTCTCTTTTCCCCCACTTAGTGTCAGGTATTTTTTTTATTGTGTTTGTGTGAAATTTTGAATTCAATGTTGTTTCCGATTTGTCCCTTAATCGAACTAAATGTTAACTAAATTCTAACTGTAACGCGTAATCATAACTGTATTCTGTATATTGTTTTTCTCTCGCTTTTTGATTGATTTATGTATTTGCTATAATTTAATATACGTACGAATATAACTTATCAATTTTATTGTGTTACATTTTAAATGATAATCGATTTAGCAATTATTTTTATTATTAATATATTTATAGTTATTACACGCATCTATATATATTATATTATATTATATTAAATTAGTGTACATGTGTTTTTTTTTTGTAATTCTAATGTTTTCATATTATTTATGTGTGCGAGTGTGTTTTATGCTTTATATGTGTGTGTATTTCTTGTATCGATAAATGTATCGAAGTGTAATCGAAGTTTAAATGCAATAAACAAGCAGTACCGTAAGGCATGTCACACACACACACACACACACACACACACACACACACACACACACACACGGAGCAAACATTTTAAGTAAGCTTAAAAACAAACAATAACATACAACAATTGCGAATCAAATTGACTTTGTAATTTTTTTTTTATTTAACGCTTTTCGTGAGTGCTTTGAATTGTTATTGATTTTGCAAAACGAAACAAGGAATGGGAGAAAGAATGAAACAAGCAACAAGAAACAGAAGAAGCAAACACAAATTATATTTGTATGTATTTATACATGAAATAAAACATTTTATATGCGACCATTTCAAATGAACACCGAAAGCAATATTATTTTATTTGTTCGATTTTGTTTTTATTATTTCTATTTTCATTGCACTGAAAGATGGCATTGTTGCCGCATTGCACACCAAAAAACACCAAAAAGCGACGCTGCCAATTTTCACAAACTTCACCTTCACCTGATTCCGAAAACGATGCAAGTTGTTTCCAAACATCTAGCACTTGATCCCAAGTTAGGCCTTATTATGAACATTAACGGAGAGACAAGCATCACACACACA
The DNA here is from genome assembly GCA_018901795.1 of Drosophila sp. st01m. NCBI lineage: Eukaryota > Metazoa > Arthropoda > Insecta > Diptera > Drosophilidae > Drosophila > Drosophila sp. st01m. The sequence goes on along the minus strand of JAEIFG010000706.1, from coordinate 1,104,537 downwards.
CACACACACACACACACACACAACAACAACAATATTAAGAAGAGTTTGCTGAGAGCAACACACAAGAAACGTAAATAAGCAAACGCATCAAAGGATCATAGATCTAACAACAGTTTCACAATAAACACGAACGTGTTCAGCAACTTCAATAGATCTTACATTTATAGATATACAGTATGGTTCAGAACTATATACATAAATACATGCAGACATATATATATATTTATATATATAACGAAACACACAAAGTGCATGCATTATCTCGATTCCAATTCGAATTGCGTGTTATTTTTCAGTTACAGCTTTCGAATGGTTTTCAAATTGTTCTCATACAGATACACATATATTAATCATAAGTCTAGTGACTAGACATACATATGTAACATCCTCTGACCTCTACGATATTCCAAAAGCAATGTCAAAGTCTCTTTTACAATTGTAAACTATGCCCAATAATGTTAACATACATATGGAATGTGATGCATGGTCTATGATATCTATGATATATCTGTGTAGTTATACGATATATGAAGTGCTACTGGAAAACATAATTATAACGCACAGTCACAGCTGGAAGATGTTTGTTAATGTAATTAAGTAAAAAGTAGCTATTAGTTCTCAACTGCCCTGATCCTCGAAATAAATAATTAAATAACAGCGTAACGACGTTTTTAAGAATACTAAACTCAACTGTCAAGTATTTACATGTACAGTTACTTATATACTCCATATACTATTTACACATACTATGTAATCGAAAATTGTGCAAGTTGTTAATGTTAGATATACTAATATACATAGATGTACAATTTCTGGATATGGGAGTGGGCACACAATTAAATCGGATACAACCGGATACAACTGGATACAACCGGATACAACTGGATAAACTGGAATGCAAGTAATGCCAAAGCACGAGCAGAAAACGCAACAAATACTATCAAGTACTATATTTGATGGTGCAATCATTGAGAAATCATTAAACAAATCAAAAACACCAATTACCAAACGCTTATATCGATAGCTAACTAATTAATAAAAATTCATTGAAGTAAACAAATGAAATACCTACAAAGTTGTAACTTAGCACTGGATGCAATATCCAGAAAAGCACAGAAACGATAGCTCGATAACTCGATAGCTCGATCATTCGATAACTCAAACCCCAAGATGCGACGATAGATGCGCTTTATTAATCACTTAATTGGCCACGTTTTAATTGTATTGTACATTTGTAACCAATTCGATACTCGTAGCTCGATTTCGTACATTATATATACTCCAAAATCGGTGAAAAATTAGTTTAAAAAAAACAAAAGAAAAGAAAAGAAGTGTTATAATGGGCAAAAGTCCAAGTTGGTAGAGAAAATAATGAATTACATTATACAATATAATAATATATATAGACAGACGTGTTCTCAATTTCCATTTCACCAATGTCGATAATTATCGATAAGCAAATGGATGCGAACAATGGAATCGGATATCGGGTATCGGATATCGATAAACGACAGTGAAAGCGAACGCGAAATGCATCTCATGGCTGTCAAAATGTCAAACTATTTTCTAGGAACGATTATAACAAATAAAATTCAAGAAAACAACGCAAATTTTTAAAACAAAAACTATATTTAATTACATACAAAATTATGAAATCAATTACTTTTGCAAATAGCTCTTATCGCATATTAAATATTAAATATCGAATATGAAATATGAAATATGAAATTATATGTATATCTACAAGAAATATTTAACTTTTGTATAACTATCAAATTATTGTTAAATATCAAATATTGAATATTAAATATTAAATATTAAATATTGCTGATTAATTACACAAAAACAAATGCAACGTAAACAAGCCCACAACAGAAATGTGAATAAATTATGAAACGAAGAAAGAAAGCAGAATGCAGAAGACATAAAGAGGTGAAGCGGAAAGGAGAAGTCAGCCCATGAGTTATTGTAGCTTTAATGGAAACATATTTATATATATATTCTATATTCTATATTCTATATACATAACGTGACGGTAAATCAAATCGAGCACACAAATTATATTCGTTGTAAATGTTAAAAATACGTGTTAATAATATTGCGAATGGCAAGTGAAACGATTCTCAACAATAAAATGAAGCTAGAAGATCATTAAAAATAAAAACGTCAGAAGAAAACGAGCATAGCTAATAAAACGAAAAACAAACGAAACGAAAAGAAAGAAATATATTTGAAAAATAAAAACAAATGATAAAAAACTGTACTTATTAAACATTTTTGTGTCTGCATATGTGAAAACATACAACAAACCAATGGCAAGAAAGAAAAGCCCCAAAAAAGATATATATGGTATACACATCCATACATTCATATGAAATATTATTGAGAATAAACAATATTACAAATGTACTCAACAATTCCCAGGTTTTCTCATTCTTGGGGGCTGAAATGCTTAACTTTCTTAACTTTCATTAAAACACGTTGATTGCAGTCGGCCAAGGTCAAGTTAATTGGGTATTGGTGTCACATTAACCACAAGATTAGATACTAGAATGCGTTAATGCTTTTATTGTTATTATATTATTGACTAAGACGTTCATTGTTGCCAGCTTAGCTGTTTTATAGCTAGCTGCGGCTATTTAGAATATATTTCAGCTATCATGTGCTAACAATACTAAGTTTATGTTTATTCAAAATTGAAGTTCTTAAATATTGCCAACAATTTTAACACAAATCTTAACAGTTCTGTTGTTTTAAGCTAACAGCGCTGTTAAGTGCAAGCTTAACTGCTTGTTAACAGCACTGGGTCAGTAATTTAAACTGCTTGCCTAGGCAAATGTGGTTGCTAGTGCACTGCATGCAACACTGCACATAACAAGCGGACTTTGGACTGCAACCTAAATCGACAGCTGGATTAATATGCATCGATACTGCGATTTGATTAGCAGCAATCAGCAGCTGATTGGACATTTCTCATTCCAATTAAACGGAATTACATACTCGTGACGATCGGATGGAGCTTTCGTGGTCTTTGCTGGGCTTGACATTGCTGCTGCTTCTGCTGCTCTGGAGCAAGCGGCAATTGATAATTCTGGGATGCAGTCTACCCGGACCGTGGGCAATGCCGCTGCTGGGCAATGCCCAGATGATTGGGAAACTGAAGCCAGAGTGTAAGTTGATAGTGACAGTGATGCAAACGGTCCAAAACGATAGTTTGTTGTGGCAGTCATATTTCTGGTGTTTACAGAACTGCGCGAACGCTTTGGCGCCACCTACCGCCTCTGGCTGGGACCCAAGCTGTGGGTATTCCTGCACACCACGGAGGAAACAAAGCAAGCACTGCTTGACTCGACACTGCGCAAAGCAGACACTTTCCAGCAGTTGTCCCCGCTTATTGGCAACGGATTGTTAATCAGCCATGGTCATTACTGGGCCACACAGCGACGCCGCTTGACGCCGGCGTTTCAAGCTCAGATGTTACGCACTTTTGCACCGGATATAGCTAAACATGCGGACTGTCTTGTGACCAGATTACGACTAACAAACGGCGCTTCTCTTGAGGTGACTGATCATCTATTCAGCTGCTTGCTGGATGCCATTGTGGGTAAGAACAAACTCCGCATCTGCATACGCTATCACTGAGCAATGTTGTCTCCAATCAGATACCTCCATGGGCTACCAGCTGCAGACACAGCAAGCAGAGCACTCACCGATTGTGGCTGCCTTTCATCGCAGCGGTGAATTACTATTCAAGCGCATGATTAATCCGATTTTGGCAGCTGATTTTATCTTCAAACGCACTGCTTTGTGGCGTGAGCTGTGTGCACAGCTTCAAGTGATTCACAACTGCATGGATCAGGTTATTGAGCAGCGTGCCAAGCAGTTGCAGTTGGCACAGCAGCAAGAGGTGCAGCGCAAGCCACGCATACTGCTTGACACACTGCTGTTGGCAGAGCTCAGTAGGCAAGAAGTGCGGGACGAGGTCAACACCTTCGTCTTTGCAGTGAGTATTTGACTTTAACAAATATTATAATAATATTATTTCAACTTTGTACGTGACACAAGTGAACCACAAGTGACTCCAGTTTCTAGTTAGCAGCTATTTAATATAAAGCTCAAATGACATTACAGTGCAGTAGCAAGCAGTTCAGCAGAACACACAATATTTCAGTTACCATACTTACGAGTATTTGATTGTGATTTATTTACAGGGTGTGGACACCACAACGGCAGCCATGGGCTTCGTTCTCTACGCACTAGCCAAGCATCCAGCTGTCCAGGAGCGTCTGCACACCGAACTGGCCGAGTTGCCAGGACCTCGTCCTGTCGATGACTTCGATGCACTCAATCGGCTGCCTTATCTAGATGCGCTGATCAAGGAGGTGCTGCGTCAGTACACCATTGTGCCCAGCACAGGACGCCAGACAACGCGATCGACAACGATTGGCGGGCGTCGTTATTGCGCCGGCGTCACGCTCTGGATCAACATGTATGGATTGGCCCACGATGCGGACTACTTTAAAGATCCCTACGAGTTTAGGCCAGAGCGTTGGCTGGAGGAGGAGGCGGCGGGGAAGGTGACTTCAACCCCTTTTAGCTATATACCCTTTTCGGGTGGTCCTCACGTGTGCATTGGACGCAAGTACTCGCTGCTCTTGATGAAAATCCTCACGGTGCGCATTGTGCAAAGTCTCCAACTGGAGTTGTCCGATCCCCGGGAGAAGCCCGTGTTGCAGGCGCAGATGGTGCTGCGCTTTCGGGATGGCATCCATGTCAAATTCATACAGCGCAATCGCAAACTATGACTTAATGTATGCCAGTTAATAAATATCCCTAGATTGTTGCTCGTTCGAGTTTAGAGAGCACCCTGTATTTTAGTTCATTTTGACAGTAAGCAGATCATTTAGTTCATTACATTTTACATTTTACACTTTACACTTTACACTTTTATTGTTTCTACATTTAATTCTCTTGTACAATTGCGACATTTGTATTCTGCCATCATGTGGATGAAGCGATCTTCAATCCCGGACCAGGAGATCAACACACAGCGCAACTTTCTGCGCGAGAATAAGTTGCTGGTGCGTCGGTCGCCAGTGCTGACGCTGCGACGAGTGGAGCGGGAGCGGGAACGTATATCACCTAGCTATGAGCTGCCCACAACCGCATCTATGGGTCGTCGGGCCATGACGCCGCCGTTGATCGAGACACAGCGACGTCTCGTCGAGGGCGGCCGGAATGGACGAAGCCATTGTGCCGAGTCGCGTCGCAGCTCGGAGAAGCAAAGCCAGACGGAGGACATCAGCGATGAGCAGTTCCTCAATGCGGCACTGCTCAAGTGCACGGAGCAGGGAAAGGGACATGGACAGGGACAGACTCAATTCCTGCGCAGCTGCAGCGAAGGTGATGAGCCGCTGTTGAGCGCCAATTCAGGCAGCGGCGGCTACGACGATACTGGTGGCCTACGACGCACTGCATCCAATTTCGAACTGGGCAAAGTAACCGCACAACGCAGCAGCAGCCACCACACGGTGCTCGGCGCTGTGACGGCCACTCTGCCCCGTCGCTTGGATGCGGCTAAGCCTTGTGCCGAGAGCGAGCAACTGCAGCCGGAGTTGGAACCGGAGTTGGAGCCGGAGTTGGAGTTGCAGCCGGAACAGGAACAGGCGGTTAGTTCAGTCGTCTCAGCGTCGCATGTCATGCAGCTGTCCATACCGGACATCACTGATGTCGAACAGTATCCTCAATTGGATCAATCGCTGAGTGCCCGCACCAATGTCTCCTCCAACTCCTCAGCATCCAAGCGAGGCGACCAGGCGTCACCTTCCGACGCGATAAACTCCCAAATGGCAGTCGGGGAACGTGAGCGAGAGCGGGAACTGAAACTGAAACGGGACCAGGATCAGGTCCTGTTAACGGAGCAACAACGCTTGGCGTTGCTCCAAGCTGCGCGGGCGCGTTATCAAGATCTCATCTGGCAATACAATCGGTTGCCCATTTCCATGGGAACGTTGCGTGTGCGCAACCTGAAGATCGAGTTGGAGCAGCAACTGGATCGGATCGATGGCGATTTAAGCATGCTTACCATGCCACAGGTATACATCAAGCGTGATCAATTGCAGCAAATCTCAAGTATATCATGTTAACGTTCCATACTAGAATGCTAGAATATTAGACTATTAGAATATTAGTGGTATTACCTCATCCAGAGAATTGTTGACAGTAAATCGAACTGCATCTCGAGTATGTCATCTGAATTCTTAATCACAATATCAGTACTTGAGTAAGGCTCTGAATACCCTTTTGTTTCAATTGCATTTTTAAATCAAGGTCATATTTTCACTCAAGCGAATTGAAAGTCACTGAATCTAAGAATTCACTGACTTTATTCTCTGTTCGCCTGATCCGTGTATTTTTTCTATAGCTCTAAAAAATAGCGTAAATCGCATTGAAAATACCAGGCAAACGGAAATCAACAGCAAGTGAATATATCATTTGGGTAACTCTAAAATTGCTTGAGTGAAAAGATTTGAGTGCTCTTCATTAAACGACCGTTAAAGTCAAACATTTGAATTTAAATTGTTGCTATAGCAACGATCCTGTAATTCTGTTGCCCTGGTATTACAGCGGTTGGAGAATGCCAACTGTTTTCATTAAACTGGTATTACTACTGGTAAGAAAACAGGTATCGATATTTATTCAATTTCATTTTCGATTTGTATTCTAAAGCGGTTATATATTTGTAGCACTTTTGCAGAAAATGCTTTGAATTGTTATTAGATTTTGTGTTACATTGCTTCAAATGAAAATCATGTGATTCTAGTTATATTTGCTATGACAATCATATTTCATATTCAATACTTATCGGTGGTTATCGGCGCAGTAACAATTATTTGTGAGCAAGTGTTTACACACTGATCTGCGCAGGGCTGCAATCTACTGACGCCGCCGAAGAATTAAACCACCATTTTTCGAATTATTTTATTACCAGTCTAACTAAAAGGCGGCTGTTTGTTGTTAATTGTTTTGCGCGTTTATTAACTCGACTCGTGATAAATTGTTTAACTTTTAGGCTATTTGTGGCATCTGAGTGTGGCAATTTGAAAGTAGTATTATCTATTATTAAAGTACAGGTAAGATCACAAAAATGGCGACACTTAAGGTGATGCTTAATTCAGAGCCGTTCCAGATTTAGTGAAAAAGAAATGTCGGATTCAGTGACAGTTGCGCTGCGCGTGCGCCCGCTGGTCAAATCGGAACTGGAGCGAGGCTGCCGCATTGCCGTGCAACGCGCTGCCGACGGGACGCCACAGGTGACTGTGAATCGCAGTGACTCCTTCACGTACAATTACGTCTTTGACAGCAGCGACACACAGCAGGCCATTTACGAGGACTGTGTGCGAAGCAAGCTCAAGAAACTGCTGCGCGGTTACAACATTACGATATTGGCTTACGGCCAGACAGGATCTGGCAAGACGTACACAATGGGAACGGCATTCGATGGGATCATGGATGAGAATGTTGGCGTTATACCGCGAGCAGTACATGAAATATTCCAGGAGACTGCTGCCATGCAGGATGAATTTCAATTTAAAATCACCTGCTCGTTTGTGGAATTGTATCAGGAGCAGTTCTTTGATCTGTTCTCGCCGAACAAACGTGAGGAGAGCACCGTGGACATACGTGAGGATAAAAACCGTATTGTCATACCAGGACTCACCGAGGTTGAAGTGTCAGAGGCCAAACAAGTGACCGATCAACTGATGCGCGGCTCCGCAGGTCGTGCTGTTGCCTCAACCGCAATGAATGAGACCTCATCCCGTTCACACGCGATATTCACACTGACTGTGATTGCCACTATGAAGACGGGCCAGTAAGTTGTTGTCTATATTTACTATCTATACAGTTTTTAATATTTTCATGTATTTTGATCACTCAGGAAATCAGTAACAACGTCGAAATTCAATTTAGTGGATCTCGCTGGCTCGGAGCGCTGCTCAAAGACGCTCGCCTGTGGGGATCGCTTCAAGGAAGGCGTTAATATTAACAAGGGCCTGCTGGCACTGGGCAATGTCATTAATGTGCTTGGTTGTAAGTTAATTGCTTGATAATAACTTTGAGACATTTCATGATAATGCAACTACAACTCGTTTTCATCTGCAGCTGGACAAACGGCGGGTTACGTGCCTTATAGACAGTCGAAATTGACGCGCTTGCTACAGGATTCGCTTGGTGGAAATTCTATAACGCTGATGATTGCCTGCGTCAGTCCCGCCGACTACAACGTGGCGGAGACGCTTAGTACACTGAGATATGCGGATCGGGCGCTGCAGATCAAGAACAAGCCAGTCGTCAATGTTGATCCACATGCTGCTGAAGTGATGATGCTTAAAGATATCATACAAAAGCTGCGCATGGAGCTATTGGCCAGCGGTGGAGGCGGTGGTAGCGTAGGAGTTGCCTTTGAAGCTGGCAACTCGATGCAGGAGGGACAGCGGATTAGCGAGCAACTGCAGCAGCTGAAGGAGACAAATGCGCTCATTGAGAAGAAGAATCGAAAGCTGCAGCAGGAGCTGCAACAAGCACTGATCGATCTGGCTGAGAATGAGATGCGTGCTCACATGGCGGAAGTGACGCATGACAAACTGAAGGCGCATGTGCTCGAATTAAAGGCGAAACTAAGTGAGACAGCTGTCCCGAAGATGGAAGAGCTTGTGGAGCAATCGCAGAGCGATGCACTGTGGCAACAGCAACTGCGCGAAATCACGCAATTGGTCACGCACGTGGATGAGGAGTTGCAGCAAACTGAAAGTGCTTTGCAGACGCATCGCAATGAGTGTCTCAATGGCAGCGGCATCTCCAATGATGAGTCCAACTCTGGCTGCCATGAAACGCACGAGCTGCTGCAGTCACGAACTGAGGAGCATACCATGAAGCAGCTCAATCTAAATGGAGAACTACGCAACATTAATCGACAGCTGAATCTGAAGCAGGAATTGCACGATCGCGTTACCCGCAACTTCTTTCAATTGCAGGACGATGACATCGATGAGAAGTTCAAGCAATGTGAACAAAAGATCGGTCAGCTAGAAGCGGAACGTCGAGAGCTCCAGGAACAACTGCGTACGACAAAGCAAAAGGATACATCTGCTAAGCTGGCCGAGGAGCGACGCAAGCGATTGCAAGCGCTCGAGCAAGAGGTGACCGATATGCGACGCAAGATGACTCAGCAGGCAAGCATGCTAAAGATGCGCGAGAAGGAGCGTGAAAAGATTCAGAATCTCAGCAGCGAGATACGCGCCATGAAGGAGTCCAAGGTGAAACTGATACGGGCCATGCGCGGCGAGTCCGAGAGATTCCGCCAGTGGAAATTGATGAGTGAAAAGCAGCTGACACAGCTAAAGAGCAAGGATCGCAAGATGCAAAGTGAAATGGTGCGCCAGGAGACTCTGCATGCCAAGCAGCGACAGGTGCTAAAGCGCAAGTGCGAGGAGGCGATGGCCACCAACAAGCGGTATGGCGAACTGATGATTTAACGATGATGATGATGATGATGATGATACAATTGTATATTTAAACTTGTTCCAGGTTAAAAGATGCCTTGGAGCGACAAAGAGCTGCCCAGGCGCAACGTCAGCGACATGCCAAAGATCAACCAGGAGCAGCCAAGCTGGATGCGTTGGTTGATCGCGAACTGGAGGTGATTTTAATGTTAATTGATGCTGAGCACAGTCTGGAGCAGTTAATGGAGGATCGGGCTACCATCAATGTGCATTGCAATGCGATTAAACAGCAGCATCCAATGGCAGAAGATCAGGCACGGCAGCTGGTCAGCCTCGAGGAGGAACTGGAGATGCGTAATGCCCAAATCGCTGATCTACAGCAGAAAGTATGTTCCAACGATCTGGATAGCCGCATGCGTGCTCTATGCGAAAACGTTCAGAGCATTGGAGAATCGCGTGCGATCAGCAAACAGCTGCTCAAGAGTCTCGTGCAGCAACGTCGTGAACAGGCCCACGGCATTATGGAGCAAAAAATGCTGTTGGATGATCAGCGTAGCCAGTTGAACGAGGCAAAGCAAGAGCACGATGAACTCACCAAACGCTTGCGACAGGCAGAGTGCAAGCACGAGGAACTAATGGTGGCACAACAGCGCAACTATGAGGAAAAGGTAGCTGTCCTGCTGCGCAGCGCCCACAACACCTCTGGCACTGACGGTCACCAAAATGACTTGGAGCGACAGCAGATTGTCGAGGAGATGTTGCGCAAAAAGGAGGAGCTTCAGCAGGAGCTCGATAAACTCAAGCTCAGGTCTAAAAAACGACACGCCGTTAAAGTACAAAGTGATTCCGAGGGCTACGACGTCAATGACGTGTTCGAGATCTCATTTGATGCCGACGACGAGCTGAACAACACTTTGGGAAGCGACACCGAGTGGATACCCGAGAAGCGCGTACGAGTAAGTCCCATTGCATTTCGCTCGAAAAAGTTTCCAAACAACATAGAAATATCTCTTAAATCTCTCAATTCCATTATCATATAAGATGATACGTTTCTGTAACTTTTTAATTCCCTTTTTAACTACAAGATTCTGCATCTAAATTGAACAATACCATTTTTCCCCATTCCATAACTTGATTCATTTGCAAAGCTTTAAACTGTCCAACGGTGCGATTGTCTTGTAATCCTTTGAAAGGTTTTTTAAATGCCTAAATGGATTCTTTATGGTCTGGTAGTGCGCGACTAATTGAGCGAAATTGTTATTGATTTAAATTTATTTTTGAGTTGTTGCTTAATGCTGTTTCTCTGTTTCATAAATAGAAATCCGATAACACGTCAAAGGTTAAGAAGGATAGCAGCACGACCAGCATCGGACTTCACAACACCTCCGACTCGCTGCAAATGACGATAGATTCGAGTTCAATGGGGAATGAAACACGTAAAGCATCCAGGAAATGCCATTGTCGCACAAAATGCGAAACGAAACGTTGCGGCTGTTTCTCAAGTGGCAATGGTTGTTCCAGCTCCTGCAAGTGCAGAGATAACTGCATAAATCCATTCAATAATGAGCATAATACCGATAAGGAGAACTCGCCTGCCAATCTTCAGAATGCTACTGTTACGTTAAATGGTCATTCGCCCAAGGATAAATGCGTCAATTCGAAAATTGATGAGAACGACACTGATAAAACGGATCCAGATGCAAAAGAGGAAACGCCAAAGAAGACTCACATTAGGTCTGGACTCCTCAATACTGTCAACTCGATCATGGAGGTGACCACCTCCAAATTGCCAATGTAAGTGCAATGATTTAACACTCCAAACAATCATTATTCTAATCTGTATTTCCTGTTTTTTTTTTTCAGACATCCTCAACTAAACTTCGATACGCCGTCATCCAAAAAGAAGTTCTTCTAACTTAGATTAATCCTATGTCCTTTTAGTATATGTTCATATTGTTATTGTCTAGTTTAAGTGATTATTTTATTTTATGTAATATTCCATTTATTTCGTAGGTTTTTTCTCATTATCCTTTACAAATTTCCTTTGAATAGTCCTGTTATTCTTTATTCAAGAACTGAAAATTTTATTTTATATAAAATTAATTCCTATTTACCCTATCCGAGTAGCTATGTATTTATGTCTAAATAATAAGTGTATGCGTGTGCTTGCTTTTCTCGATCTGTGCACACAAATATGAAAGAGAACACCTGATAAAACTAAAAAGAGATGGCAAAGGGAGTCAACTGATCATCTATTGCATTTCAACAATTTGAACGCACGGACATTATTATTTATTCAATGACTATAAGTAAATACATTTATATGAACTTCACTTTGTTATTATTTGTGGAATAGTTTAGATATTTGGTGAAATTTTCTGATTACTTTTAATGTTAGAATTCCGTTAAACTTCGGTTTTTATAGGACAAACATAAACTGTTATGTTTGGAATACTGCAAAATTATCGTTGATTCCAAAACCTACAGACGAAGTTGGATTAAGCTTGGGAAATTTCGAATTATTATTTTCTTTAAAACATGTTGAGAACTTTACATTTTTGAAGATCATATAAACTGAAAATGGTCTGATTTTAAAAATATTTCCCTATTTTCTGTGAAAGTTGAAAATGCATATTGATTTTTCATATATTTTTTATTTTATTATCGTTTTGTATTTGGTTCTTTTTTTCTCAATTTGCAAACAGTTTTTGTATTTTTATGTGTAAGAAATGTGGTTGTGTGAGTGTGTGTGTGTGTGTGGGGGTGGGTGATATATGTGTGTGTGTTTAAACGGGATCACGACTCGCTTCTGGCGGCGGCTTTGGGTTGTTGTCTATGCAATTGTGTGTGTGTTGTGTGTGTGTGTGTGTTCGTCTCTCAAAAGCACCAATAACAGTAACAAAAAAAAAATGGATATATACAGCTATGTATATAAGTACATAAGTAAATAAATGAATGCAAAATTCGACAGGCCGCGACCAGAACAGATCTTAAACACAATTGAAAATATCATTCACACCGTGCGCTTCTAGGTGTAGGTGTGTGCGTCTGTGTTTGTGTGTGTGTGTGTGTGTCGTCAAGTTAAAGCCAACTTTGATCGGTATCCATTAAAGTTAGTATGTGTGTGTGCGAGAGTGTTAATAATAAATACGAAATGTTTAACAAATGAAAAGCAATTTTTGCTCCGTTTTTTTTTAAAATTTTTTTTTGGACTTGCTCAAGCAACGTAAGGACGAGCTTTATATATAATATATTGTTGTTGCTATTATTATGGCGATGTGTGTGTGTGTGTGTGCATGTGTATGTGTGCGCTTACAGCTATACATACATACATATACAATTAGGTGATACATAAAACATACATATATATATGTAAGTACACAAAAAGTCTAAGGTTTGTTTGTTTGTTGTTGTTGTTGCGTGTGGTTGTTGTTGTTGTTGTTTGGTATTTTGGTGTGAATGATATTTAACAGTTTATCAATTTACAATACATTAATGTACACAGATTAAATGTAAACTTTAAATAATAATAATAATAATAATAATGATAATTCTACATAATATAGTACATGCAAAATAAATATATAGCGTTTCTTCAACTCTATTTTTTAATTTTTTCTGCTTCGTTTTCACTTCTCTTTTTTACTATTCTCTGCTTTTCACGCCTTCTTCGTTTAATGACTATCAAAAAAATTACACTTAATGGAGAGGTTTTCATTTTAAATTGTAAGATTAGAACGTGTTTTGCTTTTGCTTTTTGTTGGTTTTCTTTCGCTTTTCTTCTTGGTGTTTGGTGTGCTGTGCTGTGTGTGTGTGTGTGTGTGTGTGAGTTGTATAGCACATACATATTAACATACATACATACGTGTAGCTATGTATTAACTATTTGTTCTAGCGATTTTGGCAATTGTTTGCTTCTTTTCTAATTTCTATTTTCTCTTTTTAGTTTCTGCAGTCGCCAAAGGATTCTCACAAAAGCAAACAACAATATGTGCAAGTGTGTGTGTGTGTGTGTGTGTATGTGTGTGTGTTGGTGTGTGAGCAACTTAAGCTTACAAATAACGAAGATCAGATGCTGATAACGATGAAGTTGTTGCCATCAGATTGTGCGATTAATTTGTTTCATTTGGTTTATATTTCAATTTCAATTTCAATTTTCCATCGTTTATCGATTTGGTTGCTGTTGCTGTTGTTGTTTTGATTAATTGATTTGTGTTCATTACAGTTAATCACTGTCAAAGCAATTGTTGTGACTGTTGCCGCTTAGACCGTCTCCAGGACACGCACATCCTTCTGGACGACATAGAACTTGTGCTTCTTGCCAACAAGTCCCCAAATGACGGCCACATTCTCGATTACCACATTGACGGGTATCGTACAAACGGCGCCCAGGACACAGGCCAGAAACTTGAGCAGTCCGAAGCGATAAAGCGAAAAGGATTTGATCACACCAAACACATACATATAGATATTGATGGCCGCTATAAACGCGCACACAAAGTCCACCAAATTGGGACAGGGTATGGGATAGAGGCCGGCAAAGATGATATTCGATGTGGAGAGCGGCATGGTGACCCACGAGTAGACGCTAATGCCCAGCAGCAGCTTGTGCTTGAAGGGTATCATCTTGGAGTGCACGACTAGCAGGATACCCTGTAGCCAGCGCTTGCGCTGCTGCAGCAGGTCCAACAATGTGAACGGCGACTTCTCGTACATCTCGCCCTCAATGAAATTGAAGGTGTAGCCCTGACTGAAGGCCCGCATCGCAAAAAAAGCAATCCTCCGCCACAGATCCATCGATGCCATTGTCAAAGGAGACCGATCGCTCAGCTCCCACCTGAGAAAATGCAATAACATTAGTATATCTCTATTTTATATTGAGAAAAGCATTCAAATTACACATGATACCCTTCTATTGATACCCTGGCAGAGAGTATTATTTAGTTATTTACCGCAAACTGTTTATATATACACCATATCAGGTTGTGTCGATATAGCAAAGTCTGACTGATTGTTTGTTTCTATGCAAATTATTTACTTCATGAAACTTGCTATCGAATTAAAAGAACATGTTCGAGAAGTCTATGTACTGTTTGTCGATCTGTGCTAAATTATGAGCTTATTGTTACTAGGTTAAAGAACTGCGATGAATTAAGATATGCATTTTACAATTTTTGGTGGTATGGAAATATGGAAATAATTAAAATAATATTATTTTAGTTACCCTTTTAACATTTTTTAATTAATATATTTCTAAACTTTAATTGTGAGTCTGCGTCGGAGCAATGCGAGGACACTAAAGCGGGTCCTCTGGTTGATTGGTTGAAAATGAACTTTGAACTTAACAATTTTAAAGCATAGTACAGTTGGTGTTACATATAGTTGTCTTGTCAATGATCGATTGAGCTCTGCAAGAGTATGAAATGGAGGGTAACTACCTGGTATCCGAACTGCACTCACCTGGGTGACCACATAGCTGCCCTTCCAGCTGAAGAGGGGCTTGTGAAAGAGTTTGAACTGTAGACGCAGCTTGCCCATATCATCGGACACACGAAAGCTGTCGGCCAGAGTGGTCAACCAGTTGACAACGTTCTCATTGGCATAGGTGATGAGGCCTTGGCCAAACGGATGCTTGCCATCGAGCACGAAATTGATGATGCCACGCACCGAGTTCTCAGTGAGCAGCGTTTCCTCATCGAGATGGACAATCCAGTCGTTGTCATTGAGCACATTCACCGTATCCTCCAAGCAATATTGCAGAGCACGCGACTTGAAGAGCGCCCCGGTGCGTGTCTTATACTCCTTGGGTACGACAATCTCACGGATGCGACGATGCTGGGCCAAATGTACGGCCTTGTCGGTCACCACTTCGATGAGGAAATTCTCAAGACCCGTGTCGAGGCAGGTGTTAATATTCCTCAATACATTCATCTTGACTAGGTCGGGAAAATCACCTCGTGTGACGACCCGTATGCAGATGAAGGGCGCCAACAGTGGACTGCCCTTGAGTACGACCTTCTCGGGGAAGGCATTGTAAAAGACCAAGCCGCAGAAATTGAACAGCACCTGGGGCAGCGTGAGCAGCGTTAGGAATCGCAATAAGTACAGCAAGACGGTCGCCAACTGGCCGTACTCCGTCCAGGGATCGACTATGGTAAAGGAGTTCTCATCGATCTTAATACCGCCGGAGAATATTTCGCAGATAACTATCACAGTGATGAGGAGCGTGCAGTGCAGCAGATGTTTTGTGGTCGAGTTCATCATATTGAGTGCACACTGTCTACGCCCTCTACCTCTCTCTCTCTCTCTCTTTATATATAAATATATATATATATATATATATATATGTCTATATATATTTGTATCTATATATATCTACTATTCTCTTTTATTTTTTACTGTTTTCCACGATCTCAATCCTCGATTTCTCTCACTGGGTTCCTATTCAATTTGTTCTTATCCTTATTTATTAACTTCTTTTCTTCACTTTCTTTGTTGTTGTTCGTCTCTTTGTGCCTGAATGAATCAGAGTATTTTGTGCCAGCTCAACGGAAGTTCGTTCTTTCTTTCTTCCGTTCTATAGATTGTATATTTTGTAGATCGTTGAAACGGTAGCTTTCTTCTTATTTTGTGTGTTGACTTAAGTCAGCCATGCTCTTTGAAGAATGCAAACTCTGGCGCTATTCCGTTTCTTCTCTTCTTTTCTCTTTTCTTCTCGTTTCTTCTTGTTGCTGTTGTTGTTGTTGTCGTCGTTGACTTCTTCAACTGTTGCCCTTGGCTGTTGCCGTTGTTAATTCGCTTGGATTCGAAACCGTCACGGACACTGATGAGGCAGTCATTTCTAAAAAGAACCCAAAAAAAAGAAAGAGAAGAGAAGAGAACAACTTAATTCAATTAATGCTTTCCCTCATATATAGATAAAAATAGTTAGAGATATAAATACGTATAGTTCACATGGCAATAGCTCAATAATTGGAATTGGAACTTTATCTCACAGCAAAATTGGAGTTTATGTTGCCATGGAATGATCTATTTTTTATTCGCTAGATAGCACAGACAACGTCTGACATTCCACAAGGATACTTCAGTGAGAGAAATATATATATACTATCGATTTAAATATATGTATACATATGCGAAGAATGAATTTAAAGTAAATATCTGGCATATAATGACAACCAGAACAACTATAAATTAGTTCCTTGTGTAGAATTATTATTTATTATTAGATTATCCACAATGGTTATTATTTTTCAGTCTTATTTCAGTCTTTTTATGAGAGAATAGTTTTAATTTACTTTGGATATTTGAAGAGAATATATATCTTATATATTCAGCTGCCGCATTATTCCCTCCCTTTGGATGATATATATATATATAATGATATATTTGATATTCCGCAAGGAAATCGGTTGATTTTTGACAAAGTTATGACATTCTGAAGTCTCCGCTTACGTCATGTTTATAGGGAAATTTGTGTGTTGATTGCCAATTAGTCAGTCAGCCAAAAAGCGCAGAAAATTGCTTAAGAAATGCCAAATGAAAATGAAAAAGAAGAAACTAAGAAAAACTAGAAAAAACTAAGCTAAGTAATAGCTAAAAACGCTGTGAGTTTTACGACGGAATTTACAACTGTAAAGTGCGAAACCCACATGGATCTCGTGTGTGTGTGTGTGTTTATCAAAAGCATCGCGTGTGTATCAAGCCATAACCAATGTGCTTCAAACGCTTCCGAAGCAACCAACAAGCGTTTTTGGCTATTGTTTTTGTTGCTGTTTGCACCGAGATTGTGTGGAGCTACGAGCAGAATGAGTGGACACACACACACACACACACACACACGCACACGCACGCACACGTAGGCTTGCGTATGCTCAATATATATATGCATCAATTTACATGAGGTCTAGCGCTATTTGCCCCCAATAATTATAAAAGTTCAAGTGCCATCGATTTAATTCTAATTTTCATCGTTGCTTTTGTTGTTGTTGTTGCTGTAGATATTGTTATTGTTATTGTTATTGTTATTGCTATTGCTATTGACAGCGTTGTTTTTGTAACTGTTTATTAACAAGTAAGTAATTTGTGCTCAACCAGTTGAAAGAGATGACGCCTTCAAAATTGAGATAAAATGGCATTTACAGAGTATACGGGTAGTCGGGCAATTAGCCGACATGTCAACTAAGTGCAATTAACTCGGCATAAATTAGAAACGAACTTTGCGTACTCCATAAAATGAATATAACAAAAGTAAAACAGAGTCGGGGAAATTTGTACGAGCATTAAGCCTATTATGATATCGAAAAAGCACAACAAAAGGGGATACCATTACAAAAAGCGCCGAAAGCTCTACCTCTTTGGTGGGGTGAAAATGAGAAAATAATTAAAATATTATTTAAATTACCCTTTAAACATTTTTAATTAAGATATTTCTAAAACTTAAATTTTGTGGGTCTACGTCCGAGCAATGCGAGGACACTAAAAGCGGGTCCTCTAGTATATATAAGTTAGGTATAGCAATACTCCAAAGACTCGTCCGACTCATTCACAATGAGTAATCGGAATCAATGCCAATGTTTTGATTTTCATTTCATTCTATTTCTGTTAGCACTCGTGCTTTCTATCCCCCGATCTTAGTCAGCTTTGTCCTTGTCAAGATATCACAATTGTCATACCCTACTTAACTCTGGGTGTCATGATTTTCTTATACATACATTATATAATATATATTTATATTTAGTTAAGAGAAAAGTCAGTTAATACTATACACAAACTTAATATTCTGCCATCTTTATTAAATTAATTTAAAATCACATTAAAGTTCAATCTCATTTCATTTAGATAAGTTTACAATGAATATAGATTGAGATAGATTTTGAAAGAATATTATTTGATATGAATTGTAAAAGTTTCCAAGACTAGAAACTTAATTTAAATAACATAATAAAATCAATAAATCAGCTTTATTTGTCTGACACTAAGGGAATTCAAATATACTCATGATTTTTAATCATTAATGCTGAACATTGATCGCTCTCAACACATGCAATTAAATACTATAATAATATTAATCAATTACGGCAGAAGGCTCAAGGTTGCACAGTTATGCCCCAAACTGTATTTAAAATCCAACCCTATTCCGAACCACACCTTGACTGATTCCAGAACTTTGGCTTTGCACTCGATTATTTAGAATTCAGTGGCACGTTTTGTTAGAGATTACGATGGTATTCGTATCTATCAAGAGCCTGCTTTTGATAGCGAGCATTAGAAACCAATAGCAAGATTTATAAATATATATATGTATATATATGGTATATATTCCCTCTACTTATCAGCACGCATATTCTTGTATTTATAATTTCAAGATTAATTAGTTTGAATGACGACGGCGTTGACGATGACGTTGTTCTTGCGGATTCGGATTCAATATTGCTAATACTCAGCATACAATATAAAGTATACGATATATGCAGAAGATATATAGGTATATCGAGAGAATTCCCATTATTATTTGTAAAAATTACACCAAAACAAAAACAAATACACAGAGAAAATCGACTTCATTTAAAATAGAAAAGATATTATATTTATATGAAGACACTCCTTGAATCTTGAGGAATCTCCACAAATAGTACGATACAATTTGTAATCTGTTGCTGGTTTCTTTTCAAGCATAATATTTTAAGACTACAAGTAATACAAGTTGAGTCAAAGTTTATCAGCTCCAGTTGTTAGTCGTTTTCAATTCTCGGCTCGTCTGCTGATGATTCACATGATTCGTCTCACAGTTGAACACAAGTTCCGGCGAGATAACTGGAAAAATGTCTCATAGACACCTCCTTTTCAACCCTAACCCTTCATCTCACTGCACTGCAATCTGTTCTGTTGGGGGGCGTAATGAACCTGAATCACTGGCGATAAGCACTCTCGACGTACATGTACAATATATATACTATATATATGGCATATATATTTATATATATGCATAGTATATATGGAACAATTCCAAGTGGAATCGTTTCAACAATAGACTTTGCATTGCTGCAATAACAACGACAACGCCAACAACAATGCAAATAATAATAGAAGTAGCAACAAGTGCAACCTTTAATCAGTTCTCGAGTCAGCCCGACTTGGCACATACCCTCGAGATGATTGCGGACAATAACAATATTTAACGACAGTTACAGT
The DNA here is from genome assembly GCA_018901795.1 of Drosophila sp. st01m. Taxonomy (NCBI): domain Eukaryota; kingdom Metazoa; phylum Arthropoda; class Insecta; order Diptera; family Drosophilidae; genus Drosophila; species Drosophila sp. st01m. Next base: position 1,084,840 of record JAEIFG010000706.1, on the reverse strand, counting down.
TACAGTTGTTGTTAAGAGTTATTTAAGTTATCTCATTATGCGGTTGTTCATTATAATCATTCAAAAATTTATAGCCTGGCTTTTTCCATTAACTGAAGTACAGGGAATATAATCATTTAATTAATTTATGACTCAGTCACTTTTGATAAATGAGATGGGGCAACACTGCTTAATATAAAGCAATTCAAGAATGAGGAAAGTCATTGGGGAGACATTCGCTATAGATAAGATTCATTGTTGATGTTGATGATGGATTCCTTATATAAGACCTTAACTGACTCATCAAAGAAACCAAATATTGAGCACGATTACCAATGTTGAAGAAAAGACTTGAATTATTTAAAGGTACGTCAAGTTACGATTAGTTAAGATTGTGAATGAAGTGTGTTTGGTTATTTTCTACTTGGCCTACACAAGTATACCCTGTAAATGCAGTCGAAAACTTATCGCTTGACTGACTTTAGACCAACAGTTGTTTATTGTTATTGTCTATTGTTGTTGTCAAATAACAACACAAAAAAACCAAAATTTATTTTGCTTTTCACTTGATTTTCGCACAAAACAAACAAAACTTGCAATAAATCAGAACACATTGTTTGAAAAATAATAAAAATAATACTTAAAAAAAGTGTTACAATGCACTTGTAATTAACTAGTGTAGACAAAAGGATTTAAGTGTTATATATTCGCAGATATAGTTATACAGTATGTCAGGTAAATCTTTTGACAAAAACAATTTAGCGGTAGTTATTTATTTATATTGTTTCTTTATACTTCACACAGGAACCATAACCAACTAAAGGAACACAAGAAAAAAAACTAAAATAAACTATTATAAGCTGTGCGTACTTTTGCATGACCCACTGTAGTAAGTTGGTTATTGCATAAGCAGATTTGCAACTGAATTCGTTTATGAATATGGAATATGGAATTTCCCTCCTGCAATTAATAACTGGCAAGGCAATTAAACGAGAGACGTTCGTAAGCCTTTCCAGATTATATACCATATATAGTATATACCATATGTAAGTACACATACTATATAATACTATACTATAATACTGGGTATATCTGTTGGCACAAGGCCCATTTGGTTAATGCGTGTGAATCGTAATTGAAATCCAGACTGGAGTCCATATTCAATACATCTGTACTTGTCGGTGAGTACATGCACTCAGACAAGCACACACACACACACACACACACACGCACACGCACACACACACACACACACGCACGAAAGGCAATTTCGACGACCCCGTGTGTGTGACGTGTGTGTTGTACTTAAAGTGTGAGATTTTTGGTCACTTAACGTAGACTCCATTCGCATACAGAGATTTTAGCGGTTACCAGATACGAGTTACGAATTATTACGATTACACACCCGTTGTTGTTGTTGTTGTTATAATGCTATTGTTATTGTTGTTAACAATCCATTGCCTGTCTGTTTGTCTCTCGTCTACTTTTCGCGGGCTTCGTTCCGATTTGTTTTTTATATTAATTTGGTTTAATTATTGAATTTTCTTCGTTTTTTATTTTGATTACTATTATTTAAGTTCGTTCGTTTTGTGGGGAGCTTCGAAGCTTGAACTTCGAAGGCAGCCGTTACACTGAGACGTAGACGAAGAGAGAGCAACACAAAATGGCGAGCAACTACCAACCTGAGAGTGTGAGTAGTTAGCATGTGTGAGTGTGTGTGTGTGAGTGTGGGCTGCGGGTTTATTCTACTCGTGTGTGTGTGTGTGTGTGTGTGAGACGCAGTCATAATAATAAATTAAATATGTTATCAAAATACAGCTACATTGATTACGCGAACTCTATTCCCGTTACCAACTATTTTATTTATATTTAAAATTCTACATCGATTGCCGGCATTTCCATTCACACATATTTATGTGCGTGTGTGTGTGTGTGTGGGGTTCAAATTTCTGCATTCATGACTAATAAAATGAGTGTTGATGAAAGTATGAGTGTTTATGCGTGTTGTGCTATTGGAGATTTCTTTCTGGGTTTAACAGGTGTCCACTTGTGGACCACTTTGCCTTCGAGTTGTTGTTGTTGTTGTCGTTGCCATTGTCACGCGCTACCGATGCTTTGCAGGTACATTTACCGAGTACAAGAGGCCGTCCCTCTTATCAGACTAGGTTGTTCAAACACGCACACACACGCACCCAATACAAGTGCAATCACACCAGGAATTGTGTGTGTGTGTGTGTGGTGTTACCAGATAAGCGGCAGCGCGTACACAATCAAGTCACGCTAATTATACATACAAATAAAGCGTAAGTAACGTTTGTAACAACAACAGGCAAGAAAGCAACGAAATGCGGCAATAAGCACTAAGCACTAGCCAGTGTGTCCCTTTCAGATTAAATTATCGATTAAAAGTCTGTGCTGGTTTCAAGTTAAGCGTATCGATTACAGCTCGCGCATTCCGTAACTTCAAACAGTTGTGCTGCAGTTGCATTTTCTCAAATGAATATCAGTAGAGTATACATTTTTGTACACTAAACTTATTCGAAATGCAAATGCCATTGACATTAAAGATATGCGAATTTTGAGCTAATACACCCCCAAAATATTAAACGGGTTTTTCTCAGCTCACACCTTTTTCGTCATAGCCATAGATATGTAAATATGTTATTCCCATATTTAATGTTGTCGCACAATTAATCCAAAATCCCATCTCTAGGGCACCCACATACACACAAACGAAAAACATACGTATGTATGTATATGTATGTTTTCGTATTACGTACTAATGGGCCGGCGTTGGCGGCGGCCTTGTGTTCAGCGAATGATGGGCAGAGACAAATGGCAAAATGTGTTAATACTAATATACACGCAGGTGCAGGTGCAAGTTGATTAGAAAACTCTAGCTTCTCTTTCTCTCTCACTTTTGTACTTACCATGCTGTTGGTCACATAAAACGCTAATGGTTGCTGTCAAAAACAAGGAAGAGGAACTGGCAATGGCAATGGCAATGGCGTGTTGTCGTTTTCGTTGCCTTGTGGATGTGTGTTGCAGGAGCGGTCCCGCTCAATAATCGTTGATGTTTTTCTTGTAATTATTATTATTGTTGTTGTTGTTTTGGACGATAAGGCGCCAGACAAGCAGGCACTTGCTCACGCAACGCACAACTTTACTTTACGAATGAGAGGGGAGGGAAACAGGCGCTTACTGGCCTCTCCTTGCTTGAGCACAGGGTGTGTCGCTCCTAGCGTAAACAAAACGTATACGTTAATATCGATGACGCCCAAAGGCCTGTGAGAAGATGTGTGCGGGGGACTTTGGGGCGGATGCTGAGCTGCTTGCTCTCTCTCTCTCGGTCTATCTGTTTGCTTCAAAGATTCGATGCTTCCTCGGTGCTCTCGCTCTCTTGTTGCTAGATGTGCTAATGACGACGGCGTCGATTTGTTTGGTTTATTTTTATACTCAAGAGTTTCAATGTTTCCTTGGCGTGCAGCAACAACAAATTCATTAAGATTTGCGATTTTTATTGAAATCAATGTACATACATTTCAACATCAGTATATGTGTACATATATGTATTTTTAAATGTGCCTTGCTAATTTTTTCACTCCTCTCTTCTCCTCTTTTCGCGACTCTTCACAAACTACACACCCGGCACAGAGCATGCGACCTATGCACTTTTTTAGGCTCTCAACTTTTCTCAGCTTCTTCACTTGTCGATAACGAAACGAAAGAAAAAAAACACAAACTTTTGTACAATATGCAGTAATATCAACGGATATCGATCGATTTTTTTTAACAAGAGTAAACCCACGAGTATTTTCGAGTTTACTTTGTAATTTTTTCTTTTTGCTGTGCGTTGTGTTTATAAGGATGAGCGCGACGTCGGTGGCGGGCAGGGCAACAGCACGAATATTCCAAATTGATTTTTTTGTGCGAGCTTTTCTTTCGAACTGTGGCTTATTGAACAGACAATGTTATTGAATATTTGGTTGGCGCGCACATTTTGTCAATTATGCCCGAAAACAGTGACTGTGTTTTTTCTTATTCCAACTAACTAAAAAATTTTATCGAAGGTTGCCACCCAGTATAAATTTCCGATCTGGCTGGTTTTTTTCTTACTTAAAAAAGGCTTTTATATTTTTTTTTTGAGCCAGTTTGTGTTCAAATTTTATGCAGTTTTTACTCAAATTAAATCGAAGTTTTGAAATTTTTACTGGAATCAAAATGAAATGCATTTCCATTAGGTTGGATAGCTGCAAACCTTCATATTTTTTCGTGAAATATAAATGTGAATTGTAAATTGCATAATATGATCAATTTATTGCTCAATTATATCATTTAACCATTTTATTTTAATTTACAGTTGGGAGTTGGGCAGCGTTAACCACAAAAAACACCTATTTATCCTCAGAAAAAGTGGGTAGCGCTGGTGTGGAAGCACTGTTTTTTACAGAAGGCAAACTATCGGTAATATTTTTCTGCGATTTAAGGCTGCCACACTGCTGTGACCAATTTATTAATTGTGTCTGTATATTGGTCATCTGGCAACGATTAAAAGGCGCAAAAAGGCGGTCTCACTTTTTATCGATATAAAATATGATAAATATAAATTTGCATAATTTAACAGTTAACGAAAGGAAATATTAAAAGCTTGCTGTAAAGCTTTTCAAATATCCAAAACCTTCACAAGTTGTATAAATACATTTCAATAATTTCAACGACTTTTAACTAGTATATTTGTCAAAAATTTTGCAAATACCAAATTAGTATTTTCGCCTAATATACCACATTTGCAAATATATCGATAGATATGATTTTATTAGCGTGCGACGTGCGCTGCGAACGTATGTTACGTGTGTTTTCGGCCTGTAATTTTTTGTTTCCTTCCTCTTTTTTGTTGTTATTGTGCGTGTGCGTGACTGCAGCTAAGCAGCCGTATTAAAAATCAAAAGTAACGCCAGTTCAATAAGTTTTGCTTACAATTTTAACGTTTTTGCTGCCCACCAAATAACATCCGTAGCGCTCTGCGGCAATGCCTGTGCAGAAAAGTTAAACAAACAAAAGAAATAGACCAACAGGGGGGACAAAAACGCGTGTTGGGCCTTAGAGCCGCCGCCGTCGCAGCAGCCGCAACTGAAGCGCGGAGCTAAAAGCAAAGGCAAAAACGGAGCTCAGTAACGAGTTGTTGCTTGAAGACGAACAATTGTTCAATAGCTGCACAGCTCTGCGTGCGTTGTGCGTTTGCGACTCTGCCACATAATTCTTGGTGACCAACCGACCGACAGTCTGTCATTGTCATTCCGTTTCGTCGCCTGTTTTCCAAGCGCGCGCGTTCTTCGCTCTTTCTCTTCCGGCCAGACGTCAGCGCAGTTCGCAACAAACGACGACAACAATAACAACAACGAGAACAATAGCAGCAGCAGCAGCAACAGTAAATTGCGATACGAAAAGCAACAACGATAACAAAAACAACTGGCAATACAAAATGGTAAGTTAGAAATTATTGCAGTCATTTCTTTCTTTCTTTATTTTTTTTTTTTGGTTCCGTTGTTTTTGCATGGTGCATACTATGATGACTTTTGAATTTCCTTTGTTGCTCGATAAATTTGATGGCCAAATATCAATGGCCAGTGGCCGACTGCCCGCCTGTCTGCCTGCCGCAGCAGCGGCAACAACACCAACATCAGCAGCAGAATAAGCAGCTGAGTGTGCATACGCTAGCTGTCTCCCTCGCACCCATTCAATGCGTGGCCAGCCACATGGTGAAGCTACCGCAACAGAAAAAAAAATAAATGAAAAAATACTAAGCAAAAACAAAAACATTTCAATGTGACAAGGCATTATGAAGAGAGGCGATTGAAAGTCGAAATGGAAGTGGAAATTCAAGTAAAGAAGAGTTAAGTTTTTGAGAAAACTGCAGAGTTGCATTTAGATTTACTCAGCTGTGCCATGGAAACGACAAAATTAAATTGCATTGTTTGTTTACATACATATTTTTTTTATTGTTTCTCTCTCCCGCTCTCCGCTCTTGTTGATGAAATCATTGCACGTTTTTCTGACCACCCTTCACCTTGAAGTGTCTCCCCCGCACGCCACATGGTCAGTAGCACGCATTGTGTGTCATCACAGAATATTAAAAAGAGGTAACAAATTTGTGCTAGGTTAGGGTTAAGACCATGCGACCGTTGCCATAGAAACCACGCCGAACACGCCTCCCCTCCCCCCTCCACTCATCTCTTCTTTTAGCGTTGGTTTTTAGAGGAATGCCCATCTACTCGGAATCTTCTTATGTTTTGCTTTTATGTTTTAATCAATCAAATGGTAATTTATTATGAAGTCGATAAATTTCAAATTTCAACACCGATTATAATTCTTTATTGAAGAACATAATATTGGGATTAATAACGGAACCGGTACTAGTATCGGAACCGGTTACCGAAACCTTTGTACTATTATCTAGCATTTTGCTTTCTTTAGAAAAATAACTTTAATTTAAAGATATGTTTGTTCCAAGAAAATATGTACATATGTATGTTCAAATCTGTTAATATATTCTTGTTTTATAAATTTGTATTTTTCTATATTTTTTTTCGTGTACTGGCACAAATACCGGAACCGAAATAAAATACCGGACGTACAGGAACCGATACTTGTTCCGCTTGAATTCCCTGATTAACTAAGATTTCGAATTTACGAGAAAATTCAGCAAATACATATAACGGTCTAGGACTTTTTATAAATGAATCTGAGGGATTTTTTTTTTGTCATACAATCTCTTTAAAATTTTTTTAGGCTTTCAGACTTGTTTTAGAATATTGAAAGTTTATAGAATGTGTGATGTACATAGTTGCAGATAATCTTTTATTTATGTTTCACAATTGGTGATATAATAAGCTGAAAGCAGACGAGTTGCTTGATTTATTCATAATAACAAGTTTTTTTTCTTTCGCAAACATTCAAACTGAGATCTTAAAATTTGATTGTCTTACTTGCAAAATAGTTGCAGTAAGTATAAATAAAATAATACAAGCAGTTGATATTTTCTTAAAAAAATGAGTTTTTTTATATATATTATTTATTAGTGTGGCATAAAATGTGAAAATAAATAAGGTTGATAGAAAGAAAAAGTTGTTGGACGGCAACATTATGATTAGCGAATACACAAACCAAAGTTAAACTTTTGCACGGTTCGTCCTTAGCATGTTTCCACTGTATTTACTGGCAGCTCGAAGTTCAGCTTGAACAGCAATAATTTGACTTTTGGCAGCAGCAGCGTTAGCAGAGGCAGCAGCAGCAGCGGCAGTAATTGATGCCACTCCCACGCACTTTTGCCGCCGTAGTTGTTGCAATTTCCCCAGTTGCTCAAGCTTATTTATCGCCGTCTTTGCCATTTCACTGCATTCGCTGACTTTGAGCGCATGCGTTGATACTGCATTCTCCTTCTTCTTCCCCACCTTCCACTTCCCCTTCCTTTTCCTCTTCCACTCCCATTCCATCTTTGGCCAGTGCATACACACAACTCTTGCATTTTTCACTGTTTCATTTTATTTCAATATTTATTTCAATATGTGCATTATGTTTTTCTTTGTTATTCTTGTATTTTTTGTGTGACTTTTACTGTTGCCGTTTTACTGTTACATTTATCCGTCAGTTTTTGTTTTCGTTTTTATTTTCGTTTCAATTGGAAATTGCAACCCTTGAAAGACTTCTCTCTCTCTGTCCTCCTCCTACTCATCCATTGTCCTTATGCTTTTGCACTTTTTCTCCCATTTTTGGCAAAGGCAGCAACGTGTTGATGTATTTCCTTTACTCACACACACACGCACATAATATACGAACACACCAACACACGCACATGTGATAAAAACATATGTTTTTGTTTGCAAAATATTTAGCATTCACTTTGTTTGCAAGGTCATTCGTTTTGGTTTTATTTTGTGTGTCAGAAACTTCAAAAATGAGTGGGGGGAGGTGGACAGAGAGAGAGAGCGAGCGAGATAGCGAGAGAGAGAGAGGCTGTGGACAACAATAGAAGAAATAACGGCCGGGTAACAGGATATGTTAATTGGCTGCCGGGAAATGTAAAGCGCTTTTTAAGCATTTATTCGAGTTGTTCTTGAAGATGCCATAAATCTCACTCTCTTAACTTTATTTAATTAGGAGAATAAGTTTCCAGCATTACTTTAATATAAACTGTACAATTTAAACCTTACGAGTATTTAAATTGCATAAAGATCGATTAAATAGAACGGAAGTAATGGCAGTTAATGATTTGAATTTTTAAGGGAATCAAAGTCAAAAGTATCTAAAGGGTATTACTAAAGTCGTGGTCACGACTATAACTTTAAGACTGGCTTTTATATTCATACTAGAGGGCCCGCTATTGCGTCTACGCTTTGCTCGGACGCAGACTCACATTTAAAGTTTGAGAAACATTTATATTAAAAGGTTAATATAAATATTATTATTGAAATTATTTCGTCATTTCGACACCACCAAAAAGGTCAAATGCATATTTGTCGTCCTTTTTCAACCTAGTGTCATCTACTGTTAACGGTGCAATTTAAATTAATGATTTTTATTTTTTAAAATAGGTTGCAAGTGGAATTAAAAAGTTAAAATGCCCATATGAATTTCTTAAAAAATTTTCAAGTCTGTAGGACATGTCGTTTGACCATGGCAGCGATATATCAGTCAGTCAGTGAGGACAAAGCATTTTATATATATAGATTGGTAAGGATGCATTTAATTGCAGGAATTTTAGATCATTGAGCTTTTGATCTTGTGTTGTACAAATTCCTAGGGATTTGAGGAACCTGCTTCATAAATAATGTGAGGATCGGTTGAAAGTTGTTGTTGTTAGGGATCACTGACTGCTTTTGCCGGCGCACAATGCATGTGTTTACTGTAGCTGATAGACGTGTGTGGATAAATCTAGGGGTAGGTGCAATTTGGCACATTTGCTGCGCAGTTGTTTTTGTTGTTGTTGTTGCTGGGCTCCGAAAGTTCCAAGTCCCGTCATTGATTTATCTCTATCCATGGGGGAATTTCCAGGCCAGCAACCAACGCACCAACGAACCAGGCAGACAGGCAACTAAACCAGTTAACGCTGTTGCTTCTTGCTATCTTGCTATCTTGCTCTAATTGCCGCTGTGTCCCATCGTCCTGTCATCCTCTTATCGGAACATGAGCTTGCACCCCTCTCCCTCACTCACACTACTACCACAACAGCATTGCCATCATATAGGCCCGGTTAGTGTTAGTTAACCAGGCAATCCTTTTGTCCCACCATCATGGGTGGCTGTCTTGGTGTTGCTGTAGGAAGATGGGAGTAGTAGATGGGGATGGTGATGGGGATGGGAATGGGAATGGGAATGGGAATGGGGATGGTTCAACGGGGGTTGCCACCTTGCACATGTTTTACGTAGTTTCTCTTCTCTTCTCTGTTCTGTTCTGTTCGTCGTTCGTAGTGCTCGGTATCTCTGCATGCCAAACAATTTCGACTGCTTCGTTGAGTTGCTTTATTGGTGTGCGTGTATATATATATGTATATGTATTTATACATATGTGTGTGTGACTGTAAGGTGGAATATAACATTCAACCCTTTCTCGAGCTATGCGGCACAGTGGTCAATATTGCTTTGTATCACCAATCATTACATTTTATATGTGTAGCGTAATTTCAATTATTTCTATATGTGTATACAAATATCTAATGTGAATAATATAATATAATATAGTATATTCAGCCTTCGAATTATTATTAAATAATTGTGCAAAATCCATTTATAAGAAACAAAACTTATTATAATTATTATTTTTTTATTATGTAATATAATAATATGTATTTATAATAATAATATATTTTTCATATATTTTAGCCATTATATAACTATATATACTCTAAATTCATACTGTAGTAACCATTATCAATCATGTAAGCCACATATTCCTTCTCAAATCGCCGCTAAATAGCCATATTTAAGTAGTTAATTTAACGACATTATGAACAATAAGTGTTTCGAATTAAGATATAACAAATTTTCGATTAATTTTATTAGAAATAATGTAAATATGATTTTCATTGTCGTTTATTTAATTAAAATGTAAAGAATAATTGCAGACAATCTTACAATGTACTTATAGGTATTGGTGATAATTTTCATTATATTAACATTTTATATTGTTTTGTTTGAACCAAGAAAAGTGGTTGCTTGAACCACTGTGCCGTCAGTGGCAGTTGAATGTTGTTATTCAAATGGTGGTTGCCCGTTCCTGACCGTTCAAAAGTTGGGCACCCTCTCCCCTCCCCCTTTCTCCGATTCCCCCAGCGAAAGGGGTGCTTGACACGCCAGTGGTAAACAGGGGGAGGGGGGAAGAAGAATGCGAGAAAGGGAGAGAGAGAAGTTGGAATGGTTTTTGGGAATTAGGGTTTTGGATAGGGTTGTGCACACGTTGCCGTCGAATAAGCAAACTGCAAGCGCTTTTCCCTCGACATTTTCGTAACGTTCTGTGCTGTGGAACGGACTTGGACCCGGATCCGGCCAAAGACACGGAGTACGGAGTCGGCACAACGTAGTTGCCTCCAACACGAGCGCAGGAACAGTCGCAATTGCAACAGCAGCAGTGAAACAGTGAAACACTCATACAGTAAAACACCCAAACCGTAATAAGTGGAAAGTGCCAGCTGAACTGACCTTAGCTGACCCAACAGTCTGACAGTCTAACAGTCTCTGTTTCTGTGAGTTCTCTGACGCTTTTCCACATTTTCGCTGCGTTTTTTTCCCTCTCATTTTCTGTTTTATCAGCGCAATTTGTGTTTTTTCCTTGATTTTTTCTTTCGGCTCGTGCTTTTTGTGCCGTTTTTTCTAAACAACTGCGGTGCTCTCGCTCCCTCCTTCACTCTCTCTTTCTCTTTATATGGCATTGAAGGCGCCCAAAAGTGTGCTACATTTTTTTGCTGTTTGTTTTTTTTTTTGCGGTGATTCCCCGTTATTTTTGCGAGTGTCGTGTTTGTGTATCCTGTGACAGCGTGAGAAAATGTGTTGACTTAGTTGATTTATTATTAATTAGCATTGATTTATTTACCAATTAATCAACTTGTTCAAATTCAAATTCAATTTTCAACTTTTATTTGCAGACATCGAAGAAGCGCAAAACCTTATTGGACGGCGACGACAACGACGGCTTCGATGATGATGATTCTGGTTCCGATTTTGATGACGATGAAGATCCAGATCAAATAGAAGTGCCCGGTAAGTCTATGTACATGGTGCTTATTTAATACCCGCACTTTAGATTGAAAATATAAATTAGGAATATTCAATGTGAGGCTCAAAACTTGCAGGAAACTTAAATCCGTAATTTGTAGATTCGTAGATAGACTGTCGCTGTCTTTTTAGCTTCAAGCTTCAGCTTCAAACTTCGCAAATAGATTTTCTATGCAAACTTCTTGAAAAGTAGAGTATGCTGATGTTCTGCTTGTCTATAGTAAAGCATTCGATAATGCCAGAAAGTTTAGCTTTTATTATTAAATAATAATTAATCATGGTTGAAGTAGATTTGTTTCACATCATTAGTTTTAGATTTTAGAAGTAAAATACTGTTGAATTTTAGAGCACAATTATCAATAGCTAACGATATTTGCTTATCTACTGTCAATATTCAACAAAACTTTAATTAAAAATAAAAAGTTCACTTTAAAATTTCATTGATATTAAGTATTCTTATGCCAGTCGTGATTAAATTTTATTTATCTATCAGATCTGATAAGAACAAGTATATTATAGTGCGCTTAGGAGTATCGATAACGATGGGAAAAGAGAAAGCACTAAAAAGTATTATATATCATAGTTGTATGCTTCAGTTGATTAGAGAGAGTATCTGATGGTCGAGTACACGCAAATTTAAAATTTTGTAGTTTCTTTCGTCTTTTTGTTGTGGCAAAAAAAGCATCTACAATTCCTTCTCGTTTCTTATTTGAGTCTGAAACTTATTCACTTGCTTATTTTAATATCCAGAGAGAGAGAGAGAGAGAGAGAGAAACGAAAGTTTTGAGACCTGCAAGAATTTGTGTCCAGTTTTGTAAGACAGACGTTGCAACTTCAAACGAACATTGAAACGAGTCGCGTTCGTGACGTGTTAGCCAATTATGAATAAACAAGTGAGTGTTGAGTGTAACTCTACTGAAAATTAAAGTTTTAAATTGTTTACTGCCAATTTTTTCCATACATTCCCTTTGTCGCTATAATGAAAACTTTAAAATGTCATAACTTTGTTAAAAATTAACCGATTTTCTTGCGGATTATCAAGTTTATCATTAATCTTCCCCCATTTTGATTTTGCATATAAAACTGAAAAATTAAAATTTTCATACTTTTCTGTTAATTTGTGTTGAGAGTTGCATATTTTAGCAGAGTTGAGAAAAACTGTACTTTAAGTTTATTGAAATATGCAGATAAATTTTTTTATATTTTTCTTTATTTTATTTACAATCTGTCTGAAACTTTTAAATCAAAATTGGTCTTTGATTAATTAGTTGATTTATAGCATGTAAATTTCTATGAATACACAATCTAAATGAAACATTAATGAAACACAAGACAATATTCAGCTCAAGGAACTGGAAACACACAAAGAGAGACTGATTATCTGTATAGAATATAAGTATATACATATGGTATACGATATACACCTGGTTGTGGCAGGGGAAGTTGCAAATTGCAGATTGAAGATGTGCTCGATATGGTATATGTGCATTTAGATGGAATAGTCTACACTCTTACGCACAGCACACTGTCCATCTGTCATATCTAATTGTGAATCTATATAGTATATATATATATGGATAAGTATTGCGAGTGACGCAAATTCGAGCTGCATCTTAAGCCACATCATTTGTAATACATATGTGACAGATATATGTCCATAAATAGCTGGTATCTATACATCTACTGTGCATCTACTTATGCATATTTATGTACATATATTTACGTATTTGTACATGTAATTCAACTATCGAATTGTAGTATCGTCCAGTGCGTCATTATTAGCGAAACATTGGTAATTCAATTCAATTCGATTCGACTCAATGCATTATTATTGATGCTCTGCTCAATTCAAATGACGCAGGACACAGGACCAAGAAACAGTTGTCACAGTTCCTGTAAAACATTAATTAACCATCTATTATTAATGAGCAACAACAACAACAACCCAACTTGTTTGTGAACATTTCCGCAAATTCAATCAATCTCATTATTGACAGTCGAATTTCTGTGATTGCTGCTCAGCGTTTAGGATTTCAATTTGTTCTTTATTTTTAACTAGTAATGTAAATTCCAACTTTGAAACATGTTTAAAATCGTGTTGTCAATCAAATGACAAATAATTATATTTATATATATATATTTATATATATATATATATATATAAATAAATAAATAAATAACATCGATTTATATATATGAACTTTTCAAACAAATTTAAATATTGTGGGTTTTTTTTTTAAATATAAACAACCATATTATATTATTTGTATTAAGATACATCGAGTTTTGACAAGGGAAATCGATTACGATTTTATGATAGCTTAAATGTTTAAAAATGGGTTTGAATAGAATGAAAAGTGATAAAGAAAAATGCATTTTTTTTAATTAGAGTTACATTTTTGAAGTAGAATCAAATTAATGTAAATATATATACGATTTTTTAAAAATATTGATAAATTAAATTCCCAACTGAGTGGAACAAGTTCCCTCCATGTCGAAATGACTAAAAATCCTACAACTATCGAACTTTGTATGTATAGTTTACAACTTCTACTTGTGTGATCGTTAATGGAATTGACCAGCTATAAATAATAAACCGTTCTCGACGGAGTCAACGCGACTCAATTTTCATTTCAATGTCACTAGCAGGCAGTGACAAAATGGGGCTGTCCACTTGTCACTTGTTAACAGAGGGGGGTTGTTGAGAGACCAACCCACGAGAAGCGACTTCTTGAGCTGCACCCTCGATAGCAGCAGGTAAAAGACATGTGGCTTCCTCTCTCTCTCTCTCTCTCTCTCATATCTCTTCTCTCAAACTTCTCTGTTGTTGTGAGTTCGAAATTATGCACACACTTCACGACAACCATTTGCTAATTATGTACTGATTATATACTTAAAGTGGGGAGAGATGTAGTTAAATCTACACATAAGGTAGATAGCGTTGCAAGCAGTTGTAACAACAATTGCAATTTCTGGAGGGGTAAATTATAGAGATAGGAATAGGAATGGGAATGGAAATGGGAATGGGATGGGAAGGGAAGTTGCAATTGAAACAACAACGGAAACAAATCGATTTGTTGGCATGGACATAAGTTGCAACAGGAGAATATATTAGACAAGTGGGGAGACTTAACTTGAACTCAATGCACCTGATATTCTCTTAACTGATACATCGTAGTCTGTGTGCCAAATTTGGTTACTCTAGCTCTTTAAGTCTCAGAGATAGCTTAGTTCATCGACTCGGCTATTGATGCTGATCAATAATGTATATACTTTATATTTTATAGGGTCAGAGATGTCTCCTTTTTTCTGTAACGAACACAATATGCACTTTTAGTTATTTTTTAAGTAACAGGTATAAGAGTAACAGCGATTTAAGTCATATACACTCTTAAAATCATTGTCTTTACTCTTTATTCTTATAAGTTTATTTCCTTCACTTTTTGATGTTTTAAATTAAGTAAACTTATTGAAAATTTGAGAGATTTCATTCTTTGATAAAGATCTTTTAGTAATACTATAATGATGGAATTACGTTCACAAGTTAAAAGTTTCCTTGGGACAAACGGCAACTCAAACGCATCATTGGATTATCATATAATAATATTATCATCTGTATCATCATTCAGATATGTGTATTTAAATATAGATGCATACACTTCTAGGAATATACTTACATCGTTATCTTTAGTATCGATAATGAGTTAACAGATCTGGCAATATTGACACATTTCTTATCAGGGAAACAGAGAAAAACAAACAAGTTGCGAGGCGGGAAATTGAATAAAAGTAAAACCGATAAAAGTGTCAAAGTCGAAAGTGATTTTTATTAATTTAAAATGAATTGCATTGTGAATTTGCCTTTGAGATTTGATATATATTTGTTTATATACTATATTTGTAATTAATATTGTGTTTTTTTATTGCAGGCGGTGGTCGCGATTTAAACACTGCAGTTACCTACGCCCAAAACATACGCAGTGGTGTTGGCATCAACACCGCAAAACAGGCGCACAGTGGGGCAAGCAGCAGTAATATAGGCGAGGCGATTGTTAAACTAAATAACAACAGTAATCTTAATATTAATAATAATAATAATAATAATAATAATATAAATATACATAGCAACAACAATATAAGTAAAATAAATAGCAACAAGCCAACATCGTTGTTGCTTAGCAACAACAGCAACGCGAGCAACATTAGCAACAACAACAACAGTAATATAAATAATAATAATAACAATAACAGTAACAGCAACAGCAGCAGCACCACCAACAACAGCAACAACAACATCAGCATTATTAGCCGCAACAACAATAACATAATTACAACATTAAGGCCACCAATTGTAACGCATACAACAAAAGCAACAACAGCGGGTGGCAAATTCACCGCGTTGCCAACCACGATAACAACAAAAGTGATCGTTGACAAAAGCTTAAACAACATGCCAAAGAAATTGTCGGGTAAGTGTGACCAGATGTTGACAAATACCACAAAAATACCACATATCACGCATCCTCGCTCCCACACACACACACACACACACACACCAAGTTGACAGGCAGACAGAAAAAAAAAAATAAAACTCATCTCTAATTAATACCGCTGTGTTCTTGTTCTCTTCTCTCTCTCTCTCTCTTTATCAATCGACTGCTGCATACCGAAATCTAATTGCTTGCTTGATCTCCCTTTTTCTACCTTTCCCCCGCTCTAAATTACTGCATATTGTTTTGCATTTTTCGTTGTTGTTCCTTTGCTCTTGCGTTTTGTTTTGTATGGTTTCGTTTGCTTTACCTCCTCTTCCTGCTCCTCCTGCGGATTGCAGCTGCCGCTCTGGGCACCGCGAGCACAACAACAAACACAGCTTTGGCGACCGCCACATCAAGGATTAGCTCAAATAGTGGCAACCCTGGCAGCAGTAGCATCAGTAGCGGCAGTGGCATTGGCAACGCTGCCAGTCTTAGCTCTGCCAGCGCCTATTTGAGCAGCGGTGCCGGCAACTATCTCAACAGTCTGAGCACCAACGACCTGATGAGTCTTGCCGCCTATGTCGCCTCCAAAGGAGGCAATGCACCCAACAGCAACATTCCCGCCACCACCACCAGCAGCAACAACAGTAACAACATTAACTATTTTGCTGTCGGTGCAGCTGGAGTTGCGAGTGGTGGGGGAGGCGCATCAACATCAGCCGGCTCTGCAGCCAATTTCAATATGGCCGCGTCTTTATTGGCGCAGAGTAAGTCTTGTAATGTTGGTAACAACCAAGAGTATGCCTTTAAATATCCATATGTACATATAACCATTATAATTCTCATTCTCTCTTCCTCCCTTGGCTTTTGTATACATAGGTGTCTGTGGCTGTGTCTGTGTGTCTGACTGTGTTTGTTTTCTTTTACTTTTCTACTGCACACACTGCGGCAGTCTGGCAACGCTCAGTAAATGCGTGTATGCGTTATGTGTGCGTATGCGTGTGTGTTTGAATTTTTAGTGCGTTTGTAAGTCGCAAATGTTTGTGTTAATTTAAATTAAAAGTCACTGTTGACATTGGTTCCCTTAACTCCTCCAAAAGAATCAACAATCTAGAAACTTCGTTGTAACTTGTCAAAAGTCGTTTCGACATTTCTACAGTTTTTGTAGCCCGATTTCATTTAATTGTCTTCCTTTGCACAAATTTCTGTTCAAAAAGTAAAAAAAAAGCATAAAATCTTTAAACATTATTAAATAATATATTATTTGAAATTCAATATGAGCAAGACTTATGATTGTCTGTCGAGTGGAATGGATTTTACACCTGGAACACCGGTGCAGATCACCTTGAATAGTGATGATCTGCAGTTTTTGGTCAGCCATCAAGTTAATATGGTAATGGAACAATTTTACTCGGTGTACTCTCGGGCATATGATAAACTGGTGAATGCCATAACGGGAGAGCTGGTGCCAAGGTTGCGTTGCACGAAGAAAGGACAGGATCGTCTGGTGCACAAGGTTATGCGTCGCTTGGAGAAGCTCCGTCCATTTGTTAAGAATCCCAATGGGACATCGTCTGAGCAAATTATTAAGGATTGGAAATGCGAAGCGATTGTCGACCAGGCAACTAAGCAGAAGAAGCAAGGAGATAACGGCAAGGACTATGAGAAACAGTGGAGAAAGATACAACGCAAACATGAGAAGCGGCTGAAACAACTGATCAAAGAGGAAGAGCGATGCTACCTCGCTAAATATCGTGATTCCCCCCATCTCAGCTCTGCTACAATCCATCAATATCTCTGATCATGGCAGCAGTGTAGAGACGATGCTGCGCTCGAAAGGAATCTACAGCAAGGACGTCACATTTATCTATCAAAATCAAACCTTTCCCACTGTGCCCATTAGCGATATGCAAATGATGAAACCGAATGATTGCAGTTCGAATCTCGCAAGATACAAAAGTCCTCAATGCGATCTCAACGAATACGATAAACGATTAATGGAATCGAAATTGATGTTCGACAATTCGTTGTATTCGATGATGCGTTATACATTCCCTTCCACCTCCAATATTCGCAAGCACAAGCGCGTCTATAAACCCAAGAGAAACAACTCTGATGGCGAATAATGTCTTCTTGGTATCCCTCAACACTTGATCTATCCACTATCCACTATCCACTGAGGATTCGCAAAGATGATTTTGTCTCAACTCGCTCTGGGGTCTTTTAATTTACTGGAGAAATAAAATCGAACAAGATTCTT
Source organism: Drosophila sp. st01m (assembly GCA_018901795.1). Classification (NCBI taxonomy): domain Eukaryota; kingdom Metazoa; phylum Arthropoda; class Insecta; order Diptera; family Drosophilidae; genus Drosophila; species Drosophila sp. st01m. Next base: position 1,066,859 of record JAEIFG010000706.1, on the reverse strand, counting down.
TTATTTTTATAGAGTAATAAAAACTTTTCGGATCCATTTACATCGATCTCTGCTATTGTTGTTGTGGTTTCTTTTAGTATCCAATATTTTCAGTTCATTAGAATCGATTCATATGAATAAGTTCATTTTGAAAGCTGATGATTCTTGATTCCACATTTCCTATTTGAAATTGCTGAAAGTTTTATGAAACTTGACTCTTTATTTAGTATTTAGTATCCAATATTTTCAGTCGATTTATATGAATAAATTTGTTTTTAAAGCTAATTTTACTTGGAGTCTCCACTTTAATATTTGGTTGACTAAAAATGTTTGAAATTGCTGAAAGTTGGATGAAACTGGACTCTTCCATTAGGATTGTTGTCTCGAATTCTGATTATACATACGTAGAAATGCTTTTTACTTGGAACTTGGCATTCAAATCTACTAATCACATGAACATTTTCTCTTTCTTTCTCGTCTTTTCTCTTCTCTTCTCTGTCTGCCTGCTGCATGACATTTCTTTCGCACACAACCCCACAATTCACACACAACACACAACAACAAATCACAAAATCTACATACCGTTTCTTACAGTGGGATATGCGCGACCTGCCACGCCCTTAAGGGTGCAATACAAGCCCCCCGCAGCCGTTAGCACCGCCAACAACTTGCTTAAGGCCAACAGCGCCGCATCAGCAGCAGCTGCAGCTGCAGCTGGAGGAGGAGGAGGGCAGTGCAGCAGCAGCTGGAGGAGGAGCAGCTGCAGCAGCCGGCGGCGGAGGCGGTGGCGGTGGCGGCATGAAAGTGAACACAATGATGCTGGATAAATTGCAAAAATTGATTGCCTTGAATCCAGAGTATTTAACCAGCGGCATTCCCAATCACGTGATGACGCAGCTCTTCATGCAACCGATTCGCATGCCACACCAGCAGCAACAGCAGCAGCAGCAGCTGCTGCAACAGCAGCAACAATTGCAAAACGTTGCCGGATCAGTTGGAAATGCAGCATCTGCGGCGGCGGCCGCTGCTGCCTCAGCGGCTGTCTATGTGCAGCAGGAGGAGGAAGAGGTTGACTACGAGGAGATGGGCGTGGCCGAGACATATGCCGATTATTGGCCAGCAAAGTGTAAGTTGTAATTCCTTCGCCATAAACTCCAATTAATCCATTTTATTGTTTACAGTGAAACTGGGCAAGAAGCATCCGGATGCGGTGGTGGAGACCGCCTCGCTCAGTTCGGTGGAGCCATGCGAGGTCTACTACAAGCTATCGATACCCTCCGAAACCATCAACAGCGGCCAACTGAGCGCACTCCAACTGGAGTCCATCACGTATGCATCTCAGGCCCATGATCATCTGCTGCCCGATGGCAGTCGTGCCGGCTTCCTCATTGGCGATGGCGCTGGTGTTGGCAAGGGTCGCACCATTGCGGGCATCATCTATGAGAACTATCTGAAGGGTCGCAAGAAGGCGCTCTGGATATCCGTGTCCAATGATCTCAAATACGATGCCGAACGTGATCTCAGCGACATTGGAGCCACGCGCATCGATGTCCATGCCCTGAATAAGGTGCGTTGCTGCTTAAGACTCTTGAATTCTTCAGTAGTTGTGTGAAAATGTGTATATTATTTAATTGGTGGTTCAGTTTCCATTTAAATTATATTACACGTTTGATATGCTGTTTCAATATTTTGATTTACATAAAGTAGTTTCTTTAATAAAGTCAGCAATAAAATCAGCAACTGCGTAGGAAACCTGGAGTCAAGTTCCCATTGGAATAGCTTGGAATAACACATCACATATAAAACGAATCAAGAATGATCATTTTGGAACTTTCTTTTCGCTGCAGTTCAAATATGCGAAGATCAGTTCGGATGCGAACAACAACTGCAAACGTGGCGTGATCTTCAGCACGTACTCGGCTCTGATTGGCGAGTCGAACAACAAGACGGGAAAGTATCGCTCCCGGTTCCGTCAACTGTTGCAATGGTGCGGCGAGGACTTTGAGGGTCTCATCATATTCGATGAGTGTCACAAGGCGAAGAATCTGTGCCCGGTGGGTTCCGGCAAACCAACGAAGACGGGACAAACGGTGCTCGAACTGCAGCAGAAGTTGCCCAAGGCGCGTGTTGTTTATGCCTCGGCAACGGGCGCATCGGAGCCAAAGAATATGGCCTATATGGTGCGTCTGGGCCTCTGGGGTCAGGGTACAGCATTTGCCAATTTCGCAGACTTTATCACCGCTGTGGAGAGACGGTAAGTTGTCCAAGTCTCTAACAAAGAAATTGTTGTATTCATTTTGTTTGAACTTTTCACAGCGGTGTTGGCGCCATGGAAATCGTTGCGATGGACATGAAACTGCGAGGAATGTACATTGCTCGGCAGCTGAGCTTTAAGGGCGTCAGCTTTAAAATCGAGGAGGTGCCGCTGACGAAGGAATTTCGCAAGATCTACGATCAATCCGTGGAACTCTGGGTGGAGGCGATGCAAAAGTTTACAGAGGCCGCTGAACTCATCGATGCTGAGAGTCGCATGAAGAAGACAATGTGGGGACAGTTTTGGTCATCGCATCAGCGTTTCTTTAAATATCTTTGCATTGCCGCCAAGGTCAACCATGCGGTGCTCGTTGCCCGCGAGTCCATTAAATATGGCAAGTGTGTTGTCATTGGTCTCCAATCCACCGGCGAGGCGCGAACTCTCGATCAGCTCGAGCGTGATGATGGCGAACTCACCGACTTTGTGTCCACAGCCAAGTGAGTATCACATCAATCACTTCATTTATACCACAGTGAATTCAGAATATTTCAAACGATTTCATTTACTGAAACTGAAAAGTTAGACATCAATTGCAATGTTTTCAGTGTTTTCAAATTTGTTAGATTAGTTTATTTATTGGTTATATTATTACATGTTTTTCACATCCAATTCACATCCATTTCAATTGATTTATTGTGTTCTTTTAATATTCACTGTATAAATTGTGGATTTAAAGTAAAGATTTGATTGGAACAATTTTCAATTCTTACCTTTAATGCTTTGCATTGCATTTCCGAGAATGCAATCAATAAATAATTAGCAATTGAAGCATTTCTAATTTAATTACAGAAAAATTCAGACAAACTTAAAATTCAAGATTTCAGTATTAAAAAAATGTAGAATGTTGTATTTTGTGTTGCTTTAGTTTGCGTGTTTTCATTATTTAAATTATTAAACTTGACATTAAGTTGAACTGATAAGAAAATAGAAAAATGTTGTGCAAAATTTCTGTGTAAAATTGTTAAAATTTAAAAATAGCGAAGCTATTTTCTCCCTGCACAATTGATAATAGGAATATTTGTCGTCTTGTGTATTGCATGCATTAGAAAGAGAAAGAACATCGTGATATGATATACAAAATAAAGTTAAAACATATATTGATGCTGTATCTCTCTTGCAGAGGCGTCTTCCAATCGTTTGTGGAGCGTCACTTTCCTGCGCCGGATCGCAACCGCATCAATCGCATTCTGGGACTCTACGATGAGACGCCGGCGGTGAAGACGGAGCCGCAGTTGCTGAACAGCAACAATAACAACAATAATAATAACAATAGCAGCAGCAGCAGCAGTCGGAGCAAGCGCAAGGGAGGAGCGAACAACGGGGGCAAATCGAAGAAGAAGAAGGTGAAGCGCAGCGGATCGTGGCAATTTAGTGACAGCGACGAGGAGGCAGCTCACACATCGGGCGGAGATTGTGATAACAATAGCAATAGCGATGATGCCGCCGACAGCGATGAGGCCTACGACGAGGATAACGACAATGACAATGACAACGATGAGAACGACAACGATGAGGATGAGGATGACGATGACGATGATGAGGATAAGCATGGGGACAGTGATCGTCACAGTGTTGCCAGCGATGCCAGCGACGCCAGCTCCGATTTTAATCCATTCTACAGTGGCAGCGACAGCGACATCGATCCCTGGGTGAATGCGCGCAGCAAAAGTCCAGCAGCAGTGCCAGCAAAAAGACACAAAAGAAGACCAAAAAGAAGGCGCTGAAGAAGGAGTCAAAGGTCAAGAAGGAGCCAGTGTCCACAGCGACGCCAACATCAACACCAACACCAACATTGGCTCCGACAAGCAGCAGCAATCTGTCCATGTCAGCGACAGTGGCGGCTGCATTGAATGCGGCCAAAAGTCGCAAGTCACAGCAGCTGTCGACGCAGGACAAGATCCAGGATCTGTTGCAAAAGAAACAGGAGATGAAGGGCACCGTCACGCCCGTGGGCGTCAATGGCGTCAAGCTGAACTATGGACCACCGCCAAAGGATGCCATCGAGCGTGCGTGCACGATGAAGGAGGATCTGCTGCGTAAAATTGAACGCATCGGTTCCCGATTGCCGCCCAACACGCTCGACCAGCTGATCGATGAGCTGGGCGGGCCCGACAACGTCGCAGAGATGACTGGACGACGTGGTCGTGTCGTTCAGAACGATGATGGTTCCATTCAATACGAATCACGCACAGAATCCGATGTGCCGCTCGAAACGCTCAACATAACGGAGAAGCAACGCTTCATGGACGGACAAAAGGATGTGGCCATCATATCGGAGGCCGCCTCCAGTGGCATCTCGCTCCAGAGCGATCGCCGCGTCTTCAATCAGCGACGACGCGTCCACATCACCTTGGAGTTGCCCTGGTCCGCCGATCGGGCCATTCAGCAATTTGGACGCACCCATCGTTCCAATCAAGTCAATGCCCCCGAATACATATTTCTCATTTCGGATCTGGCCGGCGAACGGAGATTCGCGTCCACAGTGGCCAAGCGTCTCGAGTCCCTGGGCGCCTTGACGCACGGAGATCGACGTGCCACCGAGACGCGCGATCTGTCGCAGTTCAACATCGACAACAAGTATGGACGACAGGCCCTCGAGACGGTAATGCGCACAATAATGGGCTATGAGACGCCTCTGGTGCCGCCGCCCACCGATTACAGCGGTGAGTTCTTCAAGGACATTGCCGGCGCCTTGGTCGGTGTGGGCATCATTGTCAACAGTGAGAGCCATCCGGGTGTGCTCAGTCTTGACAAGGACTACAACAACATATCCAAGTTTCTCAATCGCATCCTCGGCTGCCCCGTCGATCTGCAGAATCGTCTCTTCAAGTACTTCACCGACACCATGACGGCCATCATCAATCAGGCCAAGCGTGGCGGTCGATTTGATCTTGGCATTGTGGGTAAGATCATCATTCCAATTAATTTGTTTCTGACTTTTCTCTCTTTTATAAAACTCACTGATATCTATTTTAAATATAGTATATTGAAAATAATTAAGGGAACCACTTCAGTGTTGGTCAATAACTATTATTAAATATAAAATCGAGATATATACGATCAAATCGTGGACAAGTTATGAAAGTTAAATCGGTTAAGATTTGATAAAGTTTAAAGTTGACAGCTTAAAGGTTTTGAAAGTATGAAAAAAAGGGAAATATTTCAAAAAAATGTAATTCTCGCATTTAATGTAGAATCGATTAAGAGTTCAGTTGTCGACTTGCCAGAAGAATCGATTTTCGTTAAATAGTCAAGAGAATAATCGAGTCAAAGTAGCTAAAAATCGATTCTGCGATAATTTAAGTTTACACATTCCATATGAAAATTGCTTTGGTACTGAACTCTTCACTCTCTCTTTGCACAGATTTGGGAGCAGCTGGCGAGAATGTGACTCGGGTGCGACTGGTGCGCTTCATGCGGAAGCATGCCACAGGCGTTGCACCCACAGAGCTGCACACCGTGCGTGTGGAACGCGGCATGATCTGGCAGGAGGCCATCGATAAGTGAGTGTCAATTGTGAAACATTGTAATAGAAAAGACATTTATAATAAAATATAATTTAATTGCAGGTATGCGGATCTGTTCAATGAACACGAGGGTTTCTATACATCGCATCATCTGCGGAATCAGAAGCGCACCGCAATCCTTGTGGTTGTCATTGAACAGCAGTCGACGCGTGGCAACTCTGGCTCAACGGATGCGGACAGCAGCAAGTCGCTGAAGAAGAAGTCGCGCAGCAAAAGGAGATCATGTGTCAGATCTACAGGCCCAACACGGGTCTGCAGGTGCGGCATGAATCCCTCTTCGAACTGGAGAAGAAGTATCGCAAGGCGAGCAGCGAGGAGGCTGAACCGCATTGGACGGAACAGTATGATGCCTCGGTGCATACATGTTCCCATGCCTATTGGAATGGCAACTGTCGCAATGTCAGTCTGGGCAACGATTGCGAGGTGCGTTCAAGACACTCTCCATGCTCTCCATGATCTATAATTGTAACAATTTTTGCCTTTTCCATATAGGTGGGATTGCGTCAGCGTTTGTATCATGTGTTGGCCGGTTCGGTGCTGTCCGTTTGGGGACGCGTAGAACACATATTGAATACGCGATCCAATAGCAAGATGCAGGTGATACGCATGAAGACAACCGAGAGCGAGAAGATTGTCGGCACCATGATACCAAAATCATGCTTTGAGCCCCTCATGAACGATTTGCGCAGCGATTCGGAGAAGAAAGAGGAGTTCAACTATTAGGCCAAACATTCATCCAACAAGATTCATTTGTCCACATGCTGATTTCACATGAATATCTCCGCAGACTCGTCCGACAAAAGAAAACAGACAACACACACACATACACACACACACACACAACAAAGAACAGTAACAGTAACAACAGAAACAACAGCGTCAAGAAAACATTGTTCTACAATTTCAGGACTTTTCTATAACTATTTTTTTCTTAGTTGTTTTATAGGTTTTCCTTTTAGATTTCATATAAATTAGTTGTAATCGTACATAAGTTAAAAATGTATTTAAAAAAGCATCCAAAAATCAGAGGAGAAATATAAATACAGATCAATTTTAATTATTGCGTCTCTGTATCGCACATGTATCCACACACTCACACACACAGACACACAGACATACACAAACGATAACGACATAAAAAAGATATAGTGAAAACAAATGGAAACGCTTATTATATGGACTTTTCTTCTTAATGATTTACATTTTAATTAATTTAATTAATTTTAAAATAAATGATAGTAGACACAACACTTACACCCACACACTCGCACACAGACATACACACTCTCGCACACACGCTCACAGAACTGTGCTTACGTAGTTTTGTACGTAAACCTCTTTAATTATTTTTTTCTCCCACTTAATTTTTAATGTGAGTAGCTTTGGAAAGTGTTGGAAAAACAAAAAAAAAAATAATAAGAAAGCAAAGCAAAGCAAAGAATAAAAGAGAAACGAAAAGAAAAGAAAAAATAAAAACAAACTAAAGGATTGGTAATGAAACCGAGTTAAGGCATTTTTTTTTGCGTCATAGTTTTAAGTTGAAATTGAAAAGTCAAACTGCAGTTTGTAATTAAGGTCCTCTAACTGTAATAATTAATTTAAGTTTAGCCATTAAAGGTGTTAATATACATATACGAGTAAATACAATACAAACACAATACATACATACAGATCCAATACATTAAAAGCGAAGTACGTTCACGTACAGGCGAAAATAATAAACGCGGAAAAGTGACATATAAAAATATATTCCAACTTGTTTTTCTTAACATATTTTTCACAAACGTTGCGGGTTTTTGGGTGGTGCCATCAGCGAGGTTGGAAACTGGATTGATCTTTTTTAAAATGCTTCATATAAATAAGTAATATACGTTAATATAAGTATACTAGAGGGCCCGATTTTGCCTCCTCGTTATGCTCGGACGCAGAGCCTTCAAGCACTTCAAGTTTCAGAAATAACGTGCTCCGATTCAAGCGTACTGTAATCACCAAGCAGATTCACAGCCGTCAATTCCCTCCAGGATCAGTGGCAGAGTAAACCAAACTGTAAGCTAAAAACTTAATATTATCCAAAATGATTCCAATATTTTATATAATTGTTGTTTTACTTGCAGTCTTAATCGAGGAGTATCAGAATCTGCTCTACGATGTGGCTCTTAGTGAACTGACTCCCATTTGGTCGCCACTCAAAGCTGCCACGCCCACAACCTGAGAATCTCCCTCCTTATGCTTTAAGCCATTAACTATGTTTATTGTAAATAAATATGTATATTAAATAAATGCTAACTTTTCGTTAGATTTACATTTAATCTATGAAATAACAAATTCTTTTTATCTCAGAAAATAAATAATTGAATATTACTATACATTACGTAAGAATAGGATTTTAAGAATAAAGCTTGCTCAACATTTTAAAATTTAAAAAAAAAAAGTTGTTTTTCTTAATCGGAGGTTAAAATTTTTCGTAAATCTCAGCAGCGCAAATTGGAAAATTAAAATAGAACACCCACATATTTATCAGGCGAACAGAAATTAAAAGTACGTTGCTATTGTAACAATTCAAACGCCAAATATTTGAACTTAACTGTCAGTTCAATAAAAGCACTCAAATCTCTTCACTTAAGTCACTCAATTGAAAGAATCACTCAATCAATTGACTCAAGCTCATATTTTCACTCAAGCAATTTTAGAGTCACTCAAATGATAAATTCACTTGCTGCTGATTTCTGTTCGCCTGGTATTTTCAGGTCCACAAAAGTTTAAAATCCAACTGTAGGATTAGATTTTTTTTGTTTGTGTATATCAAATTCGTTCGTTTAACGGCAGACTGGGGTTTAAAATTCTGCCAATATACCAGGCGATCAGAAACAAGCAGCAAGTTGCTAAGCCAAATATATTTTATTTTAATAAAATGTAGCATACTTTCAGGTGCTATTATTTATTTCAGGAAATAAATACTGTAGCATACTTTTAAATGCTTCGGTTATAAAAATTGGCTTAAATTTTGCTGCCTGCTGATTTCTGTTCGCCTGGTATTTTCAGGCCCACAAACGTTTGAAATCCAACTGTTGCAGCTGATTAGATTTTTTTGTTTGTGTATATCAAATTCGTTCGTTTAACGGCAGACTGGGGTTTAAAATTCTGCCAATATACCAGGCGATCAGAAACAAGCAGCAAGTTGCTAAGCCAAATATATTTTATTTTAATAAAATGTAGCATACTTTCAGGTGCTATTATTTATTTCAGGAAATAAATACTGTAGCATACTTTTAAATGCTTCGGTTATAAAAATTGGCTTAAATTTTGCTGCCTGCTGATTTCTGTTCGCCTGGTATTTTCAGGCCCACAAACGTTTGAAATCCAACTGTTGCAGCTGATTAGATTTATTTTTTTTTTTTTTTTTGTGTATATCAAATTTGTTCGTTTAACGGCAGACTGGGGTTTAAAATTCTGCCAATATACCAGGCGATCAGAAACAAGCAGCAAGTTGCTAGAAAAATATATTTTATTTTAATAAAATGTAGCATACTTTCAGGTGCTATTATTTATTTCTGGAAATAAATTCTGTAGCATACTTTTAAATGCTTCGGTTATAAAAATTGGCTTAAATTTTGCTGCCTGCTGATTTCTGTTCGCTTGGTATTTTCAGGCCCACAAACGTTTGAAATCCAACTGTTGCAGCTGATTAGATTTTTTTGTTTGTGTATATCAAATTCGTTCGTTTAACGGCAGACTGGGGTTTAAAATTCTGCCAATATACCAGGCGATCAGAAACAAGCAGCAAGTTGCTAAGCCAAATATATTTTATTTTAATAAAATGTAGCATAGTTTCAGGTGCTATTATTTATTTCAGGAATTCAATACTGTAGCATACTTTTAAATGCTTCGGTTATAAAACTTGGCTTAAATTTTGCTGCCTGCTGATTTCTGTACGCCTGGTATTTTCAGGCCCACAAACGTTTGAAATCCAACTGTTGCAGCTGATTAGATTTTTTTGTTTGTGTATATCAAATTCGTTCGTTTAACGGCAGACTGGGGTTTAAAATTCTGCCAATATACCAGGCGATCAGAAACAAGCAGCAAGTTGCTAAGCCAAATATATTTTATTTTAATAAAATGTAGCATACTTTCAGGTGCTATTATTTATTTCTGAAATAAATACTGTAGCATACTTTTAAATGCTTCGGTTATAAAATTTTTTAACCCGAACCGCAACAATTTAAAAATTGCCTCATTTACTTAAAAGCAGTTGTCATTTTTAACCTGTTGAGAAATTGGCTCTTATTAAAAAACGGTCCTTATCAATTTATCATGTTAGATTTTATTTTTCTTTTCAAGTTTTTATGGTATGATTTATATATTTTTATTTATTTGTTTATCTGCTGTTTACTTTGTGTGTTTTGTTAGGTTTGTCTTGCTCCGTTATTTGTTGTCTTTAATAAATATTGTACAATTTGCTTACGATTAGACTATAATGCATATATATATTATTTATGTATGTACTATATATATATATATTTATATATTTTATCATTCAATTAATAATACACCATTTTATTTTTTGGTCGACTTAATGACCAATTTTGTGATTGTTTTAAATTTAAATTGTATTTTCCATCGTTCCAATTCGTTGGATCTTGCAGCACAAACAAACAGTTGGAATTGTTGATTAACTTGAATAAACATACATATTATAAATTTGCTAATATTCCATTGAATTTTTTTTTTTATTTTTGTTATTTGTTGTTAATCTTATTTTCTTTGCTTTTACTATCTTTGAGCTTTGATTGTCTGTCAGCTGCACTTTCAGTTTTTAAGACATTCACTTACAAATATATCTAATTCAGATTTATGGTATTTAAGTTGCAGATTAGCAACTGCTAACAAATGGTTAATAAGTTTCTTTTAGGTGTAGGGTAAATATTTAAAACAAAATTTCCCATGGAAGCTAACAAAAATAGATTACATACACGTTCACATTTAGTTTTTACATAGTGTGTGTATACAACGATTAAATGTGTATATATATATGTATATATGCTGAGACATATATATTTGTATTATGAGAGTGAGGCATACGATAGATAGTAGTTGCCTGCTCTTTCTTTCTGCTGTCACCTTTCAATATTATTATTATTTTTATTTTCATTTATTGTCAGCAATTCTTTTTTTCTGTTTGTAACGGAGAATATTTAGTTTTAGGAAATAAAAATGGATGGTAAAGCTAACAGCTAACGGTACATTACATGCTGGCCTTCTATTTAAAGCGCACACACACACACACACACACACACGCATACGCATTCAAGTGTGTGTGCGAGGACGGACAGTGCTATGCATGTGTGTGTGTGTCTGTTCAATGCAAGTGCGAGAGAGTGCGAGACAGTGCGTCACACTGACTGCTAAAATACAACATACACAAGATACTCGCATTATTATTATTGTAAAATAAACTAAGCCTTACACTGTTAACAACTCTTAGATTTAAGATTTAAGCCATTATCTCCTTAGTTCTGTTTTTGTTATGTTTTACACAATACGAGTACAACTCTCATTTACATTAGACATTTATATAATTGTGTATATTTAGTGTATTTAGATATATCCATGTATTATACATTCAGTCAATTGATTGCAACAAAACAGTTGATAAAACAAAGTTAAAGGCTTTCGAAAATCCCAAGTAAAACATTCACTTTGTATAACATCTATATGCAAATCGTTTTGAATTATTTCACGTTTAAAAGCTCTCCTTAAACTTCCTTTTAATGTATATATATATATATATATTATATTTATGTTCTTTATTCGTTTTAAGACTTATTAAAATCAGTTTACATCGGCGGAACATTTTTAAAACTATTCTTTGAGCTCGCAGAGTTTTCCAAAGGTCCACTTTTGAGATTCATGCGATTACTTTTGTATAATAATATTGCACCCGAAGGCGGAAATTACTTTACAAAACTGAATACATTCACAAGTATATAGTTTATGCTTTAATTATTTAATTTAATTATTCATTATGTAAAACAAAAGCCATGTTTTTCTGTACACAAAACTAAATTACAATTGTGACTTAGAAGTAGGAAAAAAAAGAGAAAAAAAGGAGTTTATAAATGATATATAGAAAAAAAGGGCCCAAGGCCATATAAAAGCTGCTTATATAGATTAGATTAGTTACAGTGGCGGATATACACAATATATATAGTACTTGATTTTTGCCTTTTATTTTCGATTTGTTTAATATTATATTTTGTTTTAGTTTTTCTCGTTTTTAGAGTTATTTTGGTGGTAGTACATGCTAAACAATAAACAAGTGTAGCTTATCATATACAGCATGCGTGTGCATGTGTATGTGTATGTGTATGTATACATAATACATAGTTCTGTGTATTTGTTGTATATATGTATTTGCATCTGCTGTCTTTAAATTTTGGTACATTTAGTTTGGTTTACAACACAATTAATGACGGCAGCATTTTAGAAATTGTTGCTGTTGTTGCTGTTGTTGTTGCTGCTGCTGTCAAGTGTGTCGCCTCAATGCTTGCCGCGTGGCAAGCGAATGGGAATATGCGGATATCATGTGTCCTCAACTGCAGCGACATACTGCTTGCCATTGTTGTTGTTCTTGTTGTTGTTGCTCTGCTTCTTCGTCTTGCTGTTGTTGTTGTTATTGCTGCTGGACGTCAGCTGCTTTATCGTTATGACATCCTTTGGCTTTTGTTGCGCTTGCAACAGCTGCGACTGCTCCTGTTCCTGCACCTGCACCTGCTCCAAGTCCGGCTCCTCGTCCCGTTGTAGTTGTTGTTGTTGTTGTTGTGGCATTACTTTGTTGTTGTTGTCATTATCTTCATTATTATTGTTGATGTTGATGTTGTTGTTATTCTCATCTGGATTAGCGTCCATCTGCAGCACTTGCTTTGCTTTACTTTCCCACAGCATGCGGTTCGCTTTTAGCTGCAGAATATTTTATAGAATATGCATAAAAAAACAAACACACAAATGAGTAATGACAAAAATACACACACACACGCACACACATCGATGCAGTCATGTTATTATGCTACTTAATATCATAAAATTCCACATTTCACATGTTTTCAACGTAATTCAAGCGTCTAGCTGCCAATGTCCGCTGCTCGCATTATTTATAAGCTGTCATTTGTTGTTGTTGTTGTTGCTGTCGTTGCATGTTAAACACTAGCAGCCATTCCACCCCCGGCCACATCACGTATGCGTATTGTAAACAACAGCTGCCCATTAAGTATACGTAAATGCAACATCAACCCCGTCGCGCATTTTGCCATAATTATGTTATGCTCTTGCCACAAAATGCAGCACATTGCATAGCACCACACAGCATGCAACATCCCGTAATGTCTATATGCTTCTTTCTGCTTTATCTTTTTTTTTTACAATCTATGCTTCAATTATCAATATTAATTTAATAATTTAGCCAATCTACGATTTTCTATTTTGAATTTCATGTTTATGGCTGCAGTCAACAAGTTAATAAGCAGTATAAAATATAATATACAATAGATAACAGCTAACTAACAATTGGTCATTTCCTTCTCTAAAGTAACTAGTTTTCTTTTTAAGCTGCCCACAAAAGTATGCTATGTAAAATTCTAAATGCATTTAGAGCTGTATTGTACAAAAATAGGATACAGTTTGTTGAACCGCACTGATCGAAGGTATATATATTATTCAAATATTTCAATTTCAATTAATTAGTTCTCTAAAATTAATATAACAATAATTTGTGAGTTTAATATTATGGTATTAAGAGTTTTGGCTAATTTTATAATCCTTTTCTCCTAAGATATTAATATTAATAATTACAAGACTTCCAACATAATGGCACTTATACTTGGGAAGAAAGTATTAGTCAAAAAATCCCTATACCACATTATTATTCTATATATTCTATAGAAAGAAATATATTCTAAAAGCTTCTTTCTCTCTCAATGCATCTACAACAGTGATGCATTCTATTCTCTCTCTCTCCCCTCCATCTCTCCCTCTCTCTCTCTCTCCCTCTCTCTTTATACGTATGTCGGCTGTCCAAGTACACCACCAAACTATCTAGCAATATAATATCTAGCAACATATCGACATTTAAAAAAATGCTCTAAAAACTATGCTATACAAATTGGAATTTTAACTTATGATACTTATATAGCTTTCAAAAAATTTATATATCATATACTTCACTCTAAAATACGAATTTCTTTAAAGTACTTTCTAGATAAATTGACAAAATTAAATACTAGAAAACAAATAACATTCTGTAAAAGAAATCAAGCCAAAGTCTCAAATAAATGGAATATTTAAATATAATATAATTGAACAATTACACTAGACTACATATTTGCACAGTGTACATTGTGCAAGTATAGTGTATGCAGGTGGCAACCCTAATTGCGCACAATTGAAAAGCGTTGGCTTTTCGCGCCATTAAATTTGCCAGCTCAATTAATTTTTAATTTCATTTCTAACTTTTTTTTTCCATCGCTTGCGGCTCACAATATGAAAATGCCGAAAATGTGGATAAAATTTGTACTATATTAATTTCGTGCTGGTGTTGTGACTTTCCCTGTCTCTATCTCTCTCTCTCTCTCTCTCTGTCTCTCTCTCTCGCTGTCTCTCTCTCGCTGTCAGTAAAGCTGACGTCAAATGGAAATTTATTAAAATATTTGCAATTAACATAAATTACGCGCGTAAAATAAAATGAGCGGCATTTCAATTGATTATAATTGCCTGCGATGCCTCAGCAGATCGGCAAATAGGCACACGTATATATAGATATAAATATATATATGTATCAATATGTATGTGCATGTGTGTGTGTGTGTGTGTGGGTTGCATGCAACTCGAGACTCTTTGTGTATTTGCCGCCGCTGCTGTTGGCATTTCAATTGTGCAGAATGTGCACGACATGCGAGTTTGTATGTATGCACGTATGTATGTATGTGTGTGTGCGGGAGTGTGTGTTGGTGTGTGTGTTTGCCAGGCGTGTTCCTCGTTTGTTGGCAGCTTAAATTGGCATTTATGGCAGGATGCCACCACCCAATCACCCTGTTACCCAGCCACCCTGTTACCCAGCCACGCCAACACACAGATGCTGACACCTACACACACTCACACACACCAGGAGACCTGCTCGTCCCACTACCCAGCAAACAATTCCAACTCAGCTTCAATTTGCACTCGGATTCTAATCGCATTGTGATCTTCAATCGGAAGCAAATGAACCACAATCCGGAAAACGGCAGACAAAGTGTCTCCTGAATATTATACTCGTGTAACTATCGATTTTAATGTTCAAGATAAGATTTTACGGAAGTGCAAAGCTTTAAGCTGTGCGGAATTATTTTGAGCATTTAATCGACTTTAAATTGGTAAGTTGAAGTCTCATAAATTAGACACAGGTGATTTTTCACCTATATTTTATGAGTTGCTATAAAATAAACCAAGTGAAAACCTCCACAAGTTGGCATGTTTAATATTTCTAAAATATGATGATATTAGTATATTTATATCCATTACTTAAAAGTTAAGTAAATGGGAATCTTAGGTTCGATACAATGTATTTATCAGAAGAAGGCATTTCCGAACTTATATAAAAGGTTGGCAAATATCTCCCTTCCGCTTTTTTGCTCCTTATTCAATGCGTTATAAAAAGTGTTACAGTGATCGGATTTATTTCAAATATGCGCCGTTTTGTTCGATAATCTGTTTCCATCTAGACGGCAACTTCATAATATCTCTCCCGTAGAAGCCCCCCTCCTTATTTGCG
Source organism: Drosophila sp. st01m (assembly GCA_018901795.1). Lineage (NCBI taxonomy): Eukaryota > Metazoa > Arthropoda > Insecta > Diptera > Drosophilidae > Drosophila > Drosophila sp. st01m. The sequence goes on along the minus strand of JAEIFG010000706.1, from coordinate 1,051,237 downwards.
AAGAACTCGGACAGCCACTTTCACAAGCCTCTTTTGAGTTCAACTTTACACCACCAAGGGCATTCGCCGTGGTAGAAAGTATATATTAGTATAAAGTATATATTCTAGACCAGCATCAACTGCCGAGTCGATATAGCCGTGTCCTAGAAGAGACAAAGACTAAAAGAGCTAGAGATACCAAATTTATTACACACAGACTTCTAAGAACCTCGCAAATCGTGAAATACTCGTACCACTACAAAATCAGGCTTAAAGATATTTCGCTAACGTTAATCATTATTCCTATTGTCTATCAAACTACTTAATCGCATAAAAATCGATTAAACAGAATAGCAGTTATTATTTAATCCAATCATAATTACAATTAACTCTCATGTCAAAGCAATTGATTTATGAATCACTGGTGTATAAGTTTTTATACGTATTAACACTTGTTTACAAATAAAATTCAATTAAAAAAGTAAAAACAATTGAGTTTGTTTATGTAAATTTGTGTTAATGAGTTTGGAAATCGCTAAACGATCGTTTAAAAGCTGCTATCATCTGTCTATCTATCTCAACTGTTTGCTGGGTATTCGATTTGTATGTTTGTGTGAAGCATTTCAGCTGTCAGGTTGCGGAACAAACCGAAATTGCAGTTGTGACAGCCGTGAAACAACTTGACAGCATCAAAAAATCAAAGTTGCACTCAAATGCAGTTGGGAGCAGCGCTTTTAACCACTGTACCACTGCCCCACTGTACCACGGAATGGGCAACCGTGCAGTGTTGCCATTTTAGCTATTTTATAGCAGATTGAGCTATTTTAAAGCTAGCAAATCTAGCTAAGTTGGCAACGTTTGGCAGATTTTAAATAGTTCCGATTCGTTCACAAATGAGCTGTGACAACTACTGTTGAAAAATAATCGATACAGAACATAAAAATATCTGTATTAATACTGGCTAATATCGAATTTTCTGCATCACTAGTGACAACAGTTAAAAAGCAACAGCTTGAAAAATGCCTAAAATTCGCTATAAACAGTTGAAACATGCAGAGCAGTTGCTTGCTATTTTAATCAAGCAAATGTCGCCTGGATGCGATGCGGCCAAAGGTGACGGCGGATGACAGAGAGAGAGAGACAGCGACAGCAACAGAGAGAGAGAGAAACAGCGACACTCTACAACACTCCAGCACTCGGCACTCGCCACTCATCTCAACTAAACTGAACTTCATCTCTTTTGAACTCAACTAAACTCATCGCATCGCATCGCATCACAACTCGACTCGACTCGACTCTCATCTCTTCATCTCATCTTGACTCAACTCGAGTCTCGGCTCAGAGCGCTGCCTCTAATTAATTAGCCGCTAATTTAACGCGCCGTGTGAAGCAGCAGCTGTGCAGAACTCAACAGGATGTGCAATGGTCGCGTTCCCCCTTCCACTCACCCCTTTTCGTTGTCCTGTTTCCCCTCACTCCTTCAACCCGCTCCCTTTGCTCCCTTTGCCATTGGCCAGCATGTAAATTATGAGACCTCTCTTTCTCTTTCTCTCCCTCTCGTTCTCCTTTGCTGTTGTCTCTGCCATAATTCAAGCTGTTTTTAGCCACGATTTTATCTATCGCTTTACTATTTCTCTTTATTTCTCTTTACTCTTCTCCTTCCCTAAATTCGTAGCCAAACAGTTTAACTTTTGTTGGCATCCTTAGAAGGATAACAACCATAACCACAACTATTAAATGACGCAACTATAGATTAAAAACTCCGAATGGATTTTAGCTCTTGTTGAAAGCATATTCTTTAAACGAAATGTTTCTACACTGCAAGAAACAAATTAAGAACATTCATCTTAAATGTTTTCTGCTTAAGTTAAGACCATTTCAAGACCAAATATTAAACTAAAAGATTGAAGTGCTTAGTAAAATCTTACATTTTTAGGAAAATATAAATGGAGTCATATTTATTTAAAAAAATATTAATAAATAAATAAAAACCAACAATTTCTACCTCATTTCTAAAGAGATTTACCTTGAATATTGAGTAATTTTGAGAAAGATTCCCTTCAGTTTCAGTCTACAGCTTTATGCTGATAAATCTATTTTAATTTTTGCATAGCAACTACATAAAGTAAGTTTAAGCAGCGAAATCTTAGGAATTTATCGATCGTATTAATATACTATATGTTACTACAATCATATTATATGTATATTCCCCTTTTTTTAAATTTTTATTTTTTATTTAACGATATTTCTATGAAGTTTCCACTTATTCAAGTGAAGTCCCCACAATTGCCAACATGGTTTCTACTTAGTTGTCCCGCATAGTATATGCTATATGTATGTGCATACAGTACGATTGATTTCAAACACGAGATGCGGTATTTTGCGAGGATAATGAAAGAGTAGGTAGAGAAGGAAAGATAATATGTTTATCAAACGGACGAAAATAGAAAATAAGTATAGATATATACCATAGTTATGTATGGCTGAGTGTCTGTATGTCTGTGTGTACATTTGCAACAGGCAAATGAGCTTGCAACGAAACTACTAACACACTCGTACAGTTAGTACACACAAACACATGCATATTCACTGAACTAAACGTGCCCCAAGCCTTGTATGGCAACTGCATAAAGTCCCCCTCAAAGGGGGGAGGGGGTGTGTGGCAAGGGTTGCGGGTTTTGGGTTTGTACTTGTACTTGGTAGTCAACATCATTATCATCGTCATCGATATGACGATATGATAGCATGTATTGCTATGCATATGTATGCGAGTCTCCCTCCCCTCCCTCTTTCCCCCTCTCCCCTGAAAGCACAGCCCCAACAACAACAACAATAACAACAAAAACAGCTGCAAGGCTGGCAAAAACAAAAATACAATGCATGTTCAAGTGGCTGAAAAAAAGAAAAATATAAATATGCAGAGTGCAAATAAAAAGGTGAGTGCAAGAAACAAACAAACAAACAAACAACAATAATAAAAACTAAAAAGAACCATATACAAAATCATGTGTAACAAGTATGCAATTGTCAAAGCATGCTCGACTACCACATACTCTCCAAATACTTTAATTTCTAATTTACATTATATACAGCTTAAATGCAAAAGTAATTTAAAAAATAATAGTTTATATTTATTGATATATTTCCTGTAATACATACAGTTATTCTGTTGCTAACTGTATCGCATTTCCCTTCGCTTAGTTTTCTATTTACAGGGTATTTCTTATCGAAGTAATGCCATCAAATCCAAAACACATAACCCACAAGAGCTCATATTAATATTCGCTCCATTTGCATCTCTCGCAGCTCAATAGATCGCATCACAGCAGCATGTTCGACTACCGAATACCCTATTAATGCTCTCTATGGAGCTTTAGTAAGCTAATAGAATATATGTATATGAGAAATTTGTTTGATCTATCAATTCTAATGCTCTACTGAAATGATGTCAAATTGAATTTAAAAAAAGGAAAACTAAAATTTTAGATTTTTACCATAATATTAATTATAATGAAAAAATAAATTAAATATCAATTAATTCCAATTTAGGTAGTTTGTTAATACAACTAATCAACTAATGAACTAATGGACGCCACTTGAGCACTTGCCAATAATAAAGGGTATAAAGGGAACGGACAAAAAATGTATCTACGAATATGGCTGAAATGCGTTGCCACAAAGCAAAAGTGCGAAATATGGCAATGACAGAAGCCAACAACAGTGGCAACAACTACAACTGCAACTACAACTGCAACTACAACAACAACAATGCATAAAACCGGAGCACACAAAAATGACAATGAAGATGGCAACACAAAATGTTAACTGGAACGACAACAAAAGGGATGGGCGCCATGTTGAATGCTTTGGGGATATCCGGTGCGCAAGGGGTGCAATGCAGGGGAGAGAGGGGAGGGGGAGTGCTTTGGGTTTGTGTTGCGTGGTGCGAGTGAAACGAGCAGGGGTATATGGATGGTAGAGGCAAGAGCGTGAAGCGTGAAGCGCTGTTTGCCTCTTTGCCTGTATTGCGCATTGCGTCTGACTGACTGACCGAATGACTGACTGACTGAATGACTTATCTTCCCTACTCTCCTCTCCTCTCCTCTCCTCACCACTCCTCTGCTTTACTCTATACGCATGCATTCTTGAACACCCTCAGTCTCTGCCTGCCTCCTCTGCCTGCCTCATCTGCCTCGCCTGTCTGTCTGCGTGTTTGTTGTTGCACATACCTTAGATGTATTGTCCTGCACCCATGCATCTGGCTTACCGTAGTCCGGTGGGTTGGCATACGGATCGTAGCCGAGCACGGATAGCATGGGCGCTATGTTGGCCATGTCATGGACAACATCGCCGGGTATTTGGTCGACCCACTTGGACAGCGCCTCCAGATTGACCGGCTTGATGACCTGATCTGATGACCTCTCCACCCTGTGCACAATTTCAATTAGTTAATGCTTGGACAATGGACAATTGGGGCATGTCTGTGTGTACTCACTTGGATAGCGGCACTCCGTTGGGCTTATTAATAAATTCCTCATGATGCAGCACCGCATCGTTCCATGGCACATCCAAGAATTTCAAGATTTTTCGCATCCACTCCTCTGGATGCAGCACCAGCTGCTCGTAGTAAACCTTTAAAAATCAGTGAGAAAGATGCGGTTCAAGCTGTTATCTATAACTATGGAAAATGCGCCGAATTCTCTACCTCTTTGGTGGTGTGGAAATGAGGAATAATTCAAATAGTAATATTTATATTAACCTTTTAACATTTCTAAATTAAAATGTTTCTAAAAGTTTGAATGTGGGGCTGCGTCCGAGCAAAGCGAAGACGCAAAAGCGGGCCCTCTAGTATGATATATATTTATATATGTGGGTCTAAAGACTAAAACAACATTGAATCAGTTTATTTATTTACATAGTATAAATTAATAATTAAGAAAATGTTGAAAATTTGCCTTTGACTTGTCAAACTTTGTGAATGACTGCTTTAATGTGCAGCTACTTAAATATTTTAATGAATACATACAATAGACAGAAAGAGTTGTCATCTAGATTGTCAAAAGTCACTTCATGTGGTTGCAGCCTTAACCTAATCCACAATAAATAAAGAAGTGCTTGATATAAACTGAAATTTCTTAGTTATTGGAATAAAGAGGGACAATAGAGTAGACAGGGTTGTCACCTTTGTGGTCAAAGATGGTTTATTGTGTTGCGGCCTTAACCTAATCAACAATAAATTAAGAAGTGCTTGATATAAACTGAAATTACTTAGTTATTGGAATAAAGAGGGACAATAGAGTAGACAGGGTTGTCACCCTGACTGTCAAAGATGGTTCATTTGTGTAGCGGCCTTAACCTAATCCACAATAAATAAAAAAATACTTGAAATTAAATGAAATTACTTAGATATTTGAATAAAGAGGGACAATGGAGCAGACAGGGTTGTCACCTTTGTGGTCAAAGATGGTTTATTGTGTTGCGGCCATAATCTAATCAACAATAAATTAAGAAGTGCTTGAAATAAACTGAAATTTCTTAGTTATTGGCATAAAGAGAGACAATAGAGTAGACAGGGTTGTCACCTTTGTGGTCAAAGATGGTTTATTGTGTTGCGGCCTTAACCTAATCAACAATAAATTAAGAAGTGCCTGCTACCAAGTGCAACTACTTGAATTTCTGTACTATAGGGCCGTCATTCGTTGATCGAGAGTACCTTCGAAAGGTGACCAGGAGGAGAGAGGAAGACAAAAACACCTGGCGCCATCTACTCACCATCATGCAGCGTTCCTTGCCTATGTCGCGACACTGCTCGTGCATCAGCTCGATGGCGTGGTTCCACTTCTGCATGCACTGTCGGTAGCTCGCCAAATCGAAGCCGGTGATTGTCACCTTGCGGGATATAATCGAATGAACCGTCGCCCGTCCGTCCCGCACCATGAATAGGAATTTGGCCTGTGTGGCAAGAGGGAGAGAGAGAGAGAGAGGAAAGCACGAGTGTATGTATCAATGTATCAATGTATCTATGTATCTGTGTATCTGTGTATCTATGTGCGGTGTGTCGACTTACATTTGGAAATAGCTCGATTACATAGGAGCCCATTTTGAGAGTGAGCGGATCCTTGTTACATAAACGCGGCGCCGGTTCGCCGTGCTTCGCAATGATTTCCAAGCAGAACTGTGCGATGGCGCTATTCATGACCTCCTTGGTGATGCCCGCCTCCTGCAATCGCAGCGATTCCTTCTCGGACTTCAACCAATGCGAGCGCAGCTGCAAAATGCGCGGAATGACGCGCGTCTCCTGCCCGCAGCTAAACGGATGGGATACATATCCAGATATCCAGCAAAACAATGCCGGAAGCATGCAAACGAAAAGGAAGGTACAAATGACCATGAGAAACGTTGAGAAACATTGAGAAACTGCAACAGCAGCAGCGGCAACAGTTGCAGAATAAAGTGGAAAAGGACATGGACATGGGAGTGGATGTGGATGTGAATGTGGATGTGAATGTGGATGTGAATCTGGATGTTAATGCGGCAGTTTAGCAGTGCTGCCCATTTAGCCATTTCCGGCTAGATTTATTCCTCTATTAAGCTTCGTTAGTCAGCAGAATATACCAAAGATTTCCTATCCTTTTCTTTTAATTTTCAAAACTTATCTTACCCTTTTCTAGAATTTTCAAAACTTATCAAAAAAATCAAAAAAAAGAAACTTAAGTAAAACAAAACTCAACGAAAATAATCTGCCTAGTATTTTAAGTTCAACATTTTTTGAAGCCTCTATAAAGTCAATAAAAAGTGTCCCTATAAAGTAGATATATTCTGTTTATAACTGAACTACTCATTTAAAAATAATATTGAATTGACAGCTCGATTTCCGAGGCACCGAATTTCAACCATAAATAAATAAATTTCAAATAAATTTATTTTCATTTAATGTCAATTATTCGAACTATTGTCTTAACTTTGTCTATGCTTAACTGGTTTTTTTTTGCGTAATGTTAATTTTTTAATTTGATGTTGTTTAAAAAATTGGAAATTATTATTATTATTTGTTCAAAAGAAAAATGTGTTTTAGGAAAACTCGTTAAGTGCAACTTGATGTATTAATCGGCGATAAATCGACAAGCAACAGTATGAACATCTAGATCTCAGAGACGCTAAGAGCTAGAGGCACCAAATTTGGGAAAAACATTCCTATAAATTAATATATATCTCTTTTAAATGTAGCCACTCTTCTAGAAATGGTTATGTGTGCTTTAAACACTTTAAGTGGAGAGAACTCGACTGTATTGTATCGCAGTTGGTGGCAACACTGCTGTTGAGCTGTTAGGTTGTCGTATTACAAAATGGAGAACAACACAATGAAGTTTGATATCGCTTTGGCTTTTAAACGGATGTCGCACCATTGGATGCCCCGCAACGTTGCAATGTTGCATGCAGCCTGTTGATGGTTTTGGGCCTTTTGCTAATGCAATCGACCAAATGGAAACGGTTAATACAACTACAACTACAACTACAACTGCAACTTCAACTTCAACAACAGCTACAGTTTCACATCCAACTCAATTTCAGTTTCAATCTGAATTTCAATTTCAATTCCAACTACAAGAAGAACAACAACAACTACAACTCAAACATGCGAGCATAAAATCGAAATTGCGAAAACGCTTGTCGCGATTTTCTTCTCAATTCTCTCTCTCTCTCTCTTCTGTCTTTATCCCCCAACAGGGAGCAGAGAGCGGGAACAGAGGCAACTTGAAGTGGAGGCTTTAATCAGTGAACCATGTTGATTCACAGTTCATTTGCAGTCTTTATTTCATCTGTCAATTAACAACTGCAAATTGAACTAAACTCAATTCTTATTGCTTTTCTTCGATTAAGCAATTTGCCAAACTAGCTGCAGATTAATCTGTTGTGAACTTGTCTTTAAGTCAAACAAACAATCTGAGATTTACAATAACATAATTATTTCGATATATCTATTTTTAATATTGTATATTATTTCATATGAGTAATTTGTTTATTATTTTAGTTCAATTTTAATCTACTTTCAACTAAATAATTGATATCTGTTAAATTTCTCTATATATATTAAGTTATATTATATATTATTTTATCTGGTATTCACAAAATGTGTAGAAAACAATGGCCAACACTTTGAATAAAATGTTTTTACTTTCCCATTAATAATTAGTGTTTTATTTACAAATAAAAACGCTTAATTCATACCGGTATCGCTGATATTTATAATTTCAGATGAACCAACAACATTTTGGAGACACAACCGAATCGAATCCTTAAATGCAACACACTAAAGACTTGTGGTTCAATTTAACTGCTGGCAAAGTGAAATGAGGTGGAGTTAAGCATTTCCATTAGCTAGCTATTTAGTTGCCATAGATACAATGATGAAATGTTGCCTTTGATATAACGAGAAATGCATTGATAGCGACACATGCGACTCGTCTTCCATCTCCAGCTCCACCTCCATTTCCCTCTTATTCTCTTCCCAATTCTCTGGCAGCTGGTGCGTTTGCCTTTGAGTGCATGAGTCACAAAGTCGAGTCACTGTTGAGTCGGGGTCAGAGGGCACAACACTGGCATAGCTCTACAAATATATATATAATCTTTGGAGCTATTACATGAGCGTGTTTTACATGCAAATCGGACCGAACAAAGGCTAACGAGGCCAGAGTTAAAAAACATATAAGTATGCAAACTATATATATATATTTATATATGTATATGTGCGTAGTGTGTGCAGATACTCGTGCTATCTGCAGATACATATCTGTAAATGGTGGCACAAATTTAACTAAATAGATTGTAGATTGCTGTTGCCACGTTGCCACGTTGCAACGTTGCGGAAGTAAGTTTTGAAATAGCGGAAATTGTGCTGTGCAGCCAACAGAAAAAGTGGCGCTCACTGGAAGCCCTGGATGGAGGATAGAGGATACAGGAAGGAGAATGGAGACTGGAGAAGGGGGAACCCGAAGACCCGTTAGCCAGGAGCCACAAGTCAGCAGCAGCAACATGAGCCAAGAGTGGCAAAATAAAATGAAAAGTGTGTGTACGTATTAAAAAATGAAGCAAAATTGTTAATAAAATAAGCAGGAAAAGCTTTACGCTAAATCCTATCTCATCTCTGTCTCCCTCTCACTCTCTTCCACTATCTCTATCTCTGTCTGCTCGCTCACATCTGGCTGGAGCACAAAGGACAAAGAATTCGTGGCTAATTACTCATGCGTAACGAAAACTTAATAATCTAATTCATTTCCCGACACACATACACGGAGAGACAGAGAGAGAGACAGAGTGAGAGAGAAAGAGACAGAGGAGATACCCAATTGGCCAGACAATGGATCCAACCATCCATCATGTCATATAATAAACATCTTAACTCCCCATCCCGTAACCAATTTTATTTCAAAAGTTTCGAACCTTTTTTTTTTACATATTTATACCGTGTGTTTGTTGCTGCGAATGAGAATAAAACCGGAATGGAATGGTCCATTTCCACAGCTGTTTATCGATTAAAAAGCAAAGGTGTCAAATTTCATATAAATTAACTGTCATTTTTGAAAACAGCAGCGAACTCGCCAAAAACCCTTGACAATTTGACACGTTTGTTCTCCTAATTTCGATATATAGTATAAAGTAGAGATGTGGCAGGAGTTTCATAAATGACGACAACCCTGAAACTCTGGTATCATAGGTCATAGAAAATTGGCACACGAAATAAGACTCTTAAAAACGAAAGAAAGCCTAATTATTCAAGGGTTTAAATTATCGAGTTTCACTATCGAAAGTCTAATTATAAAAATGACGGAAAGAGCTTTGTGAGGCATTGCCCACTATTGCCATAAATTAGTACTTATAAAACGAAAGTTCAATTACGGCTAATTAATTGAAAAGTAAATAAATCAAGACCCACACAATATTTATGATTAATTGACATTCTAGTATATGTAAATAATGTTCAACATCTTAGACTTGCGTTGGATCCCAGTACCAGACTTCAGAGAATGGCGAACGAATATAGCTGAGAGGAGAGTTTAAACACAATCATTTGAACTAACTCTAATTTAGAAATTCTATTAATTTATGGGAGTACAGTCAGCAGATGTTTATTATTAATTCATGCCACTAAAATTTCGATTCTAAATTGATAAATATGACAATTAGAATGCTTATCCTAATAAAGAGTACTTTAAATATAAGAGCAGCTTTTTAAAATTCCAAAATATTGGGAATTTGAATAATAATATCAAAAAGGTTGGTTTATTTAAATCATCTTCACAAAACTATTATTCGATTGTACCTTCCTAGGCATAAAGTAGAGAGGTGACTTTAATGTAATTTCTTTATCTTTCTTAACTACATATCTCCACAAATTATACTGCAATTGATATATAACTATATTCGTATTAATATGTCCCTAGGAATAAAGTAGAGAGAGTGACTTTAATGTAATTTCTTTATCTTTCTTAACTACATATCTCCACAAATTATACTGCAAATGATATATAACTATATTCGATATGTTTCTTCCTAGGAATAAAGTGGAGAGGTGACTTTAATGTAATTTCTTTATCTTTCTTAACTACATATCTCCACAAATTATACTGCAATTGATATATAACTATATTTGATATGTTTCTTCCTAGGAATAAAGTTGAGAGATGACTTTAATGTAATTTCTTTATCTTTCTTAACTACATATCTCCACAAATTATACTGCAAATGATATATAACTATATTCGATATGTTCCTTCCTAGGCATAAAGTTGGGAGTTGACTTTAATGTAATTTCTTTATCTTTCTTAACTACATATCTCCACAAATTATACTGCAAATGATATATAACTATATTCGATATGTTTCTTCCTAGGAATAAAGTTGAGAGATGACTTTAATGTAATTTCTTTTTTAACTACATATATCCATTAAATTATACTGCAAATGAGGTGAATTAAAGGACAGTTGCTCGGGTTAATTGTATATGGGAGAGCGTCGGACTGATTGTATATTTTACAGATATATACATATATATATGTGTGTGTGTGTGGGTGGGTGGGGGGTATGAAAACTTACCGCACATCGGGATGGGCATCCAACATGGCGCGCATTAATGTCGTTCCAGATCTGGGGACACCGCCTATGAATATTAATGGCATCTCACGGTTGTATGAATAGACCCGTTGATTGTCATCTGTGACGTATTTCTGGTTGCATGGGCGTGGCAAGAAGAAGAAGAGCAGAGAGAAAAAAAAATTAAATTAGAGAAAAAGTCGTAGGCAAATATTACGTGGCATCCAGATGGATGATGATGTTGATAATGATGATGATAATTATGAAGGTGACGGATAACGGATGTCGGATGCCACAGGAAGGTGACGTTGATGCCAACTGAAATTTGCGTAGGAAAAAGCAAGGAAAAACACTGTCATAGTGTGTGAGTGTGTGTGTGTGTGTGTTAGTGTGTGAGAGAGAGAGAGAGAGACAGGGGACAGGTGTAGTTGTGAGTTGTCCCCTTAACCTTTAGCTCGGGCTGTCGCATTAATGTCAATTTAAAAGGATTTTCCTACGCAGTTAGAAATGTAAAAAGGAAAAGCGTTCAAACTCGAGAATCTAAGCCCATAATACGAGACGCTTTAAACGCTGCCTCATTGTCACGAAATTTGCGTGAAAATTGCAAAAAAAAAGGGGAAAGAAAAAGAGTAAAAGTAATGCGGAAAATGAGATTGAAAAAAAGTTGAAAATTCGGTATTGTTGTCGAGAGGTTTGCCAGCTGGTGACTTCCCCGAAATTCTTGTCAGCGTTTATCAATCGCTGCGATAACTAAGGCAATTGTACATATGTACATATATATACATATATATATACCATATGTTGAGAAAACACCGATAACAGCTAGAGGGAAAATGACGCAAATAAACTGTGAGTCAACAGTGAATTATTGATCAGTTGAAAGCCACTCGATAATTAAAAAAGTTTTGGACATACGTAAACCACTGTGATGGGGAAATCATTGTGGTAAGTACAGTGCGACGCGCGAATGATGAACATTTACAGAAATATATGCGATTTAACGGATTTTCTCGACAATTTTGAGAAATTGAATGAAATTTTAGAAAATGCAAGTCGGAAAATTCAATGTCGGGACAGCAACTTTAGAAATACTCTTTACATTCGTTTAGGAGCTTGATTGCTTAATTACCTTTTTTTTTAAATGTTTCTTTTATTAATTACTTTTTTAATTATAGATAAAAATTCTTTAATGTTAATTTTTTTAAATAATGAAATAGAAAATATTTCGAATTAAAGTTCTTATAACACAGAAAATTCTTTCTCCTTAAACAAATTGTATAATTTTCCTACAAATTTAATAAGGATCTTATCAATAAATTATCTCCTTATTACTTTAATTGTTGCAGTAAAAACTACTAACATACAAAAAAAAGTGCCAAAATTGGTAGCTCTAGCTCTGCTAGTCCTGGAGATACCCTGTTTGTACGGACGGACGGACAGACGAAAGAATATAAATACTTAAAATATATAACTAACATAACTTTGCTAAAACTCATCCGATTTCCTTCCGGAATTTTGATTATTATTTGTCCTCTATATTAATTCGGTATCAAATTTGTAATATACTTACATACATTGCACCGAGCACTAGATACCCTTTGATATCATTCTTAACTAACGTTTATTAAAAGACACTAAATCAAGTTTCCGTAATATTTATACATATGTAGATAAATTTACCAGCTACATAGCATAATGAATTATTAACGCAATTCCATTGCCTATCAAAATTGACACAAATAAGTGCGCATTCAGGTGAATTGAATGTTGAAAGGTACTTGGTAATTAGATAATGCGAAAGTTATTGATAATGCATATTTATTGATAAACTGTGAATCAAAACGCTGCAAAATCAATTGACATTGCTTTGATATTGTAAATGAATTAAATTCAAATCAATGAAATTGCTATTAAGTTCTTGACGTGAGTGAAATGAATACGAATGCGAATATGTTTGAGTATGAATGTGTGAGTATCTCAATTGATTCGAAACTCTTGAAATCCAACTAACAATCTCTACAGTGTGAAGGCAAAGAGGAGCGGGAAGGGAAAGGGAAAGGGAATAATAAGTACTGTTAGTCCCGATGGCATTTGGCCAACTAACGTTTACAAAATGGTGTTCGGCCAACCGATAACCAGCAAATCCCTGAATGACTTTGCATGGCTTGCGGTCACTTTTTGCAGTCACTGTGTGTGCAGTCAACATGAAATTAGTTATCCTGAATCTCCAGAGAGCATAGCGAGTGAGAAAGAGACAGACTGCTGCTGCTACAGCTACAACACTTACTGTTCTTGTTGTTACTACTGTTATTGTCGTTGCCACAATTTGATTTATCACTGCAATCGTCGCCTGTTCGGCCTTCGTTTCTAAGTACATGCCCTCAAGTGTAAATACACTTGAGTTTATCAACGTGTATCTACGTGTCTGCTTAACGCTCTTCTTCTATGTACAGTCAAACATCGTTCTAGTTAACATTCATATTTATAATGAATTAACTATATTCAATTGATTTCAATTACACAGCTATTCGATTTACCATCGTGTAAAGAATGTATTTTTTATACAATTTAAATAATCTACAACAATAGTATAAATACTATAAGGTGCAACAAAGTTTGAACATTCCATTTTCCAGTCATTGTAAATTTAAACGACTTGAAAAAAACCTTAAATTGTCATAACTTTATTAAATCTCCAACGATTTTCTTGTGCAACGTCAATTTTGTCATTATTTGATTCTGCATTAAAATTGAATACCAAAAATTTTTATTCTCACTGCCAAATTTTCGAACTTTCTTGATAATTTCAAAAATATTTTCTTTTCTTCGAATATTCGATTGTTGTATCGATTTTTAACACGATTTACAGTCACTTGTATTTCTAAAAGATAGATTTCATTTACTAGTTAATAAATTGTTATATCATTGTTATATATATGTTATGTTATTGTTATAAAAATCAAATATGCGAAAGTTTCTTAAATGAATATTGATAATAATAATTGATGAATTTAATTAGGATGAGATGAAATTTTCTGCATTAGAAAAAAAGAAAGTTATCAAAGGAAAGGGAAAATATGAAACATTATTTAGGAAAAATGTTCAATTTAATAGAGTGCACTTGGTATCAGATAAAATGTGCATAAGAAACCGAATTTCCAATCGAATATATGAAAGTTTCTCAAATAAATTTTGATAATTATAATTGATGAATTTAATTAGCAATCAAAAAAATAGGAAGAAAGTTACTAAACGAAACGGAAAATATGAAACATTATTTTGGGAAAAATGTTCAATTTAATAGAGTGCGTTTAGTATCAGATAAAATGTGCATAAGAAACCTAAGATTCTCAAATGAAATGATGAATTTAATCAGAGTGAAATGCATAAAAAATAGAAGAATTATTAACAAACGAAAGGGAAAATTGAAAACATTATTTTGGGAAAAGTGTTCGATTTAACAAAGTGCGTTGCGTGTGTCGAAGCTTGACTGTACGTATAGGATATAAGTCCAATATAAATGAGTGGTGTCAGGTGTCCGGTGTCCGGTTTATCCACTTACCTCCACGCGCACCATTTGCGATGCCAAATCGTTGCTGGCATCCAATTTGAAGAGACAGTTGGGTCGCAGTTCGGTAAATTTGAATAGGAACATGGTGACAACAATTATGGCGAATAGAACCCAAAGGGTGACCTTCTTATTGCGGTATGGCAGACGCATCTTTCTGCCTTTTTGCGTGGAAAGCGTGTTAACTGCCTTTTGATTTCAATCAAACTTGCTACCGAAACGGAGTTCGTGACTATCTATTTGTTTAGTCTTATCGATTGCAAGCGAATCTTGCAACGCTGCTCAAATATGTAAATTGCTTCAGTTTAGTTGCTGCTGCTGCTGCTGCTTCTGCTGCTTCCTCTTTATCTTAGCTTTCTTTCTGCTGTCTACACTTGGCTGCTTTTGCTTTTGCTTTTGCCTTGTTGCTCTAGTTGCTGTTCCTGTGCCTTTTGTTCCTGCTGTTTATGCCGCTGATTGCATTGCATTTCCTTGGCTTTTGTTTGCAGCCAACGCTGTTTTCAGTGACTCACTGCGGTCAGCGGTGGCCAACATTGGTTAAAGCACCAACATCCACAGCAATTTCCAATTCCAGCTCTAGTTCCACTTGCAGTTTACACTTCACAGTTTGCAGTCTCCAGTCTCCAGTTTGCAGTTCGCAATTTCGTTTATTATTTTGATGCGCCGCTTAACGTTTCCGTTGCTGCTCTTATTGCATTTTAAACATATTTACTTTGGCAAATTATGTTTTTTATTACCTCCGCGCTGTCTGCCTGTGTCGGTCTCTGTGGCAGTGGCAAGTTGTGGGAGGCACATGCGCTTTAGAATGCCGAATGCCGCCTTCCTTATACTCCACTGCAACTTCAACTCTGGCTGCAACTCCGTCTGCTGCTGCTTGTAGTGTATTATGTCCTTGTCTGCAAGTGAAAAACTTCAGTCATAAGCATATTTAAATAGTTTTCAAATTATTTGGCATCAACGCAACTCGACACACGACCGACAAACAGCGACTGTCATGCAATGACTACGCACCTTTTAGAGCAGCAAACTTCAACCTAAGCTGGCTGCAACTTCGACTTCAACTTCCACTTCCACTCCGACTTCAACTTCAGTGGCAACTGCAGCTTCAATTTCAATTCCAAAATTTTTATTTATGATCCTCCTGTTTTCTGGTTGTCTGTTTGTTGTTTGCTGTCTCTGGTTTGGTGTTTGTTTGTTGCTTGTTGGTTGTTGGTTGTTGCTTGTTTGTTGGTTATTTGCTCAGTTGTTCACGAATAGCTGCCAGCCCAAAAACTTAATGAGCTGAAATGCCAAATAGACTGGAACCAATGTTAGTGATATATACACATAATAGCTCCAATTTCCAGTTATTTCCTCCGTCATAGCTGTGAATGAAACAGAGAAGAAACAGAGACATCAGCAAATGTATCAATAAAGAAGTAAACACAGAGACAGAGAGAGAGAGAGAGAGAAAGACAGAGACTGAATATGAAGAACTATTAGAACAATTGCCAAAATGCAAACAATCGAGTACAAGCAACAAAAATACAGTCGGAAAAAGGCAACAACTTGGAAGACAGGCAACAGATACAACACACAGATATACACACACACACACACACACGCATAAAACAATTGTCGTTGTTGGCACTGCAAACAAAAGCGAAACAAATTGAAATATATTTCAACAATGAATTATTATGATGTGTTTGTGTGCGTGTGTAAATAGTGAGTAACATATTTAATATGTTTTCTGTGGATATTTGATTAGAAACATCTTTAAATTCGTGCGACATTCGTGACACATTCAATGTGCCGCCTTGTGGCAAGTTGTATCTACATCCCATCGAGAACTTAAGCTGCTTAAACACAACTCTGCCATCTCCCTCCCTCTGCCATCTCTCTCCCTCTCCCTGTCTAGCTCTTCTGCTCAAGTGCTGGTCATATATAGTGGCCATATAGTTGAGTGCATCATGTTGTTGCACACACTTGACTCCGCTCCCTTCGCCTTCTCCTCCCTCTGCCCCTCTACACCCCACCCCATCATGTTGCTGGTTAAAAGCGTCTGCTTGCCACATCCCACTTGCCACACATCATGAGCAGCTCTTGTTGCAGCTTCAGCTTCAGTGGCCAGTTGCGTATCAGATGTTACGACACTGTCGCTTAATCTAATCCCATCACACTCATACACACACACACACACACACACACCGGCTAGTTGCACCCTGAACTTACACACAGGTGAACTGGCAACGTATTTGTATCTGGATTAAACACTAACCAAACAAACTGTACAAAATTCCATTCACTTTTTGTCCTTTAAATTAATATTTTCGATATTTTTTTTTGGTATTTTCATTAAAACTCACACACAATTTCTACTGATTTCTATTGTAGAGCAGCAAGCAGCCTTCTAGTTTCTTGTCAAAACACTTTTAGTTGTAGTTTTATGCATATTGAATGTGTGGCAGACTTCAGACATTTTGCAATCCATCAACTAAACATAGCTCTACACTGAGCAAAACACATCGATGAATATACATATATACAGCACAATATCGATATTTAACTACTTTGACTCGATTATTTTATTGAGAGTTAAGTCTTCTCCATTCACTGTTGATTTTTTTGCGGAATTTTGTAAGTTAATGTTTTGGTTCAACTCGATATAAGATATTTAACTATTATTCAATTTTTTTTGACATGTTATTGTTTTGTTTCGCTATAAAACTCGATTTAAAATTTGGATATTCAATAGAACATTTTTCGATGATATTCGATTTTTGTACGTCACTTGTTTTGAGACTTGAAGAGGTTATATATATTTATAAATAATAATATACACTGTTGGGGAATAGTTCTTAAACATACAGAAAACAGCAAGATTGTAAGACCATTTGTAATTTTATGGTTTCTATGGGCTTCATTAAATTTTGTTTTATTAAAAGAAAAAAATAAAAAATATTTAAGTCGAGTATTCTTGATTTTGAAATGCGATCTTTCTTTTTTTTTTTTTGATCAGTGTACGTTGAGAGCTTGGCAATCGAAAGAAAACTTAAGAATCTGACAGTTGATTTCTGTAAATGTAGTGAAGGTTGATTGAAAATTCTACCCCCAAGTGAGGGTGGTAAACCATACTATATACTATCAAAGAACTGGTGTCAAAAGTTAATCAAGACAGCGTTGACAGGTTTTTTCTGAAAACTAGTTGATTTGGCTGGGAAACGCAAGAAGGGAACAGTAAATATATTAATATAAAATAAACATATCAGGAAAACTGTAATAAAATTTGACGGACACTGACGATCGATTAAGCGATTAAATAATTGTATAATTTGATTGTTAAATTGAGCAGAGTGGAAAACGTTTGTTTTAAATGTAATTTGACGTTTTATTTAATGTCTCTTAAATGTCGTTTATCAAGACAAAATAAGATTACATATTAAATGTGCATAATTGACAACATGCACTGTGAAAATCAAATGAACAGAGAATGAACCTTGCAAATTTACTGAAATGTAATTAAATATTAATTTTGTGTGTTTCGCTGTATAAACTTATCTGTAGCTTTACAACCTAGACAGATATTTATATTTATTATACAGGTTAACGAGCATTTTGCACAATTTTTGTACGATTGAAATAACCAGTTACTTAAGTATTTGTTTATTTTACTGCTGGTTTACTGCCGTCTGTCAAGTTGTGTGTGTGTAAACGTGTGTAAAGCATTTAAGCATGCACTTCTTATCACTGGGAACGAGAAACAAGAGCCTAAGCAAATACTTGCATTATATTTAATCTTTTAATTAGTATTCAGCTGCTAAGACTTGCATTAAATGCACAGAAACTTGCTTAAGTTGGCTTTTATATATAGACATATGATGTGCCTTTTGAAATCCCTTCAATTGCCGTGTCCTTATACCCTCCACACAATAAATGCGCCGAGCAGGGTGTATTCAATTTGTGGGCTCAAAATGAAATGCTTCTACTTTACGTTCAAGTCTTTTTTTTATACAGTGAGTCACGACTTCATAAAAAAAACCGAGATAGGTTAGATAATTGTGCTGTAAAGAAAACCCTGTAATTTGTGTTGTGCTTTTTAGTAACCTCCTAAAATGATCAACTTTGTTATTCGGTCAGTTCTTATTTGCTAAAAGTTTTAATTACTTTTCATTTTCCCAAAATGTGAAACAGAATTTAATAAATTTCATTAGCAAGCAGCTAAATTAGAGGGCCCGCTTTTGCGTTCTCGCTTTGCTCGGACGCAGACATACACTGAAAGTTTCAGAAATATTTATATTAAAAGGTTATTATGTGATTTGGCAATGGCTGTGATATATCAGTCAGTCAGTCAGTGAGGGCAAAGCATTTTATATATATAGATATTAATATTATCCTTTGATTCTCACATTTAATTTATTATTTGAGAATTTCGATTTAATAATAAACTAGAAAATAGAAAATGTAAATCAGTCGCTTATGGAATGAGCATCTCTACAATCTATAATAATACTGGGATTCTCCCCAGGCTGTCTGCTGGTCATCTGTCCGGCTTTTCAACTGTCCAGCTGTCCACTTTCAACTTTTGGCCATACCTTTCGGCATCCAATTTGTTGCTTTTTCGTACACCTTATTTGCGGTATGTTTTCATTCCCGCTTACACATACGCTTCGTTTGGTATCCTGCAACGGATTCTGTCTACTTGTTGGACATGCGACTAGAGCAGCTGCCTTTCAATGTCCTCCTCCTCCTCCTCCTGGTGGGGGGTAGGTGGTGACAGAGGGGGAGTGGGGGGAGTGATCTGGACACTCGTGGGATAAACCTCAAGTATGCGGTGGTAGTCTGGCCGTCTGTGTGCGGCCCTTTTAATGTTATGAGGCGAACACACACACACACAGAGAGACACACACAGAGCACATATAATGCACATGACAGCAGGTCTTTTGGTCATCCACTCCCACCTCTCATTCTCTATCCCTATCCCTCTCCCTCTCTGTCTATTTCTCTCTCTGCCTGTCTCTCCCTCTCTTACTCTGTCTATCTTTGTCCCTGTCTTGTGTTCTATGTCTGTCAAAAGTTTCGAAATAAAGAAAAAATTGCCTTTCGCCATATTTTGTATACTAAAATGTGGCTTATATATTTACATCTGAACCTAAAATGCAGCAATAGCTTTTCCACAACGCTGACCTGCCCCACCTTCTCCTCCTCCTCACCCTCCACTCCCCTCTCTCTGTTTTCTCATCTCATCACTGCTCATTCCTCAGCCAGAGCAACGCCCAAAGAGCCTTAAAACTTTTTTAGAGTAAAGTTACTAGCGCAATAGCACCTCTTTCTCTCTCTCTCTCTCCTTAGCACTCTCTCCCGCAGGACAAAAAAAAAAAAAAAATAATTAGAAAAAAAGCAGAAATACAAGAAGCAACAAAAACAAAACTTATATAAGTTGAATTTTTGTTTGAAGAGGTTGCTTTTCAATAGCTACTGCTCCACTGTGTGTGCGTGTGTGTGTGTGTGTGTGTGTGTGTGTGTTTGTGTGTTTGTGTGGGTGGGTAAATAGTAAACACGACGGTAGCACACAAAAGACGACGTTGTTGTTGTACATCGCTCAAGTGTCGGACAAAGTCTTGTAAAAATTAATAAGCGTGTAAATTTTATTGTATTGCCAAACACAAGTCCAGTCTCACAAAGCACACACACACACACACACACACACACGTAGAGACTCTCACATTCACATTAAGTTTTATGCATGTGAAGAGTTTTGCTTTATTTGATGGGTTTTCCTCTAGCAGTTTCTCTTTTCCCCCATCTTCCTCTTTTACGTATTTTTCCCTGCTTTTTTTTTGTCATTTTTCGCCAACTTAAGCTTAATGGCATCGCATTTTGCTCTGGCCCTTTGCACAGTGTCCCCAAAGCGAGCGTAATGTACACGGAATAACGACCAAATGCACCTTAACGAGCAAATCTTCAAGGATTTTCAGCGAGTGTCAACGAGACAACGAGTCTTCATGTCATGTGCATTGAAATTTCTGTCTGTCTTGGTGTCTTTCTATTTAGCATATTATATAGCTAACTATCTGAGTTTTATCTCCATTATTTATTACTCCATTTACTCCATCTACATATTTAAATGGGCATTTTATTTGTACATATGTATGTACATAACTATATCTTATATTTATTTAGCCATCTATTTGACTTACTATTTATCTATGGCATTATCTATATGATCGCCACATCTATCGATCTATTTATGCACATCTCTCCCTTATTAGAAGTGACATTGATTAGACATAAACTGAAAACATCGAAACATACAACAGCTGAAGAACTTCGATTATTTTATTTGCGATTTATCAAGTTGACTGGAACAAATTTCCAAATTTAAAATTACAACTCAGTAAAATTTGCTTCTCAAATTAATTTTTGATAAACGACCTTAAGAATTATCTATAAATGTGTCATATATATATATAATTGAATACGATACAAGAAAAACTGAGATTTAAATTATTTTTTTTTTTTGAGAAAATTTGTCGACGACTCGATTTTATTATTTAACACTTTTCTATTATCAATGTAATACTCGATACAACATTTGAATTAACATCCCTAATAAGAAATAAAATTTGAGGAAAATTTACCGTGAATATAAAAAATTTGACTTGCATCGTTTTATTTTGACGTATTTTTAAATTTACCTGTCATATTGCCACACAGTTTCGACAATGTTTGTTAAGAAGAACTTGGTTTTTTTTTTTTATTTTTTTTGTTTGCCTTTTGCTTAAATCACGAACCACTGTGCAGCTGATGGCTGGCATTAGTTCTCACGCTTGTTGCGCTTGCTGCGTTGACGGCGACGTTTGCGACAGTTTAAGTTGGAAGCTTTTGTTTCCCCAAAAAAAAGTACGTAGAAACAAAAAAAGCTAAACAAAAACCAAAAAAAAAAAAAAAAAATGGAAAAAATCTACATAAATAATGTCGGGAAGTGTTGAAGATTCGATGCTGGCGTATACGGAATGCTGAGCCGGAACGTTAAGTGTCTTAATGGCAGTCTAAAGACCTTGTGCCAAATTGCAGTTGCTGGAGTTAGTGTCAGAGTTACAGGGTATGAGCATTTTGAAGGCCTCCACTGCAGTTTAGACTCTCCGATTTACTCCATTTAACCTCTCTCCCACTGGATAAGTTAAATCATAGATAGATTCTATGTTTTTTCTTGTGTCTAAGTTTGGCTAACTAAACGCGATTTGTTCGTTGGTTGGTTGGTGGAATATTTAGCAACTGACATAGCGACAGCTCATTTATCAGCACGTGGCTCATATTATAAATTACTTGGACAATATACGGGTCGTGCAGCAGCTGTTGTCGGAATTGTTCTGGGAATTGTTGTTGGCGTTGCCACAGCTTCAACTACAATCCCAAAGTTATCTGACGTGGCCAGACCACCGAAGCATTCGCCCTTCGATACGCAGTGAAGCGCAGCTAACTCCACGTTCCAGAGTCGACAGTCCACACTCCACACTCCCCACTCTTTTACTCACAGTCCACACACTGTGTACTCGATGCTCGGTACTCCACGTTTGCACAGTGAAGCGTGCCAAGTTTTTAAAGTGAATCAGTCGAAAGTTCGAACCACGAATGTGTTAATTAAAACTTAACGTTTCACCGCATACACAACGGCTAAACAGAGAAAGAATAAAGAATAAAAAAAGTGTAAAAAATGGAAATAATAATCAGTATAAAGACAAGAACTTGAATGGCAACAGGGAGAGCACGAAGCGATGCCAAAAGATGTTATAATTCAATTTGTTGTGTCAACGATAAATTCGGATTGATTAAGCTTCGAAATTAGAAGGTGCAATGAACTTAATCCCCACGAGTTACAGAGATACAGAGAGAGAGAGAGAGAGAGGGAGAGAGAGATAGAAACTCTTTTGTCGTAATGAGCTACGAGTGCAGTTGATTAGACCTTTACCTCTGCTTCTTATATGAGTTTCAGAGCGAGCAGCTTGCTAGCTGGGAAGTCCAGAAGTATGCTTAGTCATCGATTAGTAATGTCGATATTGAATAATAATACTATTACCGATAAGCCATTTTAAGCTTCTCCCAGCATTTCTCTAGATGTAATAACCTTGTTGAGTTCCTTAGCAGGGTATAATGTAGCGCAAAAAGTTGTTGTGGAATTTCATAGCAGTTAGCTTGAGCAAACTGTCAAATGAATTGTGTCATACAAAAGTAGTTGTAGAATCACATAGTTATTAGCTTAAGACACGAAAAAGAGCAACAAATAAAGTTAGGCTTTCGATTGACAACTAACGGGGAGAAGGAAAAAGGTAATTAATTGGGTGGCATAGCATTTAGCTTGAGCTATCGAATGACATTGTCAGAGTTTGCGGTTGAATGCCTTAAGTTGTATCCATCGAATGACTTTTATTGTGCCACAAATGTCGTTGTTAGTTTTAGCCAAAGAATGAAAATGCCGCAAGGACTTGAAATGTTATTTAATTCGCTGTTTACTGTTTACGAGTATCAGATGCTGTTGTTGCTGCTGTTGTTGTTATTGTTCGATCTCTTTCTGGATAAATTGACAATTAAAACAAAAAGTAATTAACACACTGGCAACAGACGCAACAGACGACGCCCCCAGCGGCATTGCAAAGAATATGAAAGCAAATGTTTCAAGTCAATGAACCCCAACCAACCAAGCGGCCAACAACAACAACAATAGCAGCAACAATAACAGAACAATAACAATAAAGAAAACACGGGATGGCACAACAGTTGGATGTTGGTTGGTTGTTCGATGTGGATCGATCAACGGATTGGCGACATCGACATGGACATGGACATGGACAACAGCGTCAGCTATTTTATTGGATTGCTTCAAAAGGCAGAAGATACTAGATACAAATGAATAGGAAATTGAAAGCACAATCATCCACCCGCACAACATTAACACAATAATACTAACAATGGCCTAAACTGACTTTGAAATTGTGCAACACAACTCAATAAATAAAATGTATCTCTATATATATTATATAGCAACAAGATAGATTTTTATTGGCAACCCGAAGATTTCATACTCTTCCTGGATGCAAATCAGACCTGATCGATCAGTTCGCTCCCATGACAGCCATGCACAAAAATTAAATATATTAAATATAAATATATAAATCCATGAATATAGTAAACAAAGACAAGAAAATGTCATATAATATGAAAAAAAATTAGAAAAAGAATTTTTGAATTTTTGCAATTTTAATACAGAATAAAATTAGTTAATGTTAAAATTGAGATCGAGTAAAAGTAGTAGAAAATCGCTTTCACTATAAACTTATAGTGCTATAAAATCCGCGAATATGGTAAAAAATAAAACAGGAAAAATTCATATCAAACGACAGCTAAATAGTCATGTAAAATCAGTTAAAATCGATAAGTAAAAATCGAAAAAAGTTCGATGTGTCGATCAATCGGCAACTTAGAAAAAGAAAATTTGAATTTGCCAATTTAGATACAGAATTAAGTAAGTTATTGTTAAAATTAAGATCGAGATTAGGAAAAATATGTAAAATGTTAACAAAGCTGAAAGAATAACGAATTTATCAATTTGAAGCGAAATCAATTTAGATGTGGGATTTAAAACGAAATATTTTTTTTTATGAAAAATTTTTAAAAAAGATCAAGAAAACCGCGAACTGTATTTTAATCGTGATTTTAATTTATGCCACCCTACATTTTTTCAAACAACATTTAAACATCATTGGTAAGGGCATCAAAAAAGCCAAAGCCGACTGCACAAACTACCAACTGGCAACTGCAAACTGCATTGTATGCAAATTGGCAACAAAGTTTCCGTTGGCATTCGACGGCTTTTGTGTGTACGCCAGACCAAATCAAAGAGGTGGGAGAGAACAGGCGGAGAGAGGATTGCAAGGAGAGAGAGAGAGAGAGAGAGATAGAGAGAGAGAGAGAGAGAAATAAAGAGAGAGGGGGATAAGGTGGCGCTGTAAAATTGATAAGCGTGCTAGATTTTGATTTCATTTGAACATTTTCGCGTTATGTGCTCTCAATCGCTCGTTCGCTTATCATTTGCCAGCTCAACTTGACTACGTCATCATCAACATCATGATGAGGGCTGCAGAGAGAGAGAGAGAGAGAGAGGTGGATAGATAGAGCCAGCAACTTTGATGACATCGCAATGCTAAAGAGCTACGTGTTCCCATTTTGTTGGCAGAAAACGCGTCCGCGTTGCCATGAGAGCCCATTAAAACTTTTGGGCCACAAAGCAGCAGGAGCAGGAAGAGGAAGGGGAAGAGGAGCAGCAGCAGGAGGAGCATTAAGATTCACAGCAAGTTGAGCTGGGAACTAGAATCGAAGGCGCAAAGGAATTTCTGCAATTTGCACTAATCTATGTTGGTAGACATTTTTATTTTAACAAACGGCACAGCAACAACATCTTCAACTTCGTCTTGATCCCCATCTTCATCTTCATCTTTATATACATCTTCAGCTTCATTTTTAGCTCCATCTTCATCTTCATTTTTAATATCTTATCCATCTCCTACATTCTCAATTGCAACTGCAATATGTTTGTTTATTTTACGTTTGTTAACTGGGCCAACTGAGGCAGCGTTTAATAAACAATAAAGCCGCCAACGTTTTCAGATTTCAGTCAATTCAACAATTTTATTTTCTGTCCCATAATGGGCCTCGATTTATTAATGGGCCGATCAAAAGTCAGCTGATAACTAAGCTCTGGCACAACTTGTACATATTTATATGAACGGCACTGTGCGACTGGCAACTAGTTCAGGGTCTTAAATTTTAATGGCCAAAAGGTCAAGTTCGGCATGAAGCTGTTTTAAATGTGTGAAATGTGTCTAGAGTTGTAGAAATCATTTAGTTTATTGTGGGAAGAATTGGCAATTCAACTTCTTTGTTTGCTGAAAATCATTGGCATTAATAAGCGCAATTTTAAAGCAAATTTGCAAAAGAAATAAATTGTTAACAGTTAGTTTGCTTTATCTCAAGATAAATCCATTGTGGAAAAAAAACAACCACTGGCAAAAAGGATCAAAAAAGAATTCGCATTAAGTAACACTCGGAGCAACCGTTAGAAAGCAATTCAACTAATTACAAAAACAGATTCAATTTTTTTCTACTATTATTCTGGAAATATTTGCTGCAGATATTATACTTTTGGGTAACTTTCTCGTTTTTGCAGAGGATTAAAAAGTGATTAGACTTAATTATGCATGGAGATGGAAACTGGATTATTCTTGTTATTATTATCATTAACATTATACCCTTTGGTCATTGGGCGAAATGAGCAACTTTCTAACTAACTTAACTTCACGTGCATCTTAAAGAGCAGACAAAAGTATCTTTGACCTTAGAAAGTATCTATTGGTTTGTCAAGCTTCCTTCTTTCTAATACCATTATTTGATAGTGTTAAAAATGGGAAAACTTTCGTTACAATTGAATGCCAATTATACCAATCAAAACGAGCTCACTTCAATATGTGAATTGACGAAGAACACGAATTTTCAATCGTGTTTCGGTTGTTATCCCAACCCACGGGGAAGACTCCGGTCCGGGTCATTATGTCAAACCGGAAATTACTTTTCTGGCTTACTAATTTCCAACATGCTTCTTGTTGAGACCCCTCTCAATCCCACAGCAACAACAGCAACAACAGCAACACATTTACAATAGTCAACAAAGTTGAGAACTTTTTGTAAAAGTTCATTAAAATTGTCTCGTTAAAGAATGTTACAGACCAGTAAATATACAACTTGATAATGTATGTTCACCACTCGGACTCGAGAAAATAAATTTATAAAATGCTCAAAGTTTTAGACATTGCCATAGAATATTACAAGTTGGACGTGAACTCAACAGAAATTTAATTTTAAACAAATTTTGTAATAAATAATAATGGAAAATCTGGATAAAATGGTCAAATTAAATTATTTTTATTCATTTAAAGACACTTAAACTTATTTCAACTAAAATTCAATGAACGAATGATTCAAATGATATAAATGTTTTTTAAGTTCGATTTTAAAAGCTATAAAATAAGTCTATAGAACAACTTTAGAATGTCAAAAATGTGCAATAATCTACTAGTCGACGAATTAACATTTGAGCTAAGAACATTTAATTCGATGTATGGTAACACGCGCACATTTACTGAGTAAATGAAACAGATTCATACAAAAATACACTCGTTTTTGAGGATTTTTCAATCATTGATCCATGATCGTGATTAGATCGAAAAAAACGTCTACAAACGATCGCATGCATGATGGAAAGCTGAGCGGAGCGAATTTCTCGATAACAAAATAATCGTGAACGCTCCTCGATCGTCAAGGAGAGGATTGATTTGAGCGAACCAGTTCCCAACGATCTGATGAGTTGATTCGATTGAACCTTTCGCACACTTGTTCAATGTTACATGTTCATACCCGTTGCAGTTCTCTGGTAACTTACAATTGAGTCATCAATTCCCTACGTAATACCCATTCAAAATGTGAGTTGACTGAGTACGTGCTCTTTGCATGGAAATATAATATCGAGTACAACCAATAACGCTCATTAAAAGAAGAAACATTAACGATATAGCCGTATAGATATATATAAGTAAATATAAAAATATATGTATATATTATATATAAAGGCACGTAGAAATAAAAATTCGATACGTTGAAATATCAAGATTAGATTATTGGCTAATTTGGAGTTCAAGTTGAACATGGCTATATCTGTGTGTGTATGTATGTAAGTATGTATTTGTGTAATGACAAAACGTTGAGTTGGACATTCAATTTGCATGGCAATGAGTTGGCTTATTGAGTTATACAGTTATCCGTTGGGGCCCTAATTTCATTTGGGATATGAAAAATATTTGTGTGTGTTTGACTGACTGCTTCGCACTGCTTCAAAGATGAAGTGACGTGTTGCACATGCCGCATGCCACCGAAGTATAAATATAACAAGTGCCAACTGAAATATGTACATAAATAAAATGAACACGCTGCGGAATGATTGTGAATACGGATATGGACATGAACATGGCTATGGTTATGGAATCCATGGAAACCAAGTTGAAGTTTGCATCTAAAATTGAAGTTGAAGCTAAAGTTGAAGTTGAAATTGCAGTTTGAGGGAAAGCTTTTGTCTGCTTTTCGGTGCGACTAATTGTTGCTGATTATAATGATGATGGCGGTGATAATACGTTGACTATGTCACAGCTGGCGATGCTGGTTGTTTGAAGACTTTTGCTGTAGGACCAAGTCTTTATGTGCGACTTTGTGTAAGTGCGAAAAGTGCAACAAACTTTGACAAAATATAACAAAAATGTGCCCCAAAGGCAGCCACAGATGACAGCGGGCGGTGCAGGGATGAGAAGAAGTAAGGGGGGAAGAGGGGGCGAGGGGGCCTACCAAAAGGGTCGTGGGTGGTGAACAAATGAAGCGCCAGCAAGTGCGCCAAGTTGAAACGGCACTAACTTCAAATTGTCACATGCACACACTCACACCCTAACACACACACACACACATAAATATATAAATAAAAAAAAGAGCGCGCGAGAGCGGCGAGTGCATTGAAATTGAAGCACTCTCATTATGCGGCTGCAGGCACAACAGTGTTGCCCACATTGCAAGATTACAACAAAAACTATAAAAAAAGCTAGATTCTAAACAAGCGAAATTTCAATAAAATTGAATTGATTTAGAAACTAATATTAAACAAAATTAATATCTAATATTAAGCTAGTTTCTAAGCAAGCAAAACTACAAGAAATTGTGTAGTTTCAATGGAATTGAATTGATTTAGAAACTAATATTAAACAAAATTAATATATAATATTAAGCTAGTTTCTAAGCAAGCAAAACTACAAGAAATTGTGTAGTTTCAATGAAATTGAATTAGTTTAAAAACTAATATTAAACAAAATTAATATTTAATATTAAGCTAGTTTCTAAGCAAGCGAAACTACAAGAAATTGTGTAGTTTCAATGGAATTTAATTGATTTATAAACTAATATTAAACACAATTAATAACTAATATTAAGCTAGTTTCTAAGCAAGCGTAATTTCAAGAAATTGTGTAAGTTCAATGGAATTGAATTGATTTAAAAAGTAATATTTAACACACTTAATTTTGTCATTTTACGCAGCACAATTGCCAAAAAAAACGAAACTGATTAGAATGATATTCAATCGAGCGGAACAAAAAACGCTTAAAATGATAAGCGAGGGTTAAGTGTGTATAAAATAAGTAGTAATAGTAAAAGTTTCAATTATCAGCACAAACATATTGTAGAAGTTGAATTAATGAAAAACAAGCTGAAAAGCTGCTTGAGGTTTATGGCTATCTAAAAAAGGCTAGATCTGACTGTTAAATGTTAAAGTTGTCAGCACTGTTGCAAGCAGCGGGAGCAGAACGCAGCAACAACAAAACCAC
The DNA here is from genome assembly GCA_018901795.1 of Drosophila sp. st01m. Classification (NCBI taxonomy): domain Eukaryota; kingdom Metazoa; phylum Arthropoda; class Insecta; order Diptera; family Drosophilidae; genus Drosophila; species Drosophila sp. st01m. Next base: position 1,022,149 of record JAEIFG010000706.1, on the reverse strand, counting down.
AGCAGGAACGGCAACTGAAGACGACATCAGCAGCAGCAACAGCAACAACAACAGCAACAACGACTCGTAACAGCAAACGTGGTTAAAGCTTTTGCAAGATGACGTTGCTTTTGCCTCCATGCCATGAAAGCATTTGGCCCAACTCCTCCTTCCGCCCACCAGCAGCTCCTCCCCCTAATCGTCGGATGACATCCACACTCACATTCACATTCATACCATTCACTTCACTCATTGTTGTTGCTGAATTAAAATAATGTAATATGTTAATGCCCATGTTATTGGTAATTGCCGCTGCTGTTGCCAATAGATATTAAAGGTAAACATATCAAATTTGACATAAAATGAACATGTATATATGTATGTATATTTACTCGTGCGGGTTGTTGGCTCATTAAATTGTGGACTTGTTCGCCAGATTCCTTAGACAGCTTTGTTTTGTTATGTTGTGTAGTGTTTGGTTGTTATGTTGCTTCTTAGCTTTGCCTTGCTTTGCTTTTGCTTTGCTTTGTTGTCGTGTCAAAAGGCGCAGGAGTTGAAAGAGTTGTCACTTGCACTTGTTGTTGTTGTTCCTCTTTGGAAATTCACTCACAAATCACTTGCGTGTTTACATTCATTACACGCGCACATTTTAAACAATTGCAGCACACGTATTTAATGTTTGCAAGTGTTTGCATTTACAAAAAAACAAAAATAAATAACCACAAACACGTCCGACTTTTTGGAGCCGCAAAAAATCTACTGAATAAATACGCAAGCAATCGAACTATTCGATAGCATGCCAAAAGCTAACATAATCGATTATATATCGACTACTTGTTAGCATCAACAGCTGATTGGCATGTGTTGTCAGGTGGCAACCACTCACCATATACTGTCCAATAATTATTGTCAGGTGGCAGCATTCTGCATTTATATTTGCATTGTTTGCTGTCATCTATTTCCTTTCTGTGGGTTAATGATATTAATTATTTCTGTGAGACAACAAGTCAACACTGACACCAATTATGGCAACGTATACCGTCATTTAGCTTTGAGCGCATTTCATTTGAAATCAGCTGTGTAGTAAATATACTCGATTACAGAGCTGCTGCTAGTTGGTAACGGTTGGCAGCAGCGTTGCCAACTCAGTTGCCCGACAAGACAGTGGCACTGGTAAGCACAGGTGGCGCTGTAGCCTTAGTTGACTGTAATTGCAACAGCTGGCGCTTTTAAATTTGAAATTAGCAAAATAACAGCCGAGCAAAATATATTTTCACTATATAAATTTAAAATAAATTAATAAAATTATTAAAAAAAGACACTCAACATAAAGTTATTATTACATTTTGAAATTTTATAAACAATAATATATTAATCACGTTCGCCACAAAGTTGAATATTTAAAATTTGGGACTAATAGAAGACCATCTGTTGAGTGTGCGTTGAAGGATTAAGTTATCTGGGCATGTTTTTTTTAGGGTTATTTCAATATATTGATGTCTGAATACTCCAATAACTAAAGTAACTCTAATTGTGCACTGATTGTGAGTGACAGAAGGACACGGAGAGACGGAATTTATTGGCATTACACTTAGCACTTAAACTGAGACGTCACTTACCTGACTGCGACTGACCGAGAACTGCAATGGAAACCACTTTAAATGCGCATTTCATGTTCACGCATCACCGCTAATAGGACTACGCTCTTATCCCACCGATGTCGACAGATAAGACCCTCGAACCAGAAGAATCTAAACCTAGAACTAAACCTATGCTTAAATCAGAGCCCCAACTCACACACAGTTCATTTCAAAGGACCTTTTTGTGGCGCCAACTCACAGCGATTAGTTCAAACAAAACCCAACAAAAATTGCCTTAAGCCTTTCAACTTTTTACAGAGCAAAAAAAAAAAATATACAAAAAAGGAAGATAACAGTCTGGCGAAAATGAATTATTTGCAGTTTGTTGATTTTATTTGGCGCGCGAAAACTGAGTGAAAAGTAGAGCAAAAGTTGTCTACGTGCGCGTAAAGCGGAAATTCGGCAAGAGGAACGGGAAGGAGAAGGGGAAGAGAAAGGGGATAGACAGGCATAGGCGACTGTCGAATCTTCTACTTCTGAAATACTTTACAACAATTGTGAAAATAATTGGAACTTAATTTGAAATGAGTCTATATATATTTGGCGAAATATAAATTAAACATACTTTTGCTAAACACGTGCATCTTAAAATTGTTTGCCCTGACTTGTGGAACAGTCAACTGATAAGTATTCTTGCTCAGTAGTTAGTTCTCGTTAAACAATTACTTATTTAAGTATGAATCCCTAAGCGACTGTCGGAAAATATTAGAAAACATACCAATATTTGAAATAAAAAACTATGGTACTATCATATTACTATATTATAAATAATTTTATTGGGAAATAAATTAAAAAAAAAAAGGTTGGAAGAAAACCCAAGTAATAATTTGTTATGATAAATCGCGCATTATTGTACTCTGAATTTACATATATATAATAGGTGTTAGAATTAATTAGTATTAACATATTACCATACGAGTATTATGAATAATTTTATTTGGAAACTAAAATTTTAAAGCTAAAAATTTGGAGAAAACCCAATTAAAAAATTTGTATGATACTATTATGATGTATTCTGAATTTACATATATATATAAAGGTGTAAGAACTAAACTGTTATAAGATAAAATATAAGATAATAAATAAATCACACTTTCTGTATTTAATGGCAACTGGAATGCTCAACATGTTAAATGTAGCGCAATTTTGTAACCGAAAATCCGAGTGAGAAGCAAAGCTCTGTTGATCCTTTATTTGTTTGGAGCTCTTTGGCTGCGTTTATTTCTTGTATCCTTTGTTTTCCACGCACTTCACTTATTTGGTGGTCGCTGCATTTACTTTACGCTTCTTCTCCTTCCCCTTTTCCTTCTTCATCTGCTTTTTGCGGCTGTCCATTGATTTTCCACAATGTTTTCGTTTTGTTTTTGTACAGTTGCCGTTGTTGTTTTGTGATTTCGACAATATACAATATAAACTATTTCTAGGCAATTCGGCAGGATAAAGGGAAAGGATTCAGACCTCACGTTCAATCGCTGCACCTGCGCACAGTGGTACAAGGAGTATCCTTTGAGAAATTTGAAATATCAAACAACTTTTTTGACTCTCTGAAAATCTTGAATCAAAACAGAATTGATGTTGTTTTTCTATCAAATATTAAGTTACTACATTTGAATCCAAATTAAAAAAAAGCAACCAAAAAAATTAACTTAAACAATATTATTATTTAAACAAACTAAATTTTAGTTAATAATAGTACCAAATCTTAATTTATAACGATAAAGCCTGATTAGGTATAAGTTAACAAAATGTGTTATATAAATTAAATAAACTCGTATTAAAAGTACATATTTAAAGTCTTAAGAACATATACAAAATCATGTAATTTAAAAATCAGTACAATAAAGAAAAAGAAACTAAGAAATGGACATGTGAACTGGAAATCGAAGTGTGGAATAAATTGTCACATTCGAAATGTCGCTGCATATATAATGGAGACGTCCCACTGTTTGGGCGAGTGAAGTGAGCAAGGGGGGTGAGTGCATGCGCATGTGAGCGGGGGCTACCTGTAACGCTTTTCCGCTCTCAATTCACTTCCGAAGGACATGGCCAGGTTCAGTTGAGTCGCGGTTTCTGCTTTGGCCACACAATGTGTCAGTTTTGGAGTCCCGGTTGGTTGCTCCCTCGGTCTCTCGGTCATTTACTGTGGTGTAACTCTCTTCGCATGCGGATAGATAAATAGATAGAGCGAGAGAGAGGGAGAGGGGGAGATGGGGAGGGGAAACGTTTGTACGTTTGTTGTTCTGTCGGATGAAAGCGACTCACGTTGGCTCCTCACATTGACCTGCGGTTGCGCCAGCTGTGCGGCATATCTGCTAATGGATGTAGGACCTGCTGCTCCAGCTGCAACAACATAAAAAGCACAGTACAACAACAACAACAACAACAACAACAACAACAACAACAATAATAACAACAACAACAACAACAGAAAATTCAATTGCAATTGAAAATGGAAGAACACTTTAGCGGATCTACAAAATGTGAAGCATTTCGGCTGTAGATTTACAAAACTAAGATAGTTTTTCAATGTAAAAAGATGATATTTAAAATAATAATTATTTAATTTTTATTATATAATAATAATGTAATTTTTTAAGTTTATAATATAAGTAATTTATGAAAATGTTATAAATAAAATATATATACTATATTTTTACAGCTTTTCATTGTAACGTATTTAAATAGTTTTGTTTTTGTTAAACGTTTAGTCTTCCAGTTCCCACGGGGTAGAGGCGGGAATCGACTGGAGGCGTGGCTGGAAATGGAAATGGAAAGGAAATCGTCGTGTCGTCAACTGTTGAGCAACGGTGGCAATTGAAGCTGAGTTTCGAGGGCATCCTGTCAAAATTGCTTATTGCTAAAGTTTTCATCACCATCGTCGTCGTCGTCGTCGTCGTCGTATTTCCCTTCCGTTTGGCTCGAAGTTGGCATTGCAATTGCAGCTGGATTTCCATTTGCCATTCGCAAATTGAGAGCATTGGGGAAAATGTTTTTCCTGTTGCATTTTCGGCATTCCAAAGTCAACCATGAGAATTTCTGCTCGCATTCCTGAATTTCTGACGAAACGAATGAAATACGGAGTAATGCAAATTAGGAAGTTCAATTAATGAAATTAAACAGCGGGGTAAATTAGCAGTTTGTCAGCAGAAAGATCGAAACAAAGAGAGAGAGAGAGAGAGAGAAAGTAAAGAAACAAAAGTAATTTCCCAGTACCCAAAGAGCACACATGCTATTTGGTTTGTGACCACATCTATTTGTCAGAACAAACACCTAGCTCTGAGAAATCATATTAAAAGCTGACAATATTTCGTTTGTTTATTCTAAAAGCTATGAAAACAAATATATATTTTACCACAGCGTATAAAAAACGGAATACATGAACATTTAACAGACGGACTTTACATTTAACACACTTGTCACTAACGGATAACAAACTCGTCTTACATTTCGACTACACAAATATCAATCAGTCAGTCAGTTTGGACAAACCGCTTTTGACATATAAATAGCTTTTAAAATAAACATTTATTCAGGTCTATCAAATTTTAGTATGAATAACAATTATATTTTATTACTTAAGATAACTCAATAAATCCAAAAGTGAGGCAATTTTTATTATCTATATAAAATATAAAATGCTTTGTCCTCAAAACTATTAAAGAATCAGAATAATTTTAAATAGATTCAGATAATTTCAAATAGATTATCAGAATTATTTTTAATACAACCTGCAAGCTATTTTTAAATGTGAAAGATATTATTTTAAATGGCATTAAATGAAAGCTAGCTAAGCAAGCAAGCTGGGTCTACGTCCCAGCAAAGCGAGGGTCCCCTAGTTTTGTATAACAAAAAAAGACACAAATTGTGTGAATATCGGTTTATTATATCATATCTATAGTATTTCTCACAAAGTCATTGTTTTGTGAAGAATGCTGTGAGTAAAAAAAAAACTGTAGAGAGTTAAAACTATAGTCTAAGATCGATAATATATAAATACAATATAATCGCAGACCTAGTCGAGTTGAGTCGCTGTCCAGGACTCGAAATCGGATTTCGGCGGCGAGCCGCTGACATCAGCCTTGACCGTATAGTCGGTCTTGTTAATGTTGTAGTGGATGTTCAAGTAGTGTTCCTTCTGGAAGGGAAGGGCGTAATATCCCTGCTGTTTGATGGCCTCCTTCTCGTTGCGATGATAGAGAACGATGCCATTGCTGAGCACCAGACGCAGCTCACGGGAACCATCATCATTCTGTCGGATATTCTGTTTGATGATCTTCAACAAATGAGACTCCGACTCCGACTCCGATCGCAGGAGGGGATCACAACGGCAGCTGAGCTTCTGGGTGATGGGACATGACGGGGTTGTTGACCCGCCAGGCGGCTTCTGTCCTCCCCCCAGATTAACCAGATTTCCAAGCCCCAAATTGCCCAGATTGAGACCGCCAACGGTTGTGCCCAAGTTGCCCAATAAACTTTGAAGCGGCAGATTGGTCAATAGCGGACCCACAATGGGCAGATTCTGCGCAAATGATGGCAAAAAGCCAGGCGCTTGCACTGGTGAAACAACGGTAATGGGTTGCACTGGTTGCAGTGGTGGAAGTGATGGCAATGATGGCAGTGGCTGCACTGGCTCCAGTCCCGGATTAGCATTAAAGTTGTCATAGTAGATGGGTATCTGTTTGGGAATAGAGTTTAGAGATCTTCCACTTTTGATTCACTTCGTTACTGTCACTTCGTCACTTGCCAGCTGTCGTTTGTTGCGTTGTTCCGGCTGCGGATCCGTGAATTTGTTATCAACTGCAGCAGCTGCACTGATAAGAAGAATACAAAAACCCAGATAGCTTCTCATTTTGATGCTTCTTGCAGTTCTGTTCAATTGCCCAAATCATGCAGGGCTTTTATATACCAATCTTATAACGCTTGTCCCGATTTTAAGCCTCTTTAATGGTCAACGTTTCATGTTTTTAATGGTTCTGAAACCAGTTGTCAGTTTGCCATATTTGCATTACATTTATTCTTTATTGATTTTCGCATTTCATTACAACAAAAAGTGGGTCACATCGATGTAAAGATGTAAAGATATTATTCGATTGCATTGTCTTTCAATTTCAAATTCTGCAAGTTGCTGAAATGTTGAACTGTTGTAAATGTTTAGAATAAAATAAATATTAAATTATAAGGATGTGGAGAGATGATTAGAATAGTAGATATACGAGTATCTAACATCACAAATATTCTTTATGAATTCCATTTTGAGCCATAAACTCCAAATTTTATTGTTAATTAATTTAATTCAACTTTTTAAAATGAATGCTTTAGTGAGAAGAAATAAATTATTTAAATAAAATATATATATAAATAATAGATAGTAACTCACGTCTTGATTATTAAAGGTGTCTTAAGTATGAGTAATTTTCTTCTATATGTTTTTTGTTTAAAATATATTTTATGTATTTTTCGTTTGTTAAATCGGTTCGAATACATCTTTAAAAATACTTATTTATGTGCAATTGTATCTAGTTATGGCTTACACGTATAATGCTAAAACAGAAGTAATGTTGTAGACGACAGTCCAATGGACAGTCTGTCCGTTTAAATTAAATTAAAATTCAATCAAATTGAAATATGTAAATGAAATTAAGTGCTCACTGATTTTGCTCTACTTCAGCTGTGCTTTGAGGCTGCCCAGCAGCTGTGACAAATCGCCAGCAGTCACATGATTAAAGCCGGAACCAGACTAGGGCCCCAAGAGCCCCCAAGAGCCCAAAACAGGCCAAATTAGATTAGGCAAAAATCATGTGCCACCGACGAGGGACTAAAGCACAAAGCTGCTTCACTGCAACCTTGTTTATCGCTCGACAACAGCCCGAATACAGTTGCGCAAGTAATTGTGCGGACAACGAATAATACAAAAATATTCTTCTTGTTTCATTTCAATAGGCACTGAAAGTAAATAAAAACAAAATATATAGAGAGTCGCTGATTGTTAAACTTACAAAAAAGTAAAGGAGAAAATATTATTTTTTGAGATCGAGACCGCAACGGTTAACCGATGTTAACCGATTGAAATTGAAAACTTTTTGAAACTAATTAAACCGAAATAAAGCTGTGGTAAGCCACTCTCGATAGTGATTTTATATTTTAACATCTATCTCATTAAACCAATCTATTTGTTAAAATTACAACATTTTTGCTTACAAATTAACTTAATTTAAAGAAGGGTCTGCGTTATTCTATTGTCTTTGCTTTAGCGGAAATATATTGGTATTTAGAAACCGAAACTTAGAAAAACTGGAACCCGTTTCGAATGCGAACTTAAAAAAACGAAATTTATATAAAAAATGTTAACAAGTCAAAAATGTTAAAAGCGTGTAACCAAAAACAGATTTTCGATTCGGTTTTCGAGCTACACATTGGTCACAATTATTACCTGACTAACTGTAGTCCTGTGTCCATATTTCTGGACACGAACGTTGAATATTTTTGTGGATTTTGTGGATGTGAATTTCAATTTGTTGTGCTTTAAAGTTGAAACTTCACTTCAGTGGACGATTAGCAGCCGTGTTAAGTTATCGACTGTGACTTCTGGGCGCTGAGATTGTGACTGATGGAGGGAGGGGGAGGCGGTGGTGAGCAGGGGGCGCAATTGAGGGCGGGGCGTAACTTCGTTGTTGTTGTTCGTGTTGTTGTTTGACAGTTGGACGGTACATGTTGTTTTTGTTGCTTGCCAGGCACATAAATCAAATAAGTTTTGACAAATTGCACATTAAAGACGCAATTTGTGTTATGTTCTTGTTGAAAATTAAATTTGTATGCACAAATAATATGCAAAACAGTCGCATGTCCTTGAAACAGAGAAACTGAACAGATCTAAAGCATTAGCAATGATTTATGGATGTCCATTGTAAGTGCAACATTCAATATATAGTAAATATTAGTTACTTAGCTGCATTCAGATTCATTATTTATTTTATACTGATGTGTTTTTCTTTATGGGATAATTATTATTAAACTAGGATTGTCAGTTAGACTGACCAACGCTGATAAATATATTATTGTTGGATCCAGACTTTGGACTCAGAACTAAGAATTTTGGTCAAAAAATACGTTGAGTATATAAAATACTTAAGGAAGACACATGTTGGTTTTGGGAGCATTTTAAATGCAGATTAGAATAAATTTTCTTACAAGATACAAAGATATTAAAAAGTTAAAAAAAGTTAAAAAAGTTTTAGAATTTAAAACCATTTGATAAAATTCAGATATGTTCTAGTTTTCACTTCTGTGAAAGTAAAAATCAATTAACTGTTTTAAATTCAATTCAGAAAAATTGTAAGTGTTGAAGTCACTATGAGTTGCTAAATTTAAGACGCGATAAAGGGAAATAAAATTTAATTTTGGAATATTTGAAACCCTATAAACTGGGAAGTGAGGTCTGCCAACATTATCCTTATTATCCTTATAATTTCAGATTAATATTTCTATTTTAAGGAACTGTGACATTTTTAAATTAGTACGTTAGAAGAAATTTTATTTTAGACCAACTTCTAAAATCTATACTATATATGTACTTAGTATAAGAAGAGGGTTCTTGATTTTAGAAATTGGTCTTTCTTTTCAGTGCAGGTAACTGACAAATGCATTTATTGCATTTGTGTGTGTGTGTATTAAAAAATCGGCACAAAAGTAAAGTTTAAAAATAATTTTGAACATAAAATATATTTTATGACTGCTGACAACAGAACAGCGACTAACTGTAATAACAACAACAGTAACAGCAACAACAACAGTATCAATAACAATAACAAAAGCTAAGCGGCAGCAGCGACGCAGCGTCACGACGTCAGCAGCAAAGACGTCTTCGCTGCCGCTGCCGCCGCCTCTGCCGCGGCCGGCGCGCGCCTCTGCCGCCGCCTCTGTCGCTGCCGCTGCCTCTGCCTCTGCTCCAACGGCTGACTGCAGCTGCGACGCTGGCGTTTGTTAAGCTCGCTGTCCAGCATGAAAATCTTATTATAAATGACGTTGACCAAATAACCAAAAGAACGCTAAAAAGTGGAAAGTGCAAGGAGAACCAAAAAGAGCAAATTCACGATAAGATAGATAGAGAAAGAGACAGAGGGAGAGATGGAGAGGAAGAGGTAGACAGACAGAGAGACAGTGGGTGCAGTTTGAGCTTTTAAGATCGCTCAGATAAATGACAATTAACCCAACTGTCCAACTGTCCAACTGTCCAACTGTAATAAAGCGATTGGTGTCTTCAAGTTACAGTTGTCTGTCAAAATATTGCAAATCTACAAACAAAGCTTTAAATTTATAACTGTAAAACTTGTAATTTTACAGTTACGTGCAAAAGTAAGCGCATAAATATTCATGGATTAAGTATTCATATTAGGGTGAAGTGAAAAACACAATTTGTATTAATCTCTTGCATCATTAATGGATGATATGATATAAAAACAATCTCTGTCTGAATAATCAAATTAAAGAAATTAGTTTAAAGTCCATTAATCCATCAAGATTTAAAGCTTATCCCAAAAGAAAAGATGAACCATTTATATAACTATAGTTATTCTGAGTTAGTCCTTAAAATTGTCTTTTCAACCGCTATTCGACTTGTGAAAACAAATCGGTTATATAGAATTCTCAAGACTAAAAATATCATAAAAACATATGTTTTAAATACGAGCAAATTTGCCGAATATAGAGAGAAATATTGCATTTATTATAAAGTACCATTTCATTAACTCCCAGTCTGTGGATTAAGTTGCTGTCTATACATAACTAGGCTCTTATTACACAATTTAATACAAAAGCTCACAGAAAACGTTTCCTTTAAAGTAAAAAAGGGTTGCAACATACAATATATATTTTAAATATGTATCAGTTGTGGACCAAATACGAGTATATACGAAATTCAAAAACCGTGTGTAAGTACGTGTATCGCACACATAATGATACTTTTTTGTTTGAAGGATTCTTTTTTATTTGAGTTCGCTTGTCATACTTTGAAAGTATTAAAAAAAACTTTTTAAAAGCACGCGACACTGAGGATAATTTATTCAAAAAGAAATATTGTGAATTCTTAAGAGAGTTTGTTTAAATTGTGATTAAAGCCGACGACGGAAATGTCATAAAAGTAAATATCAAGCAAACGAAAAAGTTCCTTTGTAGTTTTAATACAGTGAAAGCTGCTTAAAGCGAACAAACTGCATTGAAAAATGCTTTAGAAATGGCTCGAGTCTCGTGTGCATGATTACAAGAGTCGGTAGTATGTGTATGTAGTATATCCTTTAATGATCTCTTTAAATGCTCGCAGGTTAAAAATACATTACTATACCAACGAAGTGACATACTTATATTAAAATATGTACAGTGGCGGTCAACTTTTGGGACCCACTACTCTTATCTTACACAAATTTAAAAAAAAGTTAGTGCAGTATTGCTGTAAAAATATCGATTGTCGAGTCCTTCAATTTGATAATTAATAACGATCTATTGATTTCTAGAAAAATCTACAATTTGCAGAATTACGACTGTAGTAAAATAATACAAACCGGTTTCGGATAAATGCATTTTTTATTATGTTTTTCTGTAATTATATTTTGCTTTTTCAAAACAATTTCCCCCCGTTTTTAAAGCAATTTGTATTTGCAACTCGATCTAATATTTTCCGATATATCGACAACTCGATACTTATTTTAAACGATTTACTCTTTCGATATAAAACTCAATTTAAGTTTTGCACTCACATCACATATATAATTTAATTTCAGTTGTGTTATTGTTTTATTATTATTTATTTATTTAACAAGTTAAATTTAAAACTAAATTCAACATTTAATACAATTTAATGAGCTCTAGCTACTTGGACCTTCAACTCGGGGTGTGAGTATGTGTATATATATGTGAGTGTATATTATATTTTAAGTTTAGCAATATTTACAAATTCGTATATTATTTTAAATATTTACAATTGAGGGAATAATATTTTATACATATTTTTATTAAGTGAGTTAGGCAATAAAAACAAAGCATAGTTTCAAATAAAGTGTGTCAAATTAGTTGTGAGCCACTGTACGCACACGCACACACACACACATACAGATGGAAGAACACACGCAAAGTTAATGCTGCGTTTGTCATTTCGCTTGCTCTCATTCCATCGGCTGCACGCTATCTGTCTCGCTTGCTCTTCCGCTCGCCTCTTACTTTTATTGTTGCTGTTGCTGTTTTTGCTGTTCTCGCATTTATTACATAACGGTAACGCTTAAAAGTGTTTTGGTTGCGAGTCCCGAATTAAAAAAAAAACCGCTGCTGATTAACTCGCTGCTTGCGTCGCCGTCGCTGCTTGCGTCGCTGCCGCTGCGCTTTGTATTCTGAGTATAAATATAAGCTGCTCCATTTGAGGCAGCAACAACAAGGCGAATCAAGGCCCAAGTTCAATTCGAAGAGTCCCTGACGCAATTCCAAGCCAGAAGTCAGAAGGCAGAAGCCAGAAAGATGCCATCAAAGATGTCGCTGACACTAATCCTCCTGCTGGCCGTGATTTGTGCTCGAGCTACGCCAACGCCAGCAACAAAGCCGCAGGAACCGAAGGAGACAGCCACCGAAATGATGCTTAAGATGGAGCCGAAAGTGGAGCCGGAATCGGAGTTGGAGTTGGAGCAGGAGTTGGAACCGAAGCGCATTGACTGTAAATTGACTTTCGATGCAACAATGGGCTCGTTAGAGCAGCAGCAACTGCTGCAGGCGAATGGTTGCAACACCAGCAACACTAATAAGCAGCAAGAACGGAAAGAGCAGCAGGAGCAGGAGCAGGAACAGGAGCAGAGTGTCCTGAGACACTCGATGTCTGCGGGCAGCAGTCAGCCGCTCTATGAATTACAATTGGTGGTTTGGCCAGCTGACATTGAGGACGTGGCTGACACCACAAGCACAACACCAACAACAGCAAGAACAACAACACCAAGAACAACAACAACAACAACAAACAACAGAGAGAACAACCACAGCAGAAACACCTTCTGTATTCCCAATGTATGAGGATCAATTGGTCGTATTTCCGCAAATGGATTTTGAAGAGGAACATTTCGATTATATCTTTGATGAGCTGGAAGCAGCGGCAACAACAACAACAACAACAACAACCAGGCCAAGACCCACAACAAACAACAACACAGTCCTCACCAGTTTATGTTGTGGAAAACTATCGCAGGAAGCATGCCAATGGCACCGAGGAGCATAAGTAAGTTGCTCACATCGAAGACACACATCTTGCATTGAACATTATTATCCCAGCATTATTATCTGTTCCACAGATTGGTGCTCAGCAATGGTTTGGTCAACTATATGAAGCTGTATGGCAAGCGTGTGGACAATAAATTGATCAATGTGCAGGAGGGTTATAGTTCGGTGCCCGTCGCTGGACAGACGCCTCAGATTCAGACCCTACACTATATAGCCGATGAGCGTGGTTATAATATCCACAAGAGTGAGTTTTCACAGTCTCTGCCAAAATTAGCATTATCATCAATGTTGCAACTTCCTTTCTTAGTTGAGCGGAGTCCGTTGCCGTCGTTGTTGCCCCATCGAGTTGCCACAAAGGCTCCGCATATGTGAGCATATGTCGCACAGTGGGACCAGCCTTAAACGCATCTTTTTTTTTGTATTTATTTTTTTTTTCAGCTCTAACTAATTATGAAATAAATAAAAATTATGAATAAATCGTCGAAACTTTGATAAGACTATCTTTTTAGTTAGCTGATTACCCATATAATCAATTTAGGTACATTTTTAAATATCCTACTTTTACCTAAATACAAATTATGATAACATTTTTGTATTTTCACCCAAGTTTGATTAGTACAGCTTTTTAGTTAGCTGAATTTTCATATAATCAATCTAGACAAATTGTAAAATTTCCAATTGTTTGTTTTACTATAGTACACAATTATTTTTTATTTATAAATTTACATCATAATTAAATACTATTCATCTTCTTTGTTTAAGTAGCGTGCTAAAATTTCCGCCAGAAAATTCCACAATATGCGATTTTATTTTCATACTCTGTATTTTCTATAAAAATTTGATTATTTGCTTATTTATGTTGTACACAAAATTTGTTTTGAGTTTATCATAAAGCTGTAAAAATGGATTTCAATTGTATGAATTTGCAGTGCATTTGTAGTTAATTATGTATGATCTAGTTAGAGTAAAATTTATTATAATAAATAATCATTCGCAATAATAATGTTTATTGATAAATCAACTGAAATTTGTGAGGAATTTACAATCTCTATATAATTGCTATAATTGGCATCAAACACATTTCATAGTGTATTATTTTGGATAGCTTGTCAGCGATATCAGCCCACTGTGCGTACTGTGCTTTTGATTCGACTTTCCTTTAGATGGCACATCAAATGTAACGCCCGCAAAATGATTTGCAGTTTTCAGAGTTGTTTTCCAATATTTGAGGGTATTTTGTTGTTGTGTTATTTGGTTTTGTTTGTTGTTTGGCTGTCATCTTCAAGAATCTCGAATTTTCCGTTTGTTTGTCTCTCAATCGCACGGCACTTGATTGCTTTCCTCGCTGTTGTCCTTGTTGTTATCCTTAAAAGTTGCCCTTGTTGTTGTAGCTCATGTTGCTGTTGTTGCTGTTGTTGTTGCTGTTGTTGTTGTCAATGCTGATGTTGCCATTTAGATGCATATCAAAGTGTTTCACTTTTGGCCAATCCTTTTGCAGTTTTTGCCATTTTTTGCATATTGTATACCATATATCGAAAGGATGCTCTTCTCTATATGTGCATATTTATTTATTTATTTAGTATTTTCTCCCCTTTGATTCGGCTTTTGTTTGCTCCGATTGTAGTTTATGGCTCCTGTTTTCCTCTTTCTCTTCCTCATCCACTTTCTTCTCCTTCTCTAAACTCCTTCTACTTCTCCTTCTCAGTCTCATTTCCAACCATTTTCACATATAAATTTCTGCCTCCTTTGTTGTTTACGCCACAAAGTTTCATTGTTCGTCAGCCCCTGGCAGCTGGCAGCAATCGAAAGTTTGTTTCCTCTTCTATTTTACTTATTATTTAGGACATTTCTCCTGCATACATAATATTCTCATTCATAATTCCCATCCATCCTTAAGTGACTTTTCATGCGACATTCAATTCCACGGCATTTTCTTAACGCTTTACGTCTTCAAACTAATATATATCTCTCTGATATCTATCTGTATCTTATTTACTACTCGTATTATTACTATAAACTCTCTATTAATTTTTGGTAACTGTTGCTTTCATACTTCTTATACAGTGGCGTTTTATTATGTATAAAAGGTATGCTATAAGAATATATCGACAACTCAGTTTATTATTATTCGAAAACTGATTGCTCAAAAACTACTGTTTGAAATTTAAAAGTGTTTGGAAGTGAATTGTAGATATATTCATCAGCTTTAAGGAAATGTAAAGTTTTAGAAAATCGGGTTTGGTATTTTTGATTAATGATAAAAATAAATCGACGCACCTTAAAATAAAGAAGACTCTGGTTGCCCAGTGTTATCGATTACTTAAACTTGATCATTATTTTTGGACGATCTGTCGAGTTGATTAAATCGATATTCACGAATAATCGACAACTCAGTAGAGGTGTTTTTTTTATCGTAATTAATTTGCAGACTTAACTTTAGTCGATTTACTACTTTCCGATATATCGACAGCTCGTTACTTAGCTCAATTACGATATAAAACTTGATATATTATGTGTATATTATGCATATTAATTGCATGATATTTGGACGATGAAACTAACTAACCAATGGAATGAAAAACGATTAAATTTATTAACACAACTATGCGTAACTGAAGCGATAGTGTCATTTATCGAGTCACTTATCGCTATCGATAGCTCCACAAAGTCCGCAGTCATAAGTGATTTCCGCTCGGAATATCATTTTATTTGTGGTTGATTTTTGCCTGAGCCTCGGGGACTATTTATCGGTGCCTCCCCGAAAGTCCCCGATGAAGTCTGCGACAACTAAACAGTTAACTGCATAGCACATGCATGCACGCAAATATATGTACACTCTACATGCATGTCGATTTAAATGTGTGCATCAGTGTAATGCTGGCAAAAATTTAACCGCAATCAACTGCCGAAATGCTTACGCGTATGTACAGATGTTTGCTCTCTCACACGCTGTCTCTCTCTCACTCTCTCTCTCTCGTATGTGTTTGTGTCTGTATAAATTTTGAACAAAAATCCACCAAGAGCTTTACGAACAAATAGGCCCATTGTGAACTGAACTTCGGCTCGTTGTTTGTTGTTTGTTTGTTCGTTTGTTTGTTTGTTTGCTTTGTTAACGGGGGGGCATAATGGGGACAGGGGGTGGGGAGGGAGTTGCAGTGCTGCAATTGGGTACAATTTGGTAAAATTGTTGTAAAATGAACATAAAGCTATTTGTTAATTCAATAAATTTATCTGCACTCACAGTTCATTTTTGATGGCGCACTTTAAATGCCTCTCTCTCCCTCTCTCTCTCTCACGCTCTGAATGTGTGTGTGTGTAAGTAAGCTAAATATACACACACTGATAAACACATTACAAGATATTTTGCATATTTTATATGTTCAGCCAACCGAATCGAACCGAACAGAATTGAACAGAACAGAACAAAATTGAACAGAACACAACTCAATTGAATTGAGCTCAATGGTACAGAAGAAGCAGATATATCTGGTACACACACACACACACACACACACACACACCCCCCCCCCCCGACTCTGTGCCATGTTAAAATCTGTTTTTATGATTAATCGCCTCATGGCGTGAAAATACAAAATGCCGCCGGGTGCATTTTAATTTTACAGCAATTTCATTTCATTTGGTCGCCATTTTAAAATGAAAACCGTTGGGAGTCAACGTTCACAACGGGACTATACATATATGCATATATGTATATGTTATATATGAAAGAGTTGTCACCATTTTTGTTGAGTTGACTTTGCGATTTTTCGACTTTACAGGTGAGAGCTCGAACAAATGATTTGCATACGCTGTACAACTGAGAGTTACCCAATGGGGTATGATAAATCAATTGGTAAAAACTGTGCTCTTATTACAATCTATATCGTATGATAAGTTTCAAGTGTACTTTTAATTATTTAATATTATAGTAACTAACTCACTTATCTTTTATTTTAACATTTTTTCATTGTTTTTCCTGGGATTTTCCCCAATTCATGCAGCAAATGTTGGACCAATCGCTTTCTTTCTTCATTTTAAATACTCCCAGAATTTTTATATTTACATTTACATTACACTTAATAGTTAAATATATTATTATTTAAATTTATATTTCTAAGTTTAATGTATAATTAAGTGTTGCCTATCAATAAATAAATAATTGAAGAAATAAATAATTAAACAAATAAATAAATAAAGATATAAAGGAATAAATAAATAAATAAGTAATTAAATCCTTCTCTGCATTTTTAATGAACAGACAGAATAAAATTTGAAGGACTTAAAAATATTTCAACATATTTCCAGTTGTATATTTATTTATTCTGTATTCTAGCAAATTAAAAAATAATTAACAATAATTATAATTAATTTATTATAATATATTTGTGTATAATATATAATATGTGTATACAATTTTTCTTATATGACTATACAAGTTTTGTGAATATTTTGAAATAGTGTGGATAAGAAAAAATTAAAATGTAAAAACAAAAATCGAAATATATACATTTACTGCCTGGTTTTTAATAGTTTATCTAATAAACATTAATCTTAATGTATTTATTGTATTTTTTAAGTGTTCTTTACAAATATACATGCTTATTAAGTTCTCCATATCTGGCTTTTATGGTCGCTACGTTAATTTCCCTAACTAGATTCAGAGCTGCTTAAAGTTTTCGAAAAATATAAATATAACATGCTGATAGATGGAAGTGAGCTGGGTATCTACTACTTGGTAATTCTTCCCCTCCTTCATCTTCATCTTCGTAGTCTTTTTTCCTGCTTTTGTTAGGTTGTTTTTCCTGCTGCTGGTATCAGAGAAATTCAGTGCCTTTGGCTATTTAGCTGTCGTTGCCTTGACGCCTCCTTGGAAAACAGGTAAATAGTAAATATCTGTTCGGTGCTGTAGTTGTTGTTTGTTGCTTGTTGTTGGAGATTTTCGCGTTTATCTTGTACTATTTTGCGCACATTCGTTTCACATTACTTTCTGCTGCTAGTGGGCAACAACTACGGCTTGCAACTTGCTACTTGCTACTTGCAACTTGCTACTTCTCCCTCACAGCTTGCAACTTGCAACTTGGCTTGCTTGGCACGCGCTTACTAATTTTATTCCTTAATAAAAACCGAGACACCGTCAGCACCAAGGATGAAGGAGTTAGTGCACGTAGTAAGCCAAGGACTCCCCCATCCTGATACCCGGACTATCCACATTCCCAAACTCGGGTGGCAACTCTTTCATGGTCCTCACCATTCACCATTCACCATTCCCCACTCACCGTTCACCATTCACCGCCCATCGCCATTGTTTGCCTTCTTAGCTGCTATCGAAATAGCAAAGTTCATTAAAGTGATAATTACAGAGGCCATAAAAAAGGGCGGACCAAAGGCAACAAAAACAAGAAAACTGAAACGACTCTAAAGCACTACATTCTGACCCCTTCAGTCATCTCTCCCCTCCCTTTCCCTTTCCAAACATCTTGTATTGTTAAGTACAAACTCTACACATGTCCTACATATTTTAGTATTTAAAATAAAATGCACTTTCTCCTTGACCGTCTTAAGTTTCACTTTAACTTCCTCGCAAGGAAGTATATTCAGTTTCTAGCGATTAATTCACATTGATATAACTTCAACCGGTCATGATTTCGATTCTGACTTCGATTTTTGAAATTGGAAGTCGATTAAGCATGAATATTTAAGATTTTTAATGTTCAATATTCAAATTTGCCTAGAAGTCCTTTCTCTTAACTAAACATAATTTTCTATTAGATAAAAGCAGCACTTGAAAAGTGAAAAGTTAATTTCTGAAATTTATTATTATTACAGCTTGTACCAAATGCCACATTATCAAATCAGTTTCTTTTTAAGGTAATCATAAAGTCAATTTCAATTTTTTAATAGTGAGACTATTATGATCTTTTAACTATTTCGAATATAGATATTAAAGATTGTTCAAATTGACTTAAAGTTAATTCTAATTTGTTTATAGTGAGAATATTAATATTTGTTTACTATCAATAATATCTGTAATACAGAAACTAAACAATTGGTTAAAAATTATCAATTTAAATGCTTTTGATATTCTCTTTCAATTTCTAAGTAATGAGAATATAAAGATCTGTTAACTAGCAATTATATATACATAGTATACAGATACATTATAGATTGCGACATTATCGAATTAGATTCTTTTAGGGTAATTATAAATTCCAAATCCAATTTCTTAATAGTAAGTCTATTGATATTTTAACTATTTTGAATATATCATGAGATATTACAGATTGTTCCGAATATCACAAAAAAAATTTATATAGTTTTTAAGCTAATTAAAAAGTCAATTCCAATCTCTTTATAGTGAGCGTATTAAGATAGTTAAAATATTTTTGATTTTCCTTTTCAAAATTCTTAGTAAAGATCTAGATAACTAGCAAATATATCTAATTATTATAGATTGATTCCATTTCCATTTCTTTATAATGAGAGTATTGTGATCTTTGAACTATCAGTTATTTTTGAAATACATCATGGTTTGAATTTTACTTGAAATCGATAATATTTAGACTGGAAGTGGACTTGTTGTTAATTCGCTGGAAATAAGGGTTGAAGACGGCAGATAAACCTTATCTGAGGCATTAAAATTGCATAGAGGAAGCTGAAATGTTGAAATGTTGAAATGCAATGCATAATTTGTGCAGGGCACGTAAAATAATTAATTTCCGCTTCCGTAAACAAAGTGAGTTACTCTGTTAGTTAGCTGAACTTGGCCCACTCCAACTGCTCCCTTCTCCATTCTCCCTTCTCCATTCTCCGCTCTGCCTTCTCCCTTCGATATATGTATGAAGATGTGTGTTGGTGTGGCACATGGGGCAGAATCCGTTGTCTGCCGCTTATGACTAGCAACTGTCATGCAAGCCGGAACGAAACGGAACGGAATGGAACGAAGCATGACCAGGATTGAGCTTCTTTCGGGAAACGCGGCTTAGCTGCGACTTAGGACAACTTTGGATTGCAAATTTCATTACAAGTTGTCAGCCAGCACTGTGGCAAGTCGCAGACAGGCAGGGGAGGAGCAGGGGAGAGACAGGGGACAGGGGACAGGGTGAGGACCAGAGAAGGACCACGGTTGTTAGGAGTGTGCAGGGCTTTTGGATTGACCCTGTTTCCATACCATCCACGGGTGAGGGAGGGTCAGTGAGGCAGCGGCAACCGGGAGAAGCGACGCCGCGGAATGTGGCACGTGTTTTTCGCGCGTCGCACACGGCACAGACTCCTCGCCAGTGATTTGCAGTCCAGGGCTGGCGAATAGGTTTCATTAAATTGAGGAAAGCAGTCCGAAAATGAAAATGTTTAAAATTTAAATGTGTTAAAATCAATAGACCATGTGAATTTCATTCATAAATGTATAAATTATAAAATAAAAATAAATTGAAAAATATTATAAATTTATTTCTATAAAATAAATAAAATCAAGCAAATTAATATCAATAAAATATGTGAATTTCAATTATATATATTACTATATATATATAAATTAAATATATTATAAGTGTATTTCTATAAAATAAATAAAATAAATATAAATCATAAAATTACATCATCTTTACATCACAAATATTCCTTTTTTATGTATACACACAAAGATATATCAAGTGAAAAGTTAATGTTGCCTTTTTTCCTTATCAATCGTAACTGGTAACTTCATTTAATTAAAAATTCATATTTTATAAATTGTTGTTAATAATTGCACACATTTTATTTTAGTTAAATTACAGTTGTTTCATTTCACAAATTAATTAATTTCAGAGGCTGCTATCGATTTCAACATTTTCGACGAAACTTACTATTTTTTTATGTACAAATCATTTTATTTCGTTAATTGCAACATTTGTTTTTTGTGAAATCGATACTCGTCTGCATGATTTTAAAAATCATTTTCCAATTATGCAAAATAATTGTTTCTTTTTTTTATTTTCATTAATTGGTGGCGGGTTTTTGACTCCAAGACATATAAATTACTAATTGTACAATTTGAGAGTGTTATTTATTTTATTAAAGTTCACATTTATTGGAGAACATGAACTAAAGGGCTGCTTACTACAAATGTTGGTTAGACTTCAGCCCTATTTTGAATTTTGGCTGCTTTACAGCTCAGTTTGCTTGCATTTGTTTTTTATAAACATTTTCATACATTTTGCTGTGGCGTTTGTTGCTGTTTTTTTCTCGTTTTATTTTTTTTGTTTTATAGCCGTTGCCTTTTGCTGCGGTCGCTGATGAAGTGTACACACACACACACACACACACACACACACACACACACACACACACACAGTGGGGCAAACAGCAATGTCCTTTTAGCACATCTCGCCGCTTGGCGGCGTCGGCGGTAAATTCAGTCCCTTGACACGCCCCCTAACCGCTCAGCCGCCCAGCCGCCATTTCCCTACCCAACATCAGAGGCCACAATCCACAGCAGCTAGAAAACAAAGTAAAAAACAAGAGAAAACAGCTGAGAAGTGGGCTGAAAAAAAAAGGAGCAGTAAACGCGACTTTCGCTGCTTAAAAGCTATTTTTGCATTTTATATTTAATTTTTTTTCGGCCTCCCCTTTCCCGCTGACCAGCTTCTCCATATGCCACACGCTTGCCACCTTTTCTCCCTCCCTCTCTCTCCCTCCCTCTCTCTCTTTCTCTCTCTCTGTCTGCTTTGTTTATTCTTTATCCTTTGCTGTCGTGTTACCGCAGCTTGCAAACATTTCGCAGCCATTTCCCGGCGTTGTTTTCCACGGCGGAGTCTGGGGGATTATATCAGACGGGGTCGGAAGGTGGATTTCTCATTTTTTTTCGGTTTCGGTTTTGGTCTTCGGTTTTTATATTATATTTTTGGTCCTCTTTCACTTTCATGGGCTTTGGACGCTGTCCACGTGAAACTTTTTGGCTGCTTTGTCGCATTTGCAATATTTATTGCGTTTTGATTACATCAAAAAGTATACGAAATTTAAAAATAAAAATAAAAAAAAGCACACTCTCTTTGCTCCCACAGCTGATGCACATTTGATAAGCATGTGGATTGGGACTATGGAATATGGGGAATGGGGAATGGGGACTGAAGCTGAGGCCTTGACATTGCCACTGGACTCGGTATTAAATGCCACAAGTTTCTTTAATTGTGTGTCGAGCATAAAACTTGCCAAACTCCAAACTTGTCGTTAGCTCCTTCCCGTATCCCTCTCCCACTCTCTCCCTCTCGCTCTCCCTTTCTCTCTCGCTGCTTTCTTTATGCTTGTCTTGACGGCATTTTCTCTTTGGCCAAGTTAAACAAAGTTGCACTTTTTTACTTTCAGCTCATTGGCGTTGGATCATTTCAGTCAGTCTTAAACTCTCCACGTTTCCGTTTCCGTTTCCTCCCCCGCACCCCACCCCCGCACCACGCATCCCTCCCTTACAAACCAAAATAAAAAAAAGAGGAAAATTTCTGCAACTTTGAGTTTCAATTCTTTTCTTTTCGAGTCGTGATTGTAAAGTTTCATTGATAATTTTAACTACTGCAGCTACATGTGTCCGTCCGGTCAGCGTCCCTTTCCTTTTCCTTTTCCTTCTCTTCCTTTGCCCTCTCCTCCCTCCCCTTTCCCCCTTTCCCCCTTCCACTCTCCCCTTTCCCTTCTCTTCTGTCGCAGATTCTGGAGTTCGTGCTAAGCTCAAAAGGCACTCTTAGCACTTTCAAAGTTGCTTTTATTGTACGCTTCGCCTTTGGATACCCTGTAAGTGCAGCAAATATGGGGTATAATCAATCACCCAAATTCAGATGTGTGCCTATGCATGCATATTTTATTGAATATTTCAACAAATATATTTCATGTCTTATTTAAAATTAATTTATTGCAATCGATTTAAATTTTTACTTTAATTTACTCAACAAATATGTTTTGAGTCTCATTTCAAATTAATTTATTAATTTAACATTTTTATTTTAAAGGTTTCAGTAAAAAAAATGTTTTAAATGAATTTAATTCAACAGATTTAAAATTTTACTTAAAAGTTTTCAATAAAATTATTTTGAGTCACAGTAATAATGAATTTCTTTCAACCAATTTACACTTTTATTTAAATGTTTCAGTATATACATATATTTAAAATGAATTTAATTTTTTCTTCAAATGTTTCAGCCTTATTTAAACTGCATTTATTTTAATAAATTGCAAATTTTTATTGCAAATGTATTAAATAAAAATATTTTGAATATATTTAATTCAATCAATTAAACATTTTACCTAAAATTTAAATCAATAATAATCTTTTTCGTGTCATTAAAAATAAATTTATTATTTTTATAAATTAACTTTTTTATTATTTTATTCCCATTTGAAATATACTGATTTTATTTAATTATTTTATTCAAATACTTTGTGTGCCATTTTTAAGATTGATGTGTGGTATCCCAGAATTCATCATCACTTATCATCTGAACTGAGTTTTCATTATTTTTCCAATGCAACTCTGTCGTGGCAGCTACTGCCCCGCCCCCGCCAGGGGGCGCCCTGGTTGCCAGAGAGAAACCAAGTGTTGCTTTTATGGCAGCGAGTTTGAGTTTTGAGCACTTGCTCCAATAAGTTTTTTACTTTAATTTTATTTTTTTGATTAGCTACACTTTACGTTGTTTTGTTTCTTTTTTGTTTGCATTTTTGTTTTTATATTTAGTTGGTTATTTTTACAGTTTTGTCTTTTTGACATTTGCTTTATTTTGTGCGCGAACATTTTTTTTGTCTTTCGCTCTGAATGCAACATCCTTGTTCATGTAACCAACCCTCCCTCTCCCCCTTCAGCCACGACAGAGGGTAATCCGGGCAGATTTTGGAGCACTTCATTTCTTAATTTTATTGTGCGACCCACTGGAATTTCTATGGCGCTTTTCACTAGCCGTAAAACATTTCTTTCTCTCTTTTTGCTCAAGTGACAAAGCGAATTTTAATGGCACAAATTTGTACGAAGGGAGACGCTTTTGCATTTTAGTATTTTAGTTAATTTGGACAGTAATTTAAATGACTATCTCGCTTATGAACTCATTTTGTGTTGTTCGCAAAAGGCAAAGAAATTTAAATCAAGTTCAAGGACTAAAATTAAAAAGGCTTTGAAGAGTTTCAGATTTATAGTGGACAAAAATAGATAGAAATATTAATTTAGAATGCACAGTTTCACATTATAGAGAAACTATATTAAAACTTAAGGAACTCAGTTAAGATTTGAGAAAGTTGTCGTTGTTTAAAATTATGACAGATAAATAAAAAAATGTACGGTGACTGTATAAAATATCAAGCCATATTTTGATAGAAAATCAAATTAGAATCAAAGTAATTTCAATATTTATATTTCAAAACAAAGTTATCTTGGTTTGAAGCTGTTGAAATAATGTGACACTGATGGGAATAAATGGATTTAAAAATAGATAGAAAAATCATTAAAAATTTTATTTCAATTTTCAACTTTGATGCAGTTTCAGATTAGAGAGAAATTAATTGTAAATCAAATGATTTCCGATCAGGGAAATCGGTTAAGATTTAAGAAATTTATCGAAGTTAAAAGTTATGACAGGTGAATAAAATAATTGCAGTGACGTATAAAATCAAGCCATATTTTGATGCAAAATCAAATGAGAACTAAAGTAATTACAGTATTTATATTTCACAAAGAAATCGGTTTAGCTTTAGCAAAATTATCACAGTTTGATATTCCGTTAAGATTTATCAGAGAAATATATATTGAATACACAAGTGATCGATAAAATTTAAGCGACACTTTGTACTAAATCATTTAAGTTGAAGTCAAACTAAAGCTGTAGATAACTGCTTCATGATATCTGATAATCTGTTATCTATATATGCTATCATACATGGAAATATTTTCGGAAATCTTCGGAAATATGCGCACACATCAATTATCCGAGTGTAATCTGATATGATATCGGTTTTAACGATTGCTTGTTGGCTTTTGGCTGTAATATGGTTTACGGATTGCAATTAAACAGCCAATCATAATAAATGTCTCTGCAAAAGGGTCTCATATTTTTGTTGAATGGCTTTATCGTCGCATTCGCTTGGGCGCGAAATAAGTTCAAGTGTTCTCTGCCACATCCTTTTTGGCCCAAAGGGCGACAGACGGAGGGACGGACGGAGGGACGGATGGAGGGACGGACGGAGGGACGGATGGAGGCACGGACGGACATATAACCAATCGGCAACTGTCTGCACTTATAAATTTATGATGGACCTTCACACTTGGTCATGGTTGCACTTTTAAGTGTGCTTGTTCACTCCCTCCCCTCCCCCTCCCTCTCCCCCTCTCTCTTCACCCCCTCTCCCTCCCCCTCTCTCGCTCCCACAGTCGCTCTCTCTCTGCTCCTCTTTCTCTTTGTGCCGCTCACTGGACTCGCTTCTCTTGTTGCCCTTAATTTTACTAGTAATTTGCTTTATATTGTATATATATATATATATAGCCATCGATATTGCCATTTACACACACACTCACACACACACACACACACACAGACAGAGATTTGTGCAGTTGTATGTTTTATTGCCAGAGCCGCTTTGCGGTGAATTTATTGCCAAATTGTCGACGGCGGCTTTCGAAATATCGCGAATTCGCGGCTTTGCTTAAATACAGTTCGATGGTGAAGGGGCTAAGGGGCAGGGGGAGCGGGGAGGGGGAGGGGGCAGCGGCAGGGTGGCCCAGTGGCCATAAAAAGGCCATGCAACAGTCGCAACACGACAACAACAACAATTATTATAACAACAGCGTCGTCCATAATAAATTCATAATTTTCGCTTTGCCTTAATAAATTTTTATTATTTTTTAATTCCCTTTCAATGCAATCAAAAAAAAAAAGAGCAATATTAAAAAAAAAGAAATGGAAAAACACTTTTTAAAAGCATAATAATACAATATAAGTAGTAAAAGCAAAGAAACAAAAAATAATGTCTAGAGAGAAAGAGAGAGAGAGAGAGCCTGTCATTACGGAGCAATTGGAACTCAGTAGCGACCTCTTCGAGTTGGCGACCTGGACGTCGATGTGGATGTCGATGTGGATGTGGATGTGGCAGTCGCTGCTCCAACTGAGGGTGATGTGTGGGATTTGCTTATGCTTGCCTCTTGTTGTTGTGGCTGCCTCATCGATGTTGTCGTCTCCTTGAGCACTGGCACCTCAATGGAACGCGGCAAATTGGGATACGTTTCAGGTGTTATGGCTGCAGAAGAAACGGAAGAAACAGGAGAAACAGGAGAAACAGAAGAAACGGAGGAAACAGATGAAACGGAAGAAACAGTTGCAACAGGCACGAAATCCAAGTTACTAAAATATTACAGTTTTTTTAGATTCTACGGCTGTAAGTTGAGCTCTCTCGTCTTCTATTTGTATTTACTACTAAGACTCGAAGTGGATTCAAATAACTAAAACTAAAGTCTTCAGTTTGCTTAGATTTTTGGGAATAAAAACATTTTTAAGCTGTAAATTTGTTGAAGAAATTGAAGTTAATTTATACCCCTCGTCGGTTAAACTAGAAAAGTTTCTAATGAGAAAGCAATTGGATAAAAAGTAGAGCTATTCAATTAGAGGTTCTATTAGAATGTCCTTAAACATATTTGAGTTGAGAATACAGCAGGAAGGTTAATCCCATGAATGAGCATCAGTTAAAACTAAAGTTTTAAGTTTAAGAACTATGGAACTTATTTAAGAATATATTCTTGGATCTTCGAGTATAATTGATACGACAGTTGAAGCTAAAGGGTCTTCCAAATGATTATATATAATAACAGGCGTCTATAATATATTCCAAACTGTTCCTCAGTGTTTAACTATTAAGTAATCACATATGTTCTTCATAATCCCAACTTCAGACAATCTTGATCCAGTTGCCTCTCATCTGTCATAAATATCAACTTTAAATAGAGCTGTTTTCTTTAAAAATATCTAATCCAATTGCTCTATGACAATATTAGATCATTTAATAAACATTTAAGCATTCGTACTGCTTTTAAGCAAGATCATCATCAATATATATATATTATGGTATATTATATATAGTGTATGTCATTAAACCTATCACAAAATGTGTTTTCTCTTTGAGTTCTTTGAGTTTACTCACATTGATTCTGCCTGTAGCCGAACTGATCCGCATTGTAGAAGACCGTGATGTACCGCCCATCGTTCATGCGATATGAGTAGTAACCGACGACCATTAGAGTCTTCACCTCATCGAAGTAGCCGAAATAACCGCGTTCATAACGCGCTGTTCCATCGTCCAGCTCAAAGCGAAACTCGTAACTGCCATCCTGATAACGATTATTGAAGTGATCCAATAAACGTGCTTCCCTTCTTCCTGCGACCGTTCTCTGCTCCTCCACAAGTTTGCTGGCGTCTCTGGCAGATGGCGCTGCTGTGCTCAGTTCGAGCAGCATGACGCATAACAGTATTAGATAGTAACTGAAGTTCTCAGACATTCTTCAATCCGGTGTGTGTGTGTGTGTGAAGTGAAGTAGAGTGAAGATGTAGGGCAACCAGTAAGGAGGAACGGCTGTTGTGTAGGTGTAAACGGTGAAGGTGTTGGTGGTGTTGGCGGTGGTGTTGGCGGTGGTTTGTTGTCTGCCGTCGCGTTGCTGTGTTAACTGTTTAATTCGGAAACTGCGTAACATTGCCTTTTATAGCAGCTGCGTCGCTGCTTCTGCCGCTGCCGCTGTCGCTGCTGCTGCTGCTGTTGCTGTTGCTGTTGCTGCCTCTGCTGCTGTTGCTGATCGCGGCAACAATTCATGGGACGACGCTGTTGGGATGACAGCGTCAACAGAGGCAGCGTCAAAAAATTCTCAACGCTTAATCAAAAAAAAAAAAAAAAAAAATGCGAATTTCATCTACTTACATACAGTTGTTGCTGTAGTTGTTGCTGTTGCTGTTGCTGTGGTTGTTGCTGTTGCTGTAGGTGTTGCTGTAGTTGTTGTTGTTGCTGTTGCTGTGGCTGCCCAACCCATGCTGTGACCAAGGGCGGCACCTCGGGCGGATCGGGCCGCTTTGGCAGGTTGCCAACTGGCCAATTAGGCTGCGCCTCTCTTTCGGCGTGTTTGCTTTGTCAGCTGTTCGCGCCAAATCGCTTAGGAGCGATCTGCAACCCCACACACACACACACACATATATATATATATATATATATATATATATTCTGTACATCGCATGGACAATGGAGGCGAACCTTAGCGAAACTTGGCAATCAAATGGATTATCTGCTTAAGAGTGATGATATATGAACCGCTCAACTCTGCAGCATCAAATTGATAAGCTATTTATACGATAAGTCCAGCATTATCCCTTAGCCATAATCATAGCTATTAAGTCAGTTAGTTATCGGTTCAACATTAATATGACAGCAGGGAGGAGTCAGGATTTAGTTGCTCACGTTTTTCTTACACAAAGAACAACTCCTAAAATCAAGCATTTTTATATTAAAGAATAATGCATAACATTAAATAACGCAGTTGTTCATATACAAATTAATATCATCAATTACTTAAATCGGTCTGATTTCTAACTTTATTTTTAAGACCAAAATTCTTTGTTCTATGATTTCAAAACCCTTCTACTCAGTGTAACACAATTAAGTCCTTTAAGAGCTAGACACACCAAACTCAGCATGTATGGTGCATAGCTTGTTTTTAAAATCCAATATAAACACTTTTATAGATTTTCTTTGAAGTGAGCTCAGTGTTAATAAATTCTATATATTTAATTTAGATTACATTATAAGCTCAAAATTAATTCAAGTCCTTGCTATCGATAAGTATATTCTACATTCTAAATTCTACAATGCATTTTGAATCTTCAAAATAGAAAGTCACTTGTAAATTAGTTTACTATATAAAGTGATCATGGAGCAAATCAGGATTAAAAAATAAACACTTTATCAATAAGTATTTTAGATAAGTCTGAGTAAACTGTTGATAAGGTGACTCCATTTACGTCTAAATAAAATTGTTGAGTCTCTAGAATTATGAAACAAAGTTAACTTGGAGCGGGAAACAATACGAGATGTAAACTTTTGAATTTGTATATTATAGCCATCAAAAGCATCATGAATCACAGCTAATCTGCAAATGTAAATGAAATTAGACTTGAAAATACTGATGTTTAGCCTTAAACCTATTGGTTAATTGAAAAATGCTGTCAACAGCAATTAGAATCCCTTTCAATTCGGCGATCGCAGCAATAAATGTACAGAAGATCCCACTGTAGTTGCCGGTAGCTAAAAATACACCCTACCATACACCCTACAATTTGTGTGCAACGAGTTTGAGTACGTGCCGCATGTGGCAGTTAAAGACGGAGCCGCCACAGCAGCAACAAAAGCAACAACAACAAGAGCTAGAGGTACAGTGGCCAATTAGGGATAATTTATGATTTCAATCATTTCTTAATTGCATTTAATGTGCAGCGATTAAGCCAACAGGCCACTCAACGAAAGGATGCTGAGCTGGACAAGTGGACAAGTGGACAAATGGACAAATGGATAGGTGGACAAGTGGACAAGTGGACAACTCGACGCCTGGAGGATGAGGAGCTACACTTGGTCAGTCGGCCAAAGTTAATGATGTTCCCTCTTATCGGCGATGAATTAATTTGCACACACACACACACATACACACACACACTCACACACACACACACACACCTCTAAGGTCAACGGGTAAGGCATTGATCGGTGGCAAGTTCAGAATTTGATTTGTTGCTGCTGCTGTAATTGTTGTATTTTGTTGCTGTCAGCGCCACAAAATTTATAACGTGCGAGTCACTGTTAGAGTAACAGTCACAGTCACAGTCACAGTCACAGTCCGTCACCTGAATCCGTGACAGTGACACTGGTAGTGGCAGTGACAGTGAGAGTGACAGTGACAGCTAAAGCGACAGCAACAACAACAACAACATCAGCGATTCTGACAGTGACATTTGCAGTCACTCAGTCAGTCAGTCAGTCAGTCACTCAGTCAGTCAGTCAGTCTGTCACCGAGTCTGTCAGTCTGTCAGTGTGAGAGTTTCGCAGCTGTTGTTGTTGCTGTTGTTGCTGTTTGCTGTTGTTGCTGCTGTTATTGCTGTTGTTATTGCTCCTGTTGTTGCCGTTGCCGTTGCTGTTGCTATTGTTGTGGCCACAAAAACGCGCAAAGTGGCAACATGCACATCAGCAACTGTCGTCGACATCCTGGCCAAAAGCAATGACATACTCGTAAACTGATTTATTTATAAACGCCATTTATCTCCGACTCCTGACTTCTGACTCCTGATACTGTTGCTGTTGCTGTTGCTGTTGCTTCTGACTCCGATTCTCTGGCAATTTGCTTTAATTTCGCATTTGAACAAAGAAAGAAAAAAGAACAATGTACAAAAGCCTTCAAATAATGTTTGCCAAACTTGTTGCAGCAGCAACAGCAATCGTTGCTGACAACAGTTGCTGCTGGCAAGGTCATTTGTTTTGCGACTTCGATGACAAAGAGAAAGACAACAGCCCAAAAAAAAAAAAAAAAGAAGGAAAAACATCACAAAGCTGCTGTGGTTGTTGTGATTCTTGTGATTGTTGTTATCGCGTTGTTGGCGGCGTGACAGGAAGTGTTTCTTGGTACCGAGTGCGTTGCTGCTGCTGCTGTTGTTGGTGCTGTGTATCTTTGTCTGTCTGCTGTCGCCTGTGTTATGGGAACACTGTTTGTCATTACCTGCAGGCGGCAGTTATTTTTGGGCTCGCAGTTGCAACAGTTGCTGTTGTTGCTGCTGTTGTTGCTGCTGCTGTTGTTGTGCTGCTGTTGTCGAGTTAGCCATTGCCTGCGTGCTTAGCCTAGTAGCAACTACAATGCTTTTGAAAATGTCGTCCTTGCCTGCATCCTTCTCTTCCTCTTCGTTGTTGCTGTTGTTGCTCCACCAGCAGCATCTGCATTTAGCGTGCTACGTGCCGCAGCTTTGGCAGCTCAGCTCGCTGGCACAGTGGGGCAAGCGTATATATAAGTTACTTACCATCTACTTGAGTCAAATTCTTACAAATTGAAGTTATATGTTATTTAAATAAAATTAATTAATTTATGTCTTAAAATAAATACTGTTTTCGTCTATAACATTTATATAATTAATTAATCTAATTTTGTATGATTGCATAAAGAAATGCTAACAATCTCAATCAAATTGCCACGAATCTAGTAGCTCTTGAAATTATTTTGTGTACTGAGTTGTAATGCCAAAAAAATAAACCTAAAAATGTACAAATAAAATGAAATTTCATTTCAAATTTATAAGTTTCTTAAATATTTTGTGAATATTAAAATTAATTACAAATAAATGAGGATTTTATATAATTCAAATGTAAAATCAGCTGTAATCTTACTTTTCATAATCCGTTCATAAGAAAATGAAATAATAATAATATAACTAAAATTCCAGCTAAATTATTTAAGCTGCGCTTTAAATGGAATCTCATGAATTTAAATATGACACTTGTTTATGAATTGGCTTAATTAATTAATTAATTAACAACTGGCACAAATTATAGATGATAAATAATGCAAGAACATATATATTTTGCCCACTGTGTGTGCTAAAAATCACGTAAAGCAACGAAAACAGCAATGAGAACAAAAACAATGCAAAAATAAAATAATACCAGCAAAATAAAAGAACACACAGAACTCGATTCAGTTGCGTAGATTTGTACAGTATATATATGATACATACGAGTATACACACATATGTAGATTGAGATACATATTTAGAGGAATGAAACAGATAAACACACGGAACGGACAGACAGACAGTCAGACAGACAGACAGACAGACAGACAACAGACAGACAGACAGACAGACAGACAGAATGGACAAAGTTACACACAAATAATGTATGAAAGTAGCTTATAAAACAAAAATTTGTATGAATGGTCCATGTAGCGATGCTACGTGACATGACGTCCCGAGACTTAACTTGTTGTTTGCCTCAACCAAAGTCGTCTCCTCCTCCTCCCTTTCGGCCAACACCTTCAGTTGCCAGTTGCCAGTTGCCAGTTGGCCAAGTTGCCTGTTGCCTTCCTTCGGCTTGAGTTTGAGTTTGAGTTTGAGTTTGCGTTCGAGTTTGACTTGGAGCTGGACTTGGACCTGGAATCATTCGCATCAAATCACGTCGCTCTCTTGCGGAACTCTTCAAAAACTGATTCAGATTTCGCCGCATTTTGTGTGAGAGACTCTTTGTGTTTCATTACGTTGTATTTTCTTTGATTTTATTTGATTTCATTTTGCCTGAGTTTTTTGCTGCTTTGTGTCGTTTTGTTGTTGTTTGTTGTTTGTTTTTATGATATGCCGAGCATCTCGAAAACAATTTGTGAGACTTAAGTTGAGTCTTGTTTGGTGTCTTGCATAAATTATAAAAGCCGCATGCTTGTTGCAGCCTTGCTGTGTAAGCACAAATTTGCCACACGCACACAGATACATTTACTGGCTTGCAGATACAGGTCGTATGGCTTGCAGATACAATATCTATGGCGCATATCTATGACAACAAATAGATACATTTGCCATACTTGTAGCTAAGCAAGCATAGATTTATTATGTAGCCGATCAGTTAGCCAAAACACAAATGTCCATTGCCAATTACCAATATATTGTCTGCCCAATTTGGGCAATGAAGCCACAGGCAGTGCTGCATCTTTAAGATACATTTCGATGCACAAATGTGGGCTAAAGGGCTCTTAATTTTGCTGTCGGCTTTAACTGCACACGTGGCACACACACACACACTCGCACACACACTACTCATGGCCAACTAATCCGAGTCAATAAAATTTTCTAACTATAAAAGGTTTTTGCCTGACTCCTACTGACTGCGTCAGGGCTTTGGTCATGGCCAATTGCAGCTGTGACCCAGGCACGTACCCCCCTCTCCACACCACCCCTTTCCCTCTCCCCCCTGCCTCTCCCGATCCCTCACCCACTCACACACCACACCTGCCCGGCACATTCATTAAATGCACGTTTTGTGGCTGCTTTTTGGGGAGTCTAAAACAAAAATAACTCGATTGCCATTTTCTGTGTGCAAAGTGCGGCCAGTTGGCAGCAATTGAAATTTACAAACAGCCACATTATTAATCTCAAGATTAGATGGAGTGTTCCACTGATAACACATGCGAAGGTTTATGCACCACACTCGTATCTGTATCCGTATCTGTATCTGTTGTATCTAGGACGTGTGCCAGACATCGCTCCAAAATATCTGCGGAGCGCACACCTTGAACACTGAGAACATTTTTAGAGTACTTTATGTGTATGGTATGTGTAACTCTTTGGAGTTGTATATACTATAGAGTTACTGTTGCTCGTTGCACGAATTGAATTTCTAGATATTTTAATAAGTTATATGTATCAGATTCTGTGAGCTTCACAAGTCAACATTATTTTTTAAATTTTGCATATTTTCTTAGCCAAAAATTTAATGCCAAAAGATAATTGACAAATGGTGTTTTTAAAGTTAAGATGTTCTACCAAAATATCATTGTTTTAATATCAATTCCTAGTCCGCGCTTTTTGAGTTCAATAACTTTTACGTTTTACATTTTTGTTGTGTTGTTCGAGTGGAATCAAAACTCATATTAGGACCAGGACCTTTAAAATTTCAGGACCAATTGGAAACATTCAGAACATAAATATTTTCAACTCAAAAAGCTTAAAATAGGAATTGATTTCTTGCTAAAAACATCTAAGAACTGTGCGTAAATTACAAAATTGGGTTACCATTTTTTGATTATTTTATCTTTTTTAAAGCAATGTATTTAATTGACTCACAGAACATAAAGCATAATATTTTATACCGTTTAAGTACAAACAATTCGGTATGTGCCTCTTGAAAATTATTTAAATTTCAATCAAATTAAATCGGTTTCTTTGGCTCAGTGGTTCCGGAATAAATTTTGAAAATATTAATGTAATAAAATAATTAAATTATTATAAAAAGTGTATTTATTCTTTATTAAAATAAAGTTACAATAACAAAAAAATACAAATAAAATTTTATGTTATATATTATATATGTATTTTATTTTTATTTCATTTCTTTTATTGCTTATGAAACGGAGTTTTCAACTGGTCTTCAAATTTTTGTCAGTGTAAGTTTCTAATACCCGGTGTCTGATGATGATGGTTATATGTGCCCAGTATACCAAAATGGAGAGTCTGTAAAGTCTGAAAGAGTCGAAAAAAATAAATTAAATAAAATGAACAAAAGCCAGAGATAAAATTGTAACCCTGCTACAATTGCTTAGTCGCTTTTATTTGATTTTCCGTCTTGATAACCCGATATAAATTTAGATTAGGCGCAAGTCACTCACCGCAAGTGGAACTGAGGCTGGAACTTAAAACTGGAACTGAAACTGGAACCGAGGCTGGAGCTACAGCAATCGGGTCAACGTTTTCAGCTGTATTTTTGCTGTTTATTTGGTTAACTTATTTTTTGGGCAACATGAGATAATCGCACGTACGCAACGATGACGTTGTCGGAATCCCATGTGCTTGAATTAATCCCACCCAATCTCATTTTCCTCTTGGCATATTTTGTTTTGGGCCACGTCAATTACAGCTATTACTCAATTTATTTATTTGTTTGAGGGGCCGTTTATTTATTTATGAATTACTCCACTGCGATTGGCCTTTCACCTTTCACCGTTCTCCGTTCTCCTTTCTCCGTTCTCCGTTCTCCCTTCTCCTTTAACCAGAACTTTAGCCGACAATGGCGTGCTAAAAGCCAATGTTACGCTTGGGAATCGAATCCACAATCCGCAATCCGCTATCCACAATCCACAATGATGTAACCGAATCCGCTGTCAATATCCAGACCCATTGAGTCCCCTTGAAAAATAGATTAATGATGGGGTTAAGCATCCAGCTGGAAATACATTTCATTTCATCATGTGAACTACATAAGAGTACGAGTACGAGAATCTCTGCCTGTTGCTGACCTTTTTCTAGTCTGCCTTCCCTCCCCTGGTGACCTGTCTGTCCCTTGGGATCTGCGCCTATAAATAGCCACAAGTGACCCGGCCAACAGAATGGCAAGCCTGAACCTAACCCTAAACCTAAACCTTCTATACGAAATTATTATTTGACAGCATTTAAATCAATTTGAAATTGTTTTGTTGACTTGAATATGCCGAGTTTACTCGTATTGATCCCCCAAAGTGATGTCTATTGAATTGCATTAAACTCGTTTGCTCTGCATTAGCATAAGTATATCAAAATATATATTATATTTCCAAATAAATACATCTAAATAGGTGTATCCATAATGTTAGACATACAATCAATTTTAATCTATTTTGAGAACTGAATTTCTCTTGATTTTTGGCCCAATTAAATATCTATCAACTGATTTTGAAAACAAACCTAAAATTATTTTCAGATGGTACTTCCCGTTAACGTGAAATTGACAATGCACGATTCATTTTTGTCTGATATAATAAAAATTCATCTATACTTATTCACTGGACTTCCCAGCAAATTTAATTTGGTGTTTACATACAAACATAGATGAAACTGAAACAATTGAAGTATACTGATATATTTCTTGTTAATATATTGAGTCAGATTATATTACTCGTGATATGGAATCCCCTTGGGCATTTTTTGAACGTGATGTACAGAAAATATTGGTAAATGTAAATATAATAAAATACATCCAGACCTTAAGCCGATAAAAATGCTAATTTAATATTTGGAATGGTCGCAAAAAACAAGATATTTTTTTAAAAGAATGAATTGCTCAAATAAATATATGAAATATTAAAATTCATTTGGAATTTTTATTTATGTAAATAAAATACATCCAGACCTTAAGCCGATAAAAATGCTCATTCAATATTTGGAATGGTCGCAAAAAACAAGATATTTTTTTTAAAACAATGAATTCTTCAAATAAATATAAAATATTAAAATTCATTTGGAATTTTTATTTAATTTCTTGTTTGTCACTCTTTGTTTCTTCCTATATATTCGAATATTTACTTTGAAATGTATGTTTGATTTAAGTTTAATTAAATTTTTTTAAATGACTTTTATACGTTTTTTTTATGGAAATCAGAGCCCGTGAAAGTTTGGCACCGGGTAAGAAATTTTTTGGGACATTTTTTGCTGGCTTCGGTATCTTTTGCATCCCTATACCATATATGAAGAATTACTCTGGGTTCAAATCGCATGCAATGAGATTGCTGCGAAATCATTGAATCATCATCATATGATTATTAGGCTGGAGAGAAATTGTTATTTATTTTTATATATAGTCTGCTGTATTATTGTTTGACTATATGATATTAAAGCAATATCTCTGCAGAAACAATTATTTTTGTAGGGCTTCCTGAGGTAATGTTTTGACGATCTATTTTGAAAATCACTCAAAGACTCAATATATTCGACATATAATTGAGTTAACCCCGAAATACACTTATTTAAACAAATAGTATAATTTTAAAATCGATTTCGACTGCTAAGATCGGCGTTAAAACATCGAACACATATGAATATAGAATGTAAGCAATATAAAAAACAAACCATGTTACTTTTGGCAAACACATATATTATTTATAATTGAAAATTATTTCAAAATTTCTTATCTTTTGCGATTAAATCAGAACTTTGTTGAGTTTCTGTTTCTGGAGGCGCGAGAATAAAAATAAACCACATTTTCGGTCCACCCTAATGATAAGTATCATTAAATCTCCAGTGATTGATAAGTAATCACCGAGTTGCAATGGCTCCCAGTTGCCTTTTGGGCCTTTTCCAAATGAGCCATAATCAACGGCAAGTCTAAAGCAATTGTGGCCCATTCAATGAACGAATCTAGACAGAGATGCAGGCTAAATGCCGTTGCCATCATTTGACGATGACTGAGCCATGATATTATGAGGCAACGGCAAAAACAGAGCGTTAAGTGTTGCAACTGCAACTCGTGTGCATTCGCATTTAAAACTGAACATTTGAAGCTGTTAAAGTTCCGAAAATTGGGTAAATTTGTTCTCTCAAACTTGTGGCTGAGGGAAGGAGAGGGAAGCACGTGGAAGAGAGGAAGTCTTGTCCGGTTTCGGACAGTTTGTGAGCTGTAAATCGTTGGGCATTCATAAAACAGGCAGTGTCTACCTTTGTCATCCTTTGCGTCCTTCCATAATTGAAGTAGAAACGAGGGAAACGGTCGTAAAATGCACACCAACCTCAAGCGGCAGTTGCAGAGGAAACTGAGGCTGCTGGTGACGCTGCTGGTGACGTTGCTGTAGTAGTCGAAGCTGCAGCTATTCATTTTAGCACTAATCCGATGCGGGCGTCGTCGCTTTATTTACGAGTCCACGTCCATCTGTCCATCTAATGAATAAGTTGCCTGAAGCTGAAACCGAAAACGAAACCGAATCTTAGTCCGAATGTGAGTTCGAAACCGAATCCGAAACAGAATCAGAAACAGAACAGAACAAAAAACCGGAACGGATGCGACACAACGCGTGTGAATGACTAAACGAATGAATGAACGAATGAATGGTATAATAAATGGATGGGTTACCCCAGGCATCTTTGGCTTACATTGCTCCAACGT
Organism: Drosophila sp. st01m; assembly: GCA_018901795.1. Lineage (NCBI taxonomy): Eukaryota > Metazoa > Arthropoda > Insecta > Diptera > Drosophilidae > Drosophila > Drosophila sp. st01m. The sequence goes on along the minus strand of JAEIFG010000706.1, from coordinate 984,665 downwards.
TGGGAACTGCCGAGGCAAATGCTACATGCCACATGCCACATGCCGCACGGCACACCGCACATGCCAAGGAACTGGAACTGGAATGAGCCACGTCTGGTGCCATAAAAAGCTCAGTTGGTTCTTCCACAGTTTGAATTCTAATTGCGCAAATGAATCGCAGCTGGTGGAGCTCAGCTCCAAAGTTGCCATGGTAGTTAGCAGCAGCCTCAATTTAAGGTGCGGGTTATAACACAACTTCAACCTCAACTTCAACTTCCAACCCCCAACCCCCGCCTCTATCCATCTCTTCAGTCTTTGTGTTTTGTATTTCCACTCAAAAGTACTTTCACATAATTTCCTAAACATTCTTCTCTTGACGCTCTACGTTCGAAATAGAATATTTTTCAACATACTATACATTTTGAAAAAATAATGTGGTTGAAAAAATAATATTAAATTAATTTAGAATAATGAATTCTTGAATAAGTTCAACATTTTATTTTTAGATTTAAACTTTACATTCTTTTAATATCTAATTTAAATAGGAAATAAACTGCAACAATACTTAAAATTAAGTAAATTTAATTTTGAGGCATTTTTAAAACCACACTTAAATATTTAATGAGTGAATTTAAATTTGTCTAACTATACATGTAAATTGTAGAAATTAAGTGAAAAACTGTATTATTTTAAAATTTAATGCAATTAGACAGCTTAATAAAATCAAAATAAAAAAAATCTGGCTTTTTCATTTCTGTTTAACAATCACTGAATAATTGTCCAACAATGTATCTGAATAAATTAAATACATGTAGTGATATAATGAGTTACTATATAATGCAATTATTAATCAATTTATAATTTAATAATCATTCCAAGTCCAAAAGTCAATGCAATCTTATGTGTGTAAATTTTGTTCTCAATTTGTAGTAAAATTTAAATTATTTAAATAAAATGTGGAAATGTGGATGGGGATTTGAAATGCGGCTTTATTATGAGTTATATTAAACTCAACCGTTTTTATGGGAATGGCAATGACAATCAGTGTTCTCATTACAGCAACGTTACAGTTTATTTTTTTAGTTATTTCTTTTTTTTCAATTTACACTCGTAGCCAGTTGCAAAATACACAATCTGCGTCCTTAATCCTGCTCAATTCCTCTTATTGGATTTTTGGCTTTTGATGCTCGGAGTATATTGAAAATTCCCTGGAAAAGAAAAAAAATATAAGATACTCTAAAGCGGCGGACCGTCGTCATATGTTTGCTGGCACTGTCACTGGACATGGGAATAATGCCGAGAGTCGAGCACACTTAAAACGATGCTGATAATTAAGTTCATAATGATGAGCCTCCCAAATTGCCAGTTTGTCGATGAAATCCCTCTTGTACCATATTTAACGACGACACAACCATTCCTCCTCTCACAAATTCTCTTTAAACTTTCCTTATTCTGTGCGAACTTTCCTATGTGTGTGTGTGTGTGTGTGTGTGTGTGTGTGTGTGTGTGTGGGTGTGTGTTGTGGTTGTAGTTGACAAAGGAACGAAATTGGGGCATATGGATATCTGGTAACTTTTGTATTAATTTTCCTTTTTCAGGTCGCTCACAATATAAATTATAAAATGTAATTGAATTAATTATATTTTCATTGAAATATTTATATTGCTTTATTCACATTAAAGCTCAAATTATGCTGATTAAGTCAAATTACTTTTTCTATCTTCAAGTACCTTCAAATATTTTACAGCAATTTTTATCGCAATGCAAGTGCTGAAATGTAATTTAAACTGAATATTTTTTATATGCATTTAAATAAATAAGATTACATTAAACAGACACCAAGTTTCAAATGTTCAAATGTTTCATTCGCAGTTGATTAATTGAATTGAAATAAAATAAATATAAGATACATATATCTAAAGGAACTTGTTATTTGAAATTCTCAAATTTATGGAAATGCTTGACATAATTTGTATTAAAATTGAATTTGAAGGCTGATGCCAATATGATCATTATACTGGGCGTCAACAGTTGATGATGATGTGGTATCGGTGACTAGCCTTGTTCCTTGTTCCTTGGAGCTGTCAGTTGTCGGTTGTCAGTTGTTGGTTGTCAGTTGTTGGTTGTTGGTCGTTGGTCTGTGGGTAAATTGTTTTACAAACGCAGCTCAGACAAAATGCTTTTCGACAGGCTAACTCAGCTGTGCTCAATTGCAACTGGGGATGCGGCAATTGTTTCAATTTGATTTGGAGCAACTGAAGCCTGGCAGTCGAGCAGAGTGAAGCGGAAAGCCACTGGCTGTGACAGTGGCCATGGCAATTGCGGGATAGCGATTGGAATTGGGATTGAGAGTGGGATTGAGAACAGAAGCAGAAGCGGCAGCAGGAAACAGGTGCAGCAGGAGATGGAGATGGAAATGGAGAAGGAACTGTTGGAACTGAAGCATTCACACTCACACACTGGTGAAAAAGGGTTTGAATAAATAATTGATAAATAATAAATTGTAAATAATAAATAATGAATAATAAATAGTAAATATTAAATAATATATGCTGAATAATAAATATTATATAATAAATAATAGTAATACAAAAATAATTATTAATTAAATAACAAGAATTACAAAATAATTAAAAATAAATAATAAATTAATGGACTACATCCTACCCTATAACTATGCTTTTCATATAAAAAATTTATATTTTTGATAGAAATGAAAGATTTTTATTTTTATATTAAGAGCTGCGATGTTTATAATTTATATTTTTATCATTAGTAACTTGATCTGAAAATGGTGTTATTTTAAGAACAATATCTTTAAGGAGAATGTTGTTGTTGCTGTTGAGGTTGGTGTTCATTTTTTCCAGTGCACGTCATATGATGTCACTTTGCCATTTGACGACCATGATTACGACCATGCACATTCACGTTCACATCCTTGTACTCAGCTGGCTTTCAGTCACGTCATCATCACCAGCATCACCAACATCATGATCACCATCATCATCATCATCATCAGCATCAACAACATTAACTGCTGCTATTCCAACTTCAGTTGCCAAAATGTCGTCGTCTTTGGCCGCAGTTGATGGCTTGGTTTTGTTCTGCTTCTGTTTCAGTTCCAGCTTCTGACTTTGTCTCTGCAATTGTAACATGCTTTTCCTATATTGTCAGCCAGAAGAGAGAGAGGGCAACAGAGAGAGAGAGAGAGAGAGAAGAGAGAGAGAGTATGCTTACATTTAGCTGCTGCTGGATCTGGACTACAGCTTCAACTTTGGCATTGGTTGGGCTCTGGCTAAGAGTTTGACTTGGGCTCCAAGTTCGGGTTTGGTTTTGGGTTTGGGTTCGGGTTCGGGTTGCGTTGCCCACGGCCATTGGAGCAGCCTCGTTACGCTCTAGCACGCTTATTGAATTTCGCTTAGCTGTTGGCGTTGACTTCGTGGCAGGCAGCATGTTGTGTGGCACCTCCAGACTGCGGGGCAACAACGGCTGCTCCCCGGATAATGTGTCTGCGTATGGGGCATAAAATTGTACACCCACCAAAAAGGAAGCGTCTATGGAAGCCGCATACTTACGCGAATCCACATGGTAACCATGATGATCCGCCGTATAGAATACCGTCGAGTATTGTGCATTGGGCAATGGCACCGAATAGAATCCCCGACGGGCCAACACCCAATTATTGTCCACAGGCATCCAGAAAGTGCGCTCATATCGCGTGTCTCCATTGCTCAACTGATATCTGCGAGTAAAGCGAGTAAAGCGAGTAAAGCGAGTAAAACGAGTAAAGCGAGTAAAGCGAGTAAAGCGAGTAGAGCGAGTAAAGCGAGTAGAGCGAGTAAAACGAGTAAAGCGAGTAAAACGAGTAAAGCGAGTGCACAGTAAAGCGAGTGAAGCGAGTAAAGCGAGTAAAGCGAGTGAAGCGAGTAAAGAAAAACGAGTGAAGCGAGTAAAGCGAGTAAAGCGTGTAAAGCGAGTAAAGCGAGTAAAGCGAGTAAAGCGGAGGGCAGTAAAGCGAGTAAAGCGAGTAAAGCGAGTAAAGCGAGTAAAACGAGTAAAGCGAGTGAAATATCATTGCTGATTAGGAATTTGGCAACTTAATTACCTATATTCATGCTCTCCATTCGGCGAACGCTGATCGAAGTCTTCAATCAAGCGAATGGATTCGTCTGAAGCAGGAGATGGAGATGGAGATGCAGTTGGAGCCACAGTTGCTTGTGGCGCCTTTGGAGCGATCAATGGTGGCCAATGATGCACATGTTGATGTCGCTCAGGCTGCGCTGTTGTGGTGAATGTTGTGGTGGATGTTGTGGTGCTGCTGGTTCGCCTGGGACGCGTTGTCCAACGTGCCTCAACGACAGACAGACTGAGGGCAAGGAGCAGCAACAACAGTTGCAACCACGACATTGTCCTTGCCACACGATGTGTTCTCAATCTCATTCCCATTCCCATTCCCATTCTCGTTACTTCTCTCTGTTTCTGGACACTCAAGACCTTTATGTCCGACTGCAAATTTAATAATTGATTTCATTTGCACTTTGCTGTCGGCTTTTTATACGAAATGTGCCAAAGCTAAAGAAAGCCAAATCCTGAACTGGCACATCAATGCCAATGATTTGGCATTCAGCATTCGGCATATCCCGAACCCCCTACCCCTACCCCTACCCCTAACCATATTCAATCCCAAAGTCTCTCATCCCAAATTAATTCAGTGCAGTCTTTTGATTTTGACAGCATTTAAAATTTGATTTTTCATTCAGATTTCGATGTTTAATTTGGCATGAGTTTCATGTGTTTAATGTTCATTTGTGGCCAAGGCTGTAATGTGTGCACACTGTATATGTGCACTGTAAAAAAAAGAAATATTACAGTTGAAACCAATTGTCTAAATAATGACTGATCTTACAAGATAGCTGACAGAAACGAAACAAATGGAGTAATAAACAGAGCAAAATTCTTTCAAAATAAACTACACATTTGAATTCAAGACCTGTTTGCTATGTTGAAAATCTTCAACCACTCTGGAAAACAAAGTCCGTTTATATAAAGAATTACTGAAGCCCTTGTGGACTTATGGCATACAACTCTGGGGAACTGTTAGCAACTCAAATATTAAGATACTACAATCATTTATCAATCAAAAATATTGAGACAAATTGTTAATGCTTCATTTTATATCTCAAATGCAAATACTGCAAATAAAGATTCGGGAATCCTTTATGTTAAAGATGAAATTACAAAATAGAGTAAAAGATATATCGATAGACAAAGAACTTACGAAAACAATTTAGACATAAGTTTGATTAATAATAAGAAGACTTAAACGAAATCAATGCTCGATCTCCCTCATAGATAGATACAAAGTATTGAAACATGATATATATAGAATACACATATGTAGTAAGGCTCAATGAATATCTGCTACTAAAAACATGTGATACATAGAATATGTTGTAGGACTTACTGAATATCTACTGCCTCTGTTAATTTAATATTAATTATAAAATTTACTTATTGTAAATAAAATCAACATACAACAAAAAAATATATTCATTTTTGCGGGTTCTTTTTCAGAGAGTGCAACTACAGTGGCTTCCAGCGATAGGTTCATTCAAAGGCAGCTTAACGGTTCAATGACCTGGGTTATTATTCCAGAGAATCAGCGATGCCTCAGAGAAATCTCGACATCGACATCGACATCGATATGGACAGCTGCCTCTGTTCGTGTTGAGTTGATTTCTTGCCTTGTTTCACTTATCTCCTCTTTTCTGCTCTGCTGATTTATTTTCTGCTTTTTCATCTGACTTTTTATTCATTATTGTTTTACACTTGTGAGTGTCCTTGACAATGGATTGGTAGAAGAGGTCTCAATCAACGTCATCATTATCGTCATCGTCATTGTCATCGTGATTGTTATTATCGCTCTGCATGCGATTTAATCGATGACAGAACAAAAAGTCTTTGTCCCTTTTAATTCGCTGTCCTTTGTCTATTTAATCAATCAATTAAATGCAATTAAACTTAAATAAACGCAAATTTAATTGCTACAATTCTCATAAATTATCTTAGAAACTTTGTTAGCATTCTGAGCACATTTGAATAATTTTATTCATAATTAAATCGAATTTCTTAAATGCCAATAAACTGCCATAATTGAACTCCTTTAAGAGCATCTTAAATAACATCACGAATACAATTGTATGCGAAAATCAATTAAAATTCGTTTTGAAGAAGTTCGACTATCGCATGCTCTATAAGTAATTGTAAATTGGAACCATTAATAAGGAGAAATGAAGACTACAAATATTTAAGATTTAAGTAGTCGAAATTCTATTGATTCATTTAACATAATCTGATAACTTTACTTAAAGTTGAATACAAACATTTTTTAAAATTCGAAACTTTCTGCATTTATGGTAAACTTCAGTGGAAATCTTTGAATCTTTCAATACATTCGACAATTTGAATATGATTGATTGAATATCAAAAATAATTAATTGATTGAAACAATAGATTTTCCCAGTTGCTATCAAAATGTTCCTTAAATTCTATTTTAAAGTCATTAATTGCGAAAAAGAGAATGGAAATATTAAATATATGTGAGAGCGTCAAATTAATTAATATGAAATTAATATTTAATCAAGTTGTTCACTTGTGTGTCTAAAAATAAAAAAGTTTTATAAAATTGATGTTTTTTCTTATGTCAATTATAAAATTGTTTGATTAACTGCCAACATAATAGATAGCTGATTAACAATTGTATTTATTTTATATGTTTTTCAATTTCTTCTTTTTTTTGGTAGTGATAATTAAAAAAGAAGCATTCCTGATTAATGCCTAATTTTGTGGAATACAGTTAAAGACAAACTGTTGCGCTTAAAAGCTTTTCAGCATAAATAACTGATGGATGAAAGATAACGAATCGAGAACTCCAGCATTGACTTCGAATATACATATATATATGTATATATATATCCATCTTAATCTTCCCCGCTTCCCGGCCTTTATTCAATTCACTTCTATCTCTTTCTCATTCTCTTTCTCTGGCTGGCTTTTTATTATAAGTATTCGTGTGTGGGTGCCAAGAGTTTTGAAACGTTCTGAGGGATACCGGTTAAAGTCTGCTCAGTTAACGACTGCAATTACCGTGGGCAGAACTGACAGACGGACGGACGGAGACAGACGGACGCTTAGTCAGATTAAATTCCGCACGTCAAACTGAAAGCGCAATTAATAAATTTATACTTTTATTCGGCGGCATTTTGACAGTTGACAGTTGACAGTTGGACGCGGTTATCAGAGAGGCACCGTTAGGTTGGTAAGACGGCAACTCTGTTGGCTTTTTAATGGCAACGTGGCTAAAACATTTCACATGTCGCCAAATGCAATGCCATAAAATGCAATTCAAATGTCAGTTGACTGCAGAGAGAGAGAGAGAGAGAAAGAGAGACATGGCGTAAACAACAAACTAATAAATATTTGAAACCATATAAGCATAAAATATTGTTTCAAGTGCGGCCTGAGGTCTGTAGAAATGCGTAGTTCCCCCCAGTTCAATAGTCAGGGACAACGGACAACGGACAACGGACAGCGGACAAAACCAAAATGGCAACTCAGCTTGTTTGTTGTGCCCTGGCATTTTGCACAATATTTCATTTGGCAGCATTTCCGTGCCGAGACCGAGCTGCCAGCAGAAAACAACCAACACTCAGTATCCCACATCCGGAGAGCTCTCTCCCAATAGACCCCCCCCTCCCTAACTCCCTTCCTCCCCGGTTCGCAATGCTCCACAATGTGAGGCAGCTCGCAACCAGCTGACATGTGCAAGTGTCTAAGCCATGAATTTATATTGCTCGATTTCGATTTAAAAGTATTTCGGTTACATAATCTCAGCATTTTTATCGCATTCCAACAACGAGACGAGACGAGACGGGACGAGTTTTAGTTTCGGTTTCAATTTTAGTTTCAGCTTCTGTTCCTGCTCCTGTCCTGCCCGTTCCTGCTCCTGTTCCTGCTCCTGTTCCGACTACTCCCCCAGTCTCTGACATCTTCTTGTGGTGTAAATTGGTCAATTATAGGTTGTAGGCCAAGCGACGCAACTGCCACTCGAATGTGGTTCATCTGTGTGTCTGTGCAGTGTTGCCATTTCAGCTATTTTATACCTATTTTAAAACTGCAAAAGCTATAACATTTGGTAAAATACTATAAGCTAGAAATGTAGCTATTTTAAGAAGTAATTTTGCAACTTTTGGCTGATTTTCAACAATAAAATATCAATATTGATACTGACAAATATCGAATTTTCTGCATCACTAGTGACAACAGTTAAATGCCTAAATTTTCTTATTCTTTATTGGTGTTTCATTGTTTTTGTTTTTACGTACATGCAATATATAGGATTTGCCATTAATTTGTTTAATAAAAAGAAATATGTATTGGTGTCGTCTACCTTTTCAAGCTTATTTTCAATAGAAGCTGGTGAAAAATACATTAATTCTATTGAGAATGTCATTGAAATTGACAATGCCATATCACTATTGTAATAAAAAAACAGATTTAAATTAGAGCTTGTTTTATTTATTTATTTATTTAAGCAATTTTTTTTCTATTTTTTTGCAGGCTATTTAGCTATTTCGGCCCACAAAATTCTGGCAACAGTGTATGGTATATGGTATGTGTCTGTCTGTGTCTTCATCTGTGTGTGTGTGTGTGTTTGTTGCTGGAAAAGTTTCAGTTGAACTTGATTACTCGCATGATTTTTGCCTCAACAGTTTGCTGCAACTTGAGTTATAGACTTGTTTGCGCATCAGTCAAGCACTTTTTGGCCCAATAACATTTGCCACACTTGCCACATTGACTCTACTTGCCACTTACTGCACTGAGGCAAATAGTTGCAAACTTACAACCTCAGTTCAATGCATGTCTTTTAGTCGAGTGTAGTTCGATTCTAATCAATCATATTTAGGTCTTAGAATAATTTTAAGTTACTTGCGGAATTCACGAAATTACTCTTTTTTTAACTTTATTTCACGCAAATTTACCAAATCAATGTAGTTTCAATAAACATGTTTTTTAAAAAAAATAAGAACAGCTTACGGACTTTTACTACGGCGAAATCTTGGCGAAAGTGATAGTGGGAATAAAACTATAATATTTTCAAACTAGTTTCTTTCGTATGTTTATCTATGTGTAGTGGTTGCTTAAAAATCTAGTTTAACGGAAAACTAAATAAAATGTGACTCGTAATAAAATTCAAACATATATTTTAAGCTTGTTTTTTAATTAAAGTGTTTAATTGACATGCTTAGTTTATGTTTACAACATATTATGCACTAATCAATTATTCAGTATTCAAATTAAATTGGAACTTAAAAGACACTTTGATAATCCATAAAATATTTTACACAATTCCAGCCGTGTGTCTAGAGTATATACTCTGTAGAAATGCTGGTGTTTATAGGGTATATTCGGCAAGTAAAGGCTGTAGGCTGTAGGCTGTAGGGAATGAGACGAACATGAGCATGAACATGTTTTGTCAGTTGACAATCGCTTCAGTTTGCTTGAGTTTCTGTTTCGGCTTTAAAGCGGCTTTGAGCGGAAAGTGAAGGAAGGAGGAAAGAGGGGGAAGAGGGGGATGAGGATGAAGGGAAGTCATCTGGCAAATTTGTTCCAGTCTCGAACTTTCGGCACAGCTTATGCAAATTGCATGTGTGCGCTTTGCTTTGGGCCTGGCCAATGTTGTCCAACAACAAGTGTGAACTGAGCAGCGTTTATGCTGCTCTACTGTTTTTCGGGACTTACTCGCATTTGGGCAAAGAGAGACCCACACAGAGAGTGTGAGAGAGAGAGGCGCTCTACCTGAACGTGATTCCCGTTAGCAGAAGACAAATGTTTGTTGACAGCTCGCAAAGTCAAAGAATTTAGAAGCACGTCGCAAGTCACGCACAAAACTCTCACTTTCCAACTGTTAATTGCAATTAATCTCTTGCGAGCATGCCAATTCGCCATTCTCTTTTGTGCTGCATTCGTAAACGTTTCGCGCTGACAAATCTCGTTCACATTACTCGTATAATAAATTGAATGTTATGTGAATAAATCGAAACTAATTATCTACTACTAAGAACTGAAAAACTAATTTATTGTTGATTTTAACGCAGGCAACTTGTCTTTGAACTCTAATATAATTCATGAATTCCAATTAATTACAAACGCACTTAACAATGCAAAAATACTTTATTTTGGTTTAAGATAATATATTTTTCAAAAGAAAGTGTTGCTTGTTAATGTTTTAATTTATGTTTTGAATTCTGATTCTATTTAAAGTTCTTTCTAGCCTTAAAAATATTTTGACTGAATGCTATAAGTCTGCAATTTTTTTTTTATACTTTATTTAACACTGTTTTATTGTTCTCTCATTTCATAGGTCTCCAATTTTTTTAAGACTTTAATTAACTTTTACAACGCGATCAATTTTAACGGTAAGTTTCCTGATCACTCTTTTTTTCGATTTACTAGTACTGCAGCCCTGGTTGTTCTACGACACTTCCTTGTTTTTAGAGCCCTGGTTGCAGCTTCGCTTCAAGTTTAATTCAAATGGCATTTGAATATACTTGTTATTTGCTTTTATTGTCTTTGCTGATTGTGTTCTGAATGTTCATTTCTTTTTTTTTGTTTGATTGTTTTTTTCTTTTTGGGTTTTTGCTTTGGGAGACCGAGATTTCTATCTATGTGAGGGTGTGTCGTATGGGGTGAGAGGTGGAGAGGTGGGGGGTGGGCAGGGGAGGAGACTCTGTTGCTGTGGCTTTTGTCGCAAGCGTCTAGCGTCTTTGGTATTCCCACAGTTTTCAATTTTTGGCGATTTGTTGCGGCACTTAACGGTTTGTTAGCTGTCATTGTTGCCGGTTGCGTTGATGAGACGCCTCTTGTGCTATCCGCACCCGCATCCGCATCCGCACTCACATCCGCAGTGCAACTCGCTCTATAAATTTGTGGCAATTGTTTCTATGGTTCGACTTCTTGTTGCCTTTGCTTTTCTGATCCTTTTATAAAGGTACCGCAAGGAGTTGTCCCATCCGTTCGTCCATTGTCAATATTCATGTTGTGCTTCCTCTTCTCCTCCTCCTCCCTCCTCCTCCCCCCCCCCCCTCCATCATCTTCATTTCGCTCAAATTGTTGTTGTTTTTATTGTTTAAATACAATTTGCCTAAGTCAACAGAGGATAACCAAGTTTTGTGGCGAGCATCGTCGCAACTTTCATATCTTCCACGTTATTCCGTTCCGTTCTATTCCATTCCGTTTCATTTTGTTTCATTCTCATCTACTTGCATATTCCGCGCCTAGAGCTGTCAATTTAATACCCAAAAAAAACCCAGAAATACAACAGCAAACTTTAAATTAAAAAGTTTAAATTCACTCACGTTTATTGGGGAAAATTTGAAAATGGGTATCAAAGTGATTGTCATTTCTTAGGTGTTTTTCACGGGGTAACTTTAAGTCGGTCCCAGAACTTTTCCGTCGATTTCAGGAACTATAGAAAAGTCAGACTTTAAAGTTGATGTGTAGTAGGATTACTAAATCAGCTTTATTCACATTAAGTCTTCCATAACACAATCGTAATGCAAAGATATAAGCATAGACATCATACCCTTTCTGTGCATATTTAAGGGGTATGTAAGATGAGTTTCAATTGAGTTTAAATTTTGAGTTATTTTATTTTATTACGTGCACAAAAAAAGTATCTCATAATATTCACATGCATAGCTATCGTTATTGCTAGTGTTAATGTTAGAGTTATGGTTATTGTTATCGGCAATCGTTATCGTTATCGAGGTGATCGATTGGCATTGAAGCAGCGCAGATTGGGCAACTCAAAGCGACGAACTCGTGGCGGCTGCGACAGATACTCGACTGCAACGAGAAGCATTAAGATTAGTGCGACCAGCTCAACTATGGTAAAAACAAGTGACTGCTGACTAGTGACAAATGACTAGTGACAGCTGACGTCATCATACCTGCTAACGGATGATAGCCCAGGGAATCGGCTCGATAGCAGCGCAGCTCGTACTCAACACCACGGCCATTGGCAAATTGACGAGGCTGGGCATAAAATCCCTCAACGACGAGGCCATTTTGTTGGGCCGAGTGGAAGCCGCGTTCCCACCGACGGACGCCATTGGGCAGCGAGTAACTGTAAACGGTAGCGGAAGGTGATGATTGAGACAGGGAGAGGGGAGGAGGGAGGGAGAGGGAAACTCACCCGTAGACATAACTGCCATCCGCGTTGCGGTCATTGAAATTGTCACGATACGGATTATAGTCCGCCTGTGCTGCTGGCTGCTCCGCTTGAGGCAGCGGCTCCTGTGCCGTGTCCACATCCGCATCCGCATCCGTATCCGTCTCTGTATCCGTGTCTGTTTCTGTCTCGAACTGGCTATCGCCACTGTTGTCCTCCTCGCTAGACTCCTCTTCCTGCTCCTCTTCGCCGGAGTCGTCGGCAAACCGCAGCGCTGCCTCCACAGCGGTCCGAGGTGCCACAATCGCAGGCTGGCGGCGTGTTAAGCCCAGGAATGGAACCGCTGACAGCGGTGCCACTGCACTGCTCAGCTGTTGACCCAATAGCTCCCTCAGCTCCAGTCGCGTACGTTGCATGGCATCTCCCTCATTTGCCGCATCTGCCGCATCTTCGTCACTGGCATCGAAGCGCTCGAAGCTCTCGGCATAGGCCAATCTGGGCGCCATCAGGCGACGTGTTGGCAACGCCAAACGCTGGCCAATTGTATTGGCAACGCAGCCAAATGCGATGCAAAGCAGCAGCAGCAAAGTTGGCAATTGCTTGGCCATGTTTCCCTTTGGGATGCAGGGAGCGGGGAGCGGGGAGCTGCGTGCTGGAGAATGGAGAATGGAGAAGGGGGGATGGGAAGGTTAAGGATTGAACTGTGAAGTGTGATGTTGTGTGCTGTGCTGTCTAATCCTGTGCTGTGGTCAGCTTCAAATGCGTTTCGTTGCGGCGTCTGCAGCACTTTTATATATTCGACGAATCAAGCAAGTTCTGCATTTGCAGTTAACAAATCAGTCAGTCAGTCAGTCAATCGGACAGATGCATAAATCAACGCAAATTTGCATTGCCATTCAGCTTGCCATTCAGTATCTTGTATCTGGCAGATACAAACAAGTATCTGTAGTTGCTGAGATTAAATAGCGCGAATGCCGCATCGATGACGTTTAATCTCCTCTTCCGCTGCTGACAAATCGCGAGAAATTATTGAACCGGTATTCAAGATTGAGAATCGATTGTGTGGACCACGTTAATAAACATTCCCATGCGGTTGGCTTTGCCACTTAATTAGGTCAGCAGTCAGCAGTCAGTCGACCGGTTCTCCCCCTCTCTCTCTCTCGCTCTTTCAGTCACTCCCTCTCTCTCTGGCTCTTGGCTTACTTTTAGGCGTTGTCAGATAATCGTCAACTGTTGCACATTTTGAGGCTGAAAATTGCACTCGATATTTACTTTATAGAATTAATAAATATTAGGCTCAAAACATACTCTATCTTTATGCTGCAGATAAAAAATAGAATAATATTAATAATAAAATATTAATATTAATAATCGAATAATAAAAATCTTGCAAGCAGCCTAACTTTGACTTCAGATCTATCTTAATATTTAATATTTATATATGAAATAAAAATAATTGGAAAGATTTATAAAAAGTAGTCAAAAAAGATAAAGTTTTAAAATACCCATTACTTTCCTTATTGTTATATCCACTCGACTGTTGATGCCAATCAAGAATATATATACATATATGTATTAGAGGGGCCGCTAGTGCATCCTCGCTTTGCTCGGACGCCGACTCACACTTAAAGTTTTAGAAATATTTATATTAAAAGTTTAATAAAACAATATTATATATATCTTATAGAGTTGAAGATGCCTTCTTCTCACATTGCAATGAACACTATATACCCTTTTACTAAATGTTTAACTAACGGATATAAAAACAAGAAAAGTATTTTTAAAGTTCGCACATCTTTTGGCCAAATTCTTCTTGAGCTTTAAAAAATAAAAAAGGTATGAAAATGAAATTTAGCCGGTGAATTTGTAATTTGTAATTGGAATGAAATGTTGCAAGCGACAGTTTCTTTTTGAAATGAAACCCTGTTGTGGGGAATTGAACTCCAGCTTATCCCTTACAATTACCATTTGAGGATTCTGCATGTTCTTCCTTCTCTTTCTTCTTTCTTTGCCTCTTCTTCTGCTTTCTCTGCTTTCTCTGTCACTTACAACCAATTCGCAGCTCATTTGATGTGGGTGTTAAAAAAATAAAATGTTGACCCTTTAAAAGAACGCAATAAAACAAAAAGAACGGTGTTGGTGTTGAGAAGAATTGAGAAGGATTGCGAAGGATTGAGAATTGAGAAGGGTTGCGTAACGTAATCTCAATTTACATTTAACCGTTTGCAATTATTTGAGCGTTTATGGAGAAGAATGTGATTATTACGGTAAGAAATGCTGGCAGGGAAGTTGGGGAAGTAAGCAAGGGGAGTCTGATGACAGCCAGAGTTGCCAGCATCATCGGCCCAAACAACGCGATTTGTCATGCATCATTCATACGCTTGCCGTGTTAATTATGCTGAAATGCGGTCTATTAAAGTTTCAGACACCGCGGGTGGTGCGGCGCCATTCCCCTCCCCTTCACACCCTGCCCCCCACCCCTCTCTCTGCTGCTCCTCTGTTGGGGCACGCTTTCTCTGCACCTTCCTCCCTCCCTTCCATCCCCAAGCCAGCCTCGGTGGTGAAACGTAATTAATGAAGGCGCACTTAAATCATTTTTGTGCGTGGGCGGTTGCCACTAACACAAAACGCAACTACAACCGCATCAGCAACAGCAACAACCACAACCACAGCAGTAACAACAAACAACAACAGCAACATCCACAATAACCATAAGAGCAGCAGCAGGCGTTGGAAAAAATTACAATTAGTTAACTAACAAGCGGGAATGAAACCAACTGACATTAAAAAAAAATGCCATTTAAATGTCATAAGCTCATCTCTCAGATACCGCGTAATTCGTGGAAGCTGTCGAGTTATCAATAACATCATTTCAAAGTTATGTTTGAACTCAACATTTTTATCCATTTTCAATAAATAATAATTTTGTGTTATATATTTTACTGCAGTTGTCCGATAAATTTGTTAGCTATTATTAAGTGCACTTTTGAAATTGTAAAAATCAAGTATTTGAATAAAATTAATATGTATTAATATGATGATAACATCATTAAATAATTGATTTAGAAATTGTTTTTTCTATCATTAAAAAAAACATTTTATAATATTGCTTAATGCAGTTGTCATAAAATTGATTTTTTACTATTTTTTGGTCTTTTGAAGACCGAACAATCAACTATAATAATTTAAAAGTTTTTGGAAAACACACAAACTAAAAGACTTTAATAAAACTTTAAAATTAGTTAACCTAGTTTTTATAATATAGCTAATGACAAAGCCTTTCTTATATGATATTGTTTCATTTTAACGTTGCAGAATTAAATTTAAAATTCTATTGATTTTATTTTATTTCAATTGAATCAATTTCTTATGTTTAACAAATTAAATATAATTTATGAATTTAATAAAAAATAAATAAAACCAATGAAATAAATTGATACTAATTAAAAAATAAGTATTCACAAAATCAATTAAATCTGATAACCCAAATAAATCAAATTAAAGTGAAAGAAATAAAACAATTAAAATAAATAGATTAAAGAAAATTTAATTTAATAATTATAAAAAAAAAAAATTAAGCAAATTAAAATGAAAATAAATAAAAAAATATATTTTGCAAACTGAATGTTCAAGATAAAATAAATACTATCGATAATTTAATATCTTGTTATTACAAGTATTTACAATAGTTTCTCTAACTTTAGTCAGTGGGATTTAATTCTAGAAACTGCTTTGATCGTGTACTATGTGTGTGTGTGTGTGGTGTTACACCCACGATTTAGTCGTGTATGGCCATTGTGAGGCATTGTCATGGCACAGGGTACAAAAGGGAACAAATCCGAGCAGACTCCGAGCCGTGCGCTAAAACGTTTCAATTTTTCATAAATATTCAAAAAGGTAGCACAACAGCTACAACAATGTGACAAACAAGAGCCACAACAACAACAGCTGCTGTTGTTAGTGTTGTCGTTGTTGCTTTTTTTGTCGTTGGACCCACCACTTTTGGCTCACACTGTTATCCACGGTCCTTTTGGTTTGCTGCTCTCACAAGGAAACGGGATTTCTCATTCAGCTCACAGCTTAGCTGAGTTCAGTCCAACTCAGACTTTGTTATCGCCTTTGTAGGTGTTATCCGGACTCAGGAACATACAAATCCATACATTAGGGTGCCTCGATTGTCGATTGCTTCACACAACATAACTCAAACTCTAATTCGCAGTGTAAGCTTGTGATTTTAAAATGTTTTCATCAAGAAATCAAAGTACCAAAATCTATTCCTAGTCATTGTTTTTAGAGTTAGAAAATTCTGTTTTCAGGACAATTGATCTTTTGGTACTTACTATATATTATTAGAATCCCACTTACAACACTAAAGATATGCCTAATCAATTCAATTCAATTTATTAGTTCACTTAAAAATAATATTAAAAAATGTTGAGTTTTAATATTATGGTATTAAGAGTTTAGATATTAAAATTAATAATTACAACACTTTCAACATAATGACACTTATACTTGGGAAGAAAAAAGTATTTGTCAAAAAACCCCTTAAAATTTCAAAAAAATTCTATTTTTTTTAACTCAAAAGCTGAGACTAGGAATTGATGTTAGAACTATGGTTTCTTTGGGAAATCAATTCATAGATTACGAGTTTGGCTTAGCATTTTAAAATTTTTTTAGCGCACAAAAATCGTTGCACCTAATATACAAATCTACTATACTATAGATCATTATAATGGAATGTTTGCAGTACCATCATCTTATTGCAATTGCAATATATTGAAGTTTTAAAAAATATTCGAAATTCATATAAGGTAGCAAATATTTAAAAAAATAAAATTTTCAATCTTTTTATACAGTTATGGCAACTCCTAGCTACTAATAAATATAGTAGATTTTAATTAACTATTTTAGTCATTTTTTGACACTACATTCGCTGTAAATTTAACACAAGGTCACAAAATATTCTTGTTTCATATTAAAATTTGTATATCCCTCCATTTAAATATAATTATAATTGTTTATTCTTTTTAATAATTGCATGTTTCAGTTATTCACTGAATGCAATTGTTGAAGATTAAGTTTAACAAAAAGAAACATGTAACCGCAATGAATATTAATGTGTTTCCCAAATTCACTTGGAGTTGACTTTAACAGAGAGATAGAGAGAGAGAGAGAGAGAGAGTAGTCAGATCGAAGCTATCTCCACTTTTATCTATTCCATTTTCAATTTCTCTTTATTTTTACGTGGTATTCAAAAGTAGAAAACTTTTTCGATTTAAGCAATTTGTTTATATGCATGTAGCTGAAATATGTAAGGCAACGTACAACGAGTTCTATATACTATATCTATATATCTATACATATATCTGCTAATGCCACAGCCAAGACGAAAGACGAAACGAGAGACCAGCAACGAAAACTGAAAACTGAAAACTGCGAGCTAAGAGTTCTCGGCAACTCGGGGAAAAATCTAGTAAAAGACGCCCAAAATTAATGCAAATTTATATCGCGGAAAACTTTTCAATTTGTTTTTACTTTTTTTCTTTCATTTGTCGTCGACACAAGAACAACACAACAACCTGCCGTACAGCAACCCGTAGCCCGGACACGTCATCCTTCCAGTTCTCTGCTCTGCTCCTTCCTTTCTCTCCCCCTCTCGCCCCGTCTCTCTCACTCTCTCTCTTTCCACTGCCGGTAAGCATTTTATATTTTTGCCTGCACAATTTGGGCATTTTTTGTGCCATAATTAACGTGCCGCCAGTGCTCGCGGCTGCCACCGTTGCCACCGTTGCCACAGTTGCCACATAGACTGAGACCGAGGCCGTGGTCGAGACCCACGGAAATCCAAGGACGTGCCGTCCATTCCCCCACACTCCCCATTTGCACCCCAACACTTCTAACTGGGTCCAACTCTGGCATTACGAGTAAATGCCTCCAGTTTACGAGGAATACAAAAATATAAACAAATGCACTGAGCAAAATTATGAATTCAAATAAAAAACCAGCAATGGTTCAGACCACTAAGCAAATTAGCATACATTAATATACACATAGCTCGACATGCGTTACATTGTCAAAGCATAACCAAGAGCACCACCGACTTAAGTTAAATATGTAAATATTCAATTTTATTTAGTTACTAGAGGACCCCTTTTGCCACCTCGCTTTGCTCGGACGCAGACCCACACCCAAAGCTTCAGAAATATTAATATTATTTAAATATATAGGTTAAATACTATTGACGCCATTTATTGTTGATATTTTATAAAATAGCCATAGCTGTGATATATATATATATATATATAGATATATCAGTCAGTTAGTCAGTCAGTCAGTGAGAACAAAGCATTTCTTATATATATGTTAACCAACAAGTTTTTAAAAGGTTCAAAGTACCTGGAATATATGTATATTAGGTAAATTAATTTACGCTGGTAAAACATATACTTAACATACCATATGAATTGTCAACTTGGAATTATTTACAGTGCCACCTAATTGTATTTATAAGTGTTAAATATTTTAGCACATACAAGTTATAGTAAGGAAGTATTATTCAAAGACGGCGAAAATTACTCTATGTGTATGTTTTGCTGACATCCATTTAACAGCGAAGTAAGTTTAGGCCAACTGTCAGAGGCAGCGGCAGAGGCAGCGGCAGAGGCAGAGGCAGCGGCAGAGGCAGCGGCAGAGGCAACGTTGGCCAAGAGGCAGCCAAATGCCGCAATCAAGTTATTATTAAGTTTTTCTATTTATCCAACATCATTCATAATTTGTTTACAAAGCGTATAATAATATTAACGTCTTGTCTTTCCACCGTTTTCCGTCTTATCGCCCCCATCTCTCTCCCTCTCTATCTCTGCGACTTGTTCTGCTTGTCTCTGGTTTCTTCCCGTCTCGGTTTTCCCCCTTTAACCGTTGATTTGACTGTCAGCGCGGCCAGATAATCAGCTACAAAGTCGAGATGTCGGACTTCAACTTCGTCGTCTTCATCTGCCTCTTCTGCTTCTTCCGCTTCTTCACCGTCGTCGTCTCTCAGGTCTGTTGTTGTTTCTGGTTACGCCGTAATCCCATTAGAGCAGGACTCTGGACTGTGGACTGTGTTGAAATTTGCTCAGATAGGCGTCTGTTGTCTAAAATCGCATTAGCCAAACGAACGCATTTAAAATATATATTTAACGTTAGGGTGCATCGCTTTTATATGGGCTCAAAAATATAGAAAAATAGTAATGTTTCCCCAAAAAAACCTTAATTATATATTCATTCTTTCTCAGTTCTTCAAATGCTCAGTTTCTTTCTAGAGATCAGATTTTGGCTCTCTATAATATTTATCTTTTATTTATTATATTGTCTTTTATTTCATTTATCTGTCTCTAGTCCGATTCTGAGATTGGTATCAAAACTCTTTTTAGAACCAGAACTTTCAAATACATTTTAAAGAATCCAAGTAACAATTGTGCTAAAACTGTAGACTTCAAATTGATACACACTATTTACATATATAGTTAGTTTTTTCTCGAGTGTATGTCACAATTGTAAACTATAAATTCTGAAAGGTGTTTTTCCTAGAAATAGAAATAATGTAAATTGGACTGATTGGGTTTTCTGGATTTTTCCCAATCCTTGCAACAAATGTTGGACGAATCGGGTTTTCTTTCTTATTTTATTTATTTATTTATTTCATTGTTTGGCTATAAGCAGCCGACATTTAAAATTTACATTTACATTACAAAAATAAAAATTATGTGTATTAAGTAAAACTATTTTTATAAAGTGATTATTAATTAAAAGCTTTATTTTTAAGTTTTAATTTATAATTAATGTCGGCTGCATATATCCTGAAAATGAGTAAATAAAATCCAAATTCAGCTTAGCACTTATAACGATTCATTTTTCGTGCTCTATATATTTCTTATGAACCGCTTGCTGAATTTTTTAGTTCATATAGACTTGGCCCACTCTAATATGTGTCTCTCCCTTCCGCTATCTCTCTCTCTCTCCACTCTCTCTGTCTCACTCTCCCTCTCTTCCTGAGTTTCTTTGTCTGGCTTTTTTTGTGCCCCAAATACTTGTACAATGGGCGGGAACTTTGCCAGCTAATTTTTCATTTTCCGTTTTTTGTCCATTTACCGTTTGGCCGTTTGCCTCCTGCTCTTTTCCCACTCCGGCTGCCATTACCCCTGCTCCAGTTCCGGCTCCCGTTCCGGCTCCCGTTCCGGCTCCTGCTCCGACTGCTGATTTTCCACTTACATTTGACACTTCGGCCAAAGTGCACACGGTTGAGTAGTTTGCGCGGGCGAGCTGAAAATCGCTTAAATATAAAATAAATAAAAAATACATGCGGAATGCGAGTCGCGCTAAATGAGCAACTTCGCCTCTCCCACTCTATCTCTCTCTCTCTCTCTCTCTCTCTGTTTCCCAGTCTCTGTCTCTTTCTCAGCCTCTCTTTCTCTGGCTTATGCAAAAGGGAATTAACTTAATTGAGTAGCATGCGAAGTGGAAGCAACTCCGTTTCTCTGTCTTTGTCAAGTAAACAGTACACTGACTATAAAAAATATATTCTATTATCAAGAAATTATCTCAAAACTACGAATTTTGGTCTACAAAATGCGTCTATCGCTTAAAAAGACCTTAATTTAAAAAAAAAAAAAAAAGAACAAATATTTTAAATAAGATCTAAGTGTTCTTAAAACGTATTTCAACAAATAAAAGCAATTATGCAGTTTTAATAATTCATTGATGTTTTTTTTTTTAAATATTTAGTTCAATTTGTATTTAAATTGTGGGACTCTCTCTCGCGTCTTTTCTCAACAGAGAGAATATTGCATATTATTAACATTGTATTTGTTAGGTTTGGGGATTAAAATACAGTTTCATTTCATTATCTATAATTTAGTTAAAATTCATATTTGTCGAGGTTTATTATCAACATTATGGAACCACTCATACAAAGTAAAATTATTAAGCCAGAATATTTAAAATAAATGTCACATTTGGTTTGATGGAACTTAACTTTACAGGTAACTAAGTCTTAATGATTAAAAAGACTTTAGCAAGGACTTAAAATAATAATATTCGTAATAATAAAATTCGTAATTTGTATTCGTAATTTGATAGGTTTGTCTTTTTGCTCAGTGTACACAATAAACGATATAAGATGAACGACTAACGACAGAAACGTTTTATAACTGCGCATAAAAATGAAGCGATTTATATGCGCGTATATTTTTAATGTTTCATAATTGGATAAACTCCGTGGAATGCCGCCGCATAAGAGTACGGCTCAGACTACGGCTGAGACTACGGCGGAGAGCCCGGTCCGTCCGTCTGCAGGTTGATAAGCACATGGGAATTACGTTGCCGCAAATGGTTTACGGCTTACTGATTAAAATTTGCGACTTTCGGCTGAAGGGTTAAGGGTTGGAAGTTGGGGGTTGAGGGTTAAGGGTTAAGGTTTACACTGCCTCGACTCTTGTGTCTTCGGTTGCGATGACTTCCTTCTCTGGAAGAAAGAAAGAAAGCAAGGAAAGTCGCTATTGCAGAAGCTGAAGTAATAAGTTTGTAATTATCACCTTGCCAGACACACAACAGGCATAAAAGTCAGATGACTCTAGAGTTTGAGAAAACTTGAAGAGTTGAAGTCATGCAAGTCAAGACAAAATTCGAGAGAAAGCGTACAGTGAATAACTTAACAGTTCTTAAACTTATCAATATTCAATGCACTATTAAAAAATCTTATTTTCTGCTTATTTATATTTATTTCTTATGATTTGTAGAGTGTCAGTAATGAAAATCAATACGAAATTCCATAGAAAGTGAAAGTACAGTGTATAACTTAACGGTTAGAAAACTTCAATGCGCTTTCACTTCACTTTTCAAATTGTAATTAATTTTATATTTATTTACTTATTTTTAATTCTTAACTTTAAACTCATTGAGAATTACGTGACCTGGAATCGAACCGAATAATTTACAATATGTATCAATAATGTGAGATATTTTTGATATTCCAAAATGTAATTTGATATGCGATAATCTATCAGACAGTCAGACAAAGTACAGGGTATTTGCGAAATGAGTTGCATGATTAATGGAAAACGTTGGGTTGTAATTCACAAATGCACAAGTTGTTTTGCAGGCTCATTAACCATTTGAAATACCAAAGCTGATAAAATCTCAACTCTCATTACGCTGAAATGCACAGTTGACGAACTGATAATAATGTTTATGGCCACTGTGCAGAAAGTTGGTTAAATGAGGGGAGGCAGGAGGGAGGAGGGAGTGGAGGTTGTAAGTCTCATAATGACATTCATAGTGGCCAGTAATAAGTAATAAATAAAGTGCAATTCATTGATTAATGCGGCATTTAAGCAGCTTGGAATGTGGCATCGAATACTTCAATCGATTTCGATGCTTGAATGCGCATTTCCCATTGTATTTGTGTTTGTATACGTTCTCCCAAAAGCCCAAAAGTTCATTACAATGGAGAGAGAGAGCGAGAGAGAGAAAGGGCGAGTAAAAAGCTGCTCATCATTAAAATTGAAAAATGCCACTTTAATGAATTTATTTGCGACACTTAACGCAAGCGAAAGCAAACAGAGAAAAATGATGTTCATTAACATACAAATGGAGCTTTGCTCTTTCCCTTTCCTCTTTCCCTTTTCCCTTTCCCTTTTCCAACTTCCTGCTTCGTTATCCTTCTCTCTTATTGACATTGGCAGTGGTTGGGGCATCGGTTTGGGCTCTCGCCAATTGTCATTACCATTACCAATTTGACTTGTCGCCGTTCTTAGCCGCCTGACGTTGATGACTCAATATGTCAGCAGGTCGACAAGTCACGTAGCCGCCCCGTCGGCCATTGTCTTTAAATGTCCAACACGTTCGGTTTAATCAGCAAGCTCAGCAGCAAACTCAAAGAACTAATATAAGTAAATTGTTTTCTAAAAATAAGTATTACAACTATATATTTGCAGCATTTGTAAATTGTGTGAAATTCCATTTACAGTTTTGAATAATGATTTGCAAATTGAAAGTTAATGTTTTGTTAACATGAGGCTTTTAGATAATTCATAATCATTTACTCCAGTTCATTCATTTTCAATTTCCGTTAAGACGATTAACATAAGCAAAAACCAAGGTCAGAAATCCGACGGAATTGATATAAATTATGTTGCACAAAACTGGCAATTCGTGAGATATTTTTTAAGGTAATAAGAAATTCAAATCTTTATGCACTCAGAAAAAATATAACCCTTGATTTAGAATTTCGGCTTTATTTTAAAATCTAGATAATTTTTGGGAAAACGTCTTTTTATCGCTAATATTTTCTATTGAAATCCAAAAAAATTATTTTTTTTATGTACTTTAATTTCTAAATATTATTTCTTATCTTCTTCTATTTATTCGCAATTCTGTTAGATATCAAAGTAAAATGTCTTTAAAGTTTTTATGCACTCAAATAATAAATACAACACTGTAGATAATACGAAGAAATATGTCTATTTATCGGAAATACTTTCTATTGAATTCCCAAAAATTGAGTAGTGCATTATTTCTTCTATGGATTTTAATTTCTCAATATTATTTCTTAGCTTTGTAGCCTTTCTTTAGTGTGAAAACTCATGAAAATTTGGAAAATGTAAATCCAGGAATTCCATACAAATTTCATGGTAAATTTTCTGCTTTTATTGACCAACAAAATGAGATAAATACAATTGTTAACTTATTTCTAGCTTACAGTATTGACGATACAAGTGTTAGTTGGCTTAAATCTGCTTCGACTGATAAGATGAGTTTAAATGTGTAGCCAAAAGTGTCGAGTTGTCGACATGCTTTTGGGCTAATGGAGCGTATGAATGTTTTTACTTCATACTTGACTTTCCGAGTGGTAAATAAAACAAATGAAGAACTGAACAATTGAACAATTGAACAATTGAGCTGCTGAATGCTTGAGCAAGTCCATCTGTGTGTGTGTGTGTCGCTCTCAGGGAAATCCACAGATGTTTGCTCTCAGTTCTAATGAATGGGAACTCTAGCAACTTGAAAAGTAACTCTAATCAAGTAGATATGCAAGGCAAATTTTAAAGCAAAAGGAAGAAGGGGAAGGGATTGTAGAGGGGGATGAAGGGAATAGGGAAGGTGGGAAGGTAACCACGCAACCAGACAACCTTTAAACCAAAAACTTCAAAACAGTTTGCCAACTGTCCACTGCTTGAGGAGACAATGGACTTTACTGACTTGATGGCATTGAGGATCGAGGATCGAGGAACGAGAAACGAGGCATAGCAATTACATTTGCTCATTTTCGGCCATGGCTTTGATGCCTGCTTTGGTCTGAGAAGAAGCTCTCGTTGGTTGCTCTGATGCAGACGCCTCGTGCTGAAGTTGGTTATTTGGGCCTAATTCGATTGTTTAAGCACAAGTAATGAAGTACAACGAAACAGCAGCAGCAACAGCATTTGTGGCAAGACACGTACACACACACACACACACACACACACAGTGCTACAAAGATACACATATACCAGAGAACTGCAACGGGTATGAAATTTCCGATCTGAATTGAATGTTGATTATGATTGTTATGATTTTTTCAATTTGACTGAGCGATCGGAGCGCATCGTTCAAGTTGATCGTTTGAAGTGATCGCTCAGTTTTAATCAAATTATCACTCAATCATGCTGTGCGTTCGTGAGCATTTTTTCGATCGAATCAAGATCATGAGAGAGAAGTGATTTGATAGAACCAGTTCCGAACGATTGATTCGATTGAACTATTCGCACACATGTTCAATCTTACACGTTCATACCCATTGCAGTTGTGTGTACTACACACACACACGCACACTCGCACATTGCTTAACGCTTCAAGTCACGTGTGTTGGCGGTCAGTGTGCAACATCGACACCTTCACCATCATCGTCTCTGTCTCCGTCTCCAAATCTGCACTGCATTTCCCTACCTCTCCTCTGCCTGCTGCCCCCTCCCCCTTCCTGGACCCTTTGCGGTTAATTTGCGTCGGCCGAGTGCAAAGTCAACAATGACGCTTGCAGCTGCCACCGCTTGTGGCACTAGCTGCAGCTCAGTCAGCTGCAACATCATCAGCATCAACAGGCAGCACGTTGCTTTGTTTGCCAGACGGCACAATGGGGCAGCTAACTGTACTCCCTGGTAACTGGTAGCCCTAGTTGCAAGCCTATGTGGCAACGTCACCCCACACTGCCACAAGGCCTCAGTGCCGCAGTCAGACCAGCATTTGTGTCTGCTGTGGGATTTTCTCCCCATTTTGTTTTATTTTTTTTTTTTTCTTTTGTGCTTTAATGCGCTTTGCCTTGAATTCAGCCACTTTCCCACATGCCACATGCCACTCTGCCACATTGCCACTCTACCGTGCTGCCCCTTGCCAATTTGCATGGCACATAATTTTGTTACATATTAATTGCAATTTGCCATGCTGAAAATGAACGAGCTGGAATTTAGTCTGTCTGGAAACTGAACAATCTTCAGTTCAGTGTCAAATAATTGGGCCACAAATTGAACTTATCTCACGAAGCCGCAGACAAAAGATTCCCTGTTAATTCCAAACATGTTGCATGCCATGAACTAATTTACCACTAGCATTTGGAGCTGGTCTATCTGAATAAAAGTCTATCTATCTAAATCGAAATGTTAAAGACACTTTACATTAATCTTGTGCATTTCGATGTATTTCAAAGTGTTTCTAAATTTCTATTTATTTGTAAAACTTGTGAACTTTGTACATTTATTAAAGGCGCTTTAAACATTTAAGGAAAATGTTTTCAATAGAGAAAACTCTATTTTTGACATTTGTTGGATGGCTAGACTTCATTTCTGAATTTATAATTAGTTATAACTAATTATAGAGAGGCAATAAAGACAAGTTCTAGATATTTGGAGACTTCATAATAGGTCCAAAGTTTTCCAAAGATCTCAATTAAGTTAAATCAATTTCAAATCGGACAACAAAAAAACCTATTGAAAATTTTCCAATAATTTGTGATACAATTTTGTGGGAATTTTAATTTGGCATTGATATTTGAAGTTAATTCAAAAATAGACAAATGACATTTGTAACACTTATACAATAGATTATGCAAAAATAAAACTACGCTGAATTTAATCAGGTGAAAATGTTTATTTGATTTGCCTGTTGTTAATTAATTATCAAATCAAAATTCAGTCAGTTCTTACTTCTAACTGATTTAACTACAACTCGTTCTGTTCTCCTTTAAAATAAATGTTGAATTTAAGTGATTGCTGTTCATTATTGATTGTAATAATTCATTTAACCCATATTAGTGTAAAAATAATTAAATATGTAAATGTACATTAGGTAATCGAACTGGATACATATTAATCTCGTGTCACAAGTCGAATCGAATCTGAATTCGAGTTCTACTTAACTAGAGTTCATCACAACTTGTGGCATTTTCCCAGAAAATACTTGTTGGGAAGTTTTATTTAAGTTGGCATGGAACTATTATAAATAAGAACTGTATTTGCAAGAACTACATATTCATACCCTGTAATCATAATTTAATACGAGTTGATTACCGATCTGATGTCAGTCCAAATATTGTGTGATATGATGAGGAAAAGAAATATCAAATTATTTCAGAGTTGGTAAGCTTTTTAAGATAATTACGTGGTATCCGCTAGTTGTAATACTGAGCCTTTATTTACCAGCATTAGCTGACACTCGATACATTTGATACATTGTGAGCAGCCAAATCAGAAGTCAACTCAACCTAAACTCATATCCATTTATCCTTTTGGGTGTAATTGGATTTGTCGAGGAGTACAGTGAGGCATAAGTGTATGTACATTGTTCAAGAATTACGCAACATCTTCGCAACTCATCAACAATGGCAGTGTGTCAATGCCAATAAGTTCTTCTTCGTGCCACATAAGCCATCGCCATGCCACACGTTTGCCACGTTTTCTATCATCATCTGTGTCGTCGGTGGCAACTCGAAACTCGGCAGCATCGATAAGTGTCACGTGGACTCTTTTATTAGAGGTCGACAGTTGGATGAACTGAAGGCGAACTTCACTCTCCTCACTTCCCGCATGCCTTCTCCTCTGCACACTAATTGATCTCAACGGTCGCTAGTAAATTGATAGCCTTAACGCAAAAGTTTGATGTCAAAGTGAGCAAACTCTTTTGGCAACTGCAGCAACACACACACTCACAAACACACACCCATACACACACACACAGTGCACACTGGTCAGCAATTCAAATAAATTGAACGACTTCGAAGGACTTCCCAATTTTTTGGTAATGCATTGAAAATACAATTTTAAAATAAAACAATTCAATGCTCACCAGAATTAGTAATAACAATGTATTAATAGATGTAGCTCCCTTTCAATTCAACTATTTTCAACGGCTTCGAAAGAAACTGGTTAATGGATTCAATACTTTAAGAAGTGCATTAAAAATACAAATTAAAGTGCAAAAATTGAATTAATAAATTTAGCTCCATTTCGCTCTTTTCCGTATTATCTGAATATAATGAAAGTTTCAAATTAAATGGACACCAGAGGCTTTTTTAATGAATGCAATCAATTCATTAGCATTTAAATATTTTTTGTGCTAATGAAAATCTTTTTTCACCAGCATTGAAATTTCCATAGTAGCGCTAATGAAGTTAAATTACTGTAGCACTCAAATATTTTCTGCTAATGAAGATCCTATCTCATTAGAATTGAATAATATTAGTGATATTGAAATTGAAAGTGCCAGCGAAAGTATTCTAAAATGTATATTGAAAAATGAAAGAAATCACTTTTAATTTATCAATATCATTGAATTGTTGAAAGAGTTAAAATTAAAGTATTTGGTATTTTTAATAAAATGTTAAGAAAACCAAATATAGCATTCCGTTACTATTATTTGCTGGAGACCATTTGGATTACAACTGTTGAATGTGGAAATCTATTGCATCATTCTTTTCTGAATTATAAAGAAGAGTTACTTGAATATTTTTAATGTTTATTAACTTATGACTTTCCACAAAATCACTTCCGTTATGTTTTTCGATTATACAAAATTTAAATGAATATATATAAATATAAATTGAGCTGATCAGGTGCATTAACTAAATTAATTAAAATTCATGTCTGCAGATTTGGCATATGTATTAAATATTTGTTGCATATTGCTAGGACTCGAACCAGTGTGCATTGCCAAAGAGCTGTTGACTAAACAAACAGAAGAGTGTGTCACTGGCAATAGTCCTAGCACCGAGAGATGAGACTGAGAGACACTGAGACTGAAAGTTTTTGGGCGTGGAGACACGGATTTCCACTTTTGATTATCTACGGTTTCAGGTCAACAATTACCAAACGAGGCGAGACGAGATGAGGCGACAGCAACAACAATGACAATGACAATAACAACCGCAGCAAGCATACAAAACAACAAGTCAAACACTTTGCTGTGTAGCATAGAAAGAGATAGAGAAGTGAGAGTGAGGGAGACAGTTGCTGAGACGGAGACGGAGACAGTGGCTGAGTTGAAGGCAATTCCGTCTGGGGATCAGACAAATGACTTAATTACTTTTCAAGTCTGTTAATTAGTGTGCGCAGCAGCAGCAGCAACAACAGCAGCAACAACAACAGCAAGAATCTGACTGTGTTGCAGTCTTGGGTCAACAGATAAAACTAGACTGGAAAACCAACTGACAACATGGCAAAACAACAATAACAACAGTCCAGCTGCCAGCTGCCAGCTGGTCAGACAAACAGACAACAGACAGATAAAATGTAGAACAGTTCACTTTCCTACACTCCCCTCCCTCCCCCCTCCCCCTCACTCCACCAGCCCCCCTTCTCGACACACTGCTGTCGCTGAGCAGCCGCAAAGTTTAACATAAATTACAAGCAATAGAACAGGCAATGAAACCGGCTCATTCCAGTTGCGAAATGACCTGCAATGGGGTCGCTGGGTTGACCCTTTAGCTAATTAAGCTCCGTCCTCTGCTCCATCTCCTGCTTCTCCTACTGTTCCCCCCCCGCTTCTTTTCCTCACTCATTCAACACTGTTTCAAGGCCCCATTAGGCCCCATTTTTACTTCTTGGCCGAGTCTCGTCAGTCCGCCCTTTTTTGATAGTTGAGTTGCAACTTCATTTGCAGTCCTAACTTTCTGCCACATTACCAAATGTGCTTTCCTTGCACAGTGGGGCCATTGTTATTGTGTTTTAGCTGAAAATAAACAAACACATATTTCTAAAATTTAATCTTTCATGATATTTAATCTTTCAAACATTGCATTTCTCAGTTTGAAGCTTCTTAGTTTCTTCCTATAAATATGTCCTTTTTTTCTATTAAGTCTCTCATGAAAATAAAATATTGTAAAAACGGAGGTTACAAAATGTTTGGGATCTTAGAGTTATTTGCTTGGTTTAAATTTCTTTAAAATTTCTGTATAAATTATAATATTTTTATTATCTTATTTTTTTGCTTTTAATATTGTAATAAAATATTGTATGCATTTGCTTTTTTAACTATTGCATAGTTAATTGTATTTTCCAGCCAGAAACTATTTAGGTTTTCATCGGAAATTACAAAATGTATAATATATTTAGCTGCCAAATTATGAATAAAATGATTTACCACTTGAAAATCGGTTGAGTTTTGACTAAGTTATGAGAGTTCAAAGTTTTTTAAAAAATGTTAGGGGTAGGTATGGAAAATTGGACGATTGTTGAAAAGAAAGTAGTTTTTCTAAGTGAAATAAATAAATCTACAATAATCAATCAATAACTAATCAGTTTGTCAGTTGCCAATTAATCATAGTGTATTTAATAATTTTAGATTAAGCAACGAAGCCGCTGTAAGAATTGTGCAAGTTTGCTTCAGCATAATATCTACAGCAGCTTCTAGAACAACATCCAAAATTGCTTCGATTTCTGCAAATTAATTGTGTTCAACACCTCGACTCGAAGCAGTGCATTTTCTGTGGGAGCTATCGATTTATTTCATTTCGATAATTGCAGTACATTCCTGAATGCTGGCTCTAAGTTGATGCCCTGTTGCAAGCTGGACGCTGGCGACGCTTCGAGCTGTTCCCAACAAAGTTAACCCACTCACGCTCACGTCGCAGCAGCGAATCGGATTTCGGAATCGAGCTTCCAAGGATTTGACCTTTGGCGTTGACTGCGACATGACGGATGCTGCTGGGATGCGGCGTAGACTGAGATACTTTTGTTGTTGATGTCTTTCTCTTCTGGATCGCAGAGTGTGTGATTGGATGTTGACTCGAGTTGGACTTCTTGTTGCTCCTGCTGCGCACATCCTGCGCTTTGAACCTCTGTTTACACAGCGAGAGCAGCGAGGCTGGCGCCATCTGCTGGGATGAACAGGCGCAACGCTTTCGCTGCTTAAGTTCATTCAGTTTGCGCTTCGATCGCGTTGTTAGGACACCGGACAGCCGATCGGAACCAGCGACGGAGCGGATTGCAAGAGGTGGCAACTCCAGTTCGTACTGCTCGGGATCGCTGCTCCAGTACTGCAGGGTCAACTGGTTGCCCTTGTACCAGATGCTTGTGGCATGCAACGATCTCTTTCGCAGCACATCGAAGATCTGGCTCTTGATGGATGTGGGCATAAAGGCATCCTCCAGTTCGATGTAGTTCGAGCAGAATAACAGTGAGTACTTCTCCGAGTGCTGCTCGGCCTTAATGAGATCCCTTTCGCTGCCAATCAAACTGGTCACTCCAAGATGCCACTGCGTATCCAACGCATAGCAGTGCACAATGTATTTCTCCAGCTTTCGCGAGGCAATCGGAGTGGGTGTTATCAATAGCAGCAGATTCCCCAGCTTCTCAATGCCAAACAGTTTGTGTACAATGAAATCTGCACTCGGTTGACTCAGTTGACTCAGTTGACTCCCCTCCCCGCTGGTCAGCTGAGGTCGGACAAAAACGCTTGGATACCTCCAGGGAAAGACGCAGACGACCTTTGTCACATAGCGACCTGGGAAAATCGCTGGATTCTCCCCGTTCGTTCCGTATATATTCAAATGCTCAGGCACTTGGGGACACCGTCTGATACTGCAGCCCTGTTCGGGCGTCTCCTTATAGATACTATCCAGCATTTCTTCGATGTCTTCGCGTGCCTTCTCCTGATCCTCATTCTGGGAGAGGAAACCAGGTCGCTCCTCCTCGTCGCACATCATCTTCACAGTGTTTGGAATGAAGGCCGAAAAATGTGATCAGAAATAAGCAGGTGTTCAATTTGAATTTTGTTGTTTTGGGGAATTATTGTATTATCCTATGAAATAATGAAGTCAACTAAGTAATATTTCGGTTCCCTCGTGTGAGATGAAAAACTACAAATTTGAAATAACTTTCAGCAAAGCAAAGTTAATGTTTTATACAAACTGTTTACTGTATTTGAATACCCTAGCAAAAGGTATAATTGTAGAGTATGTATACATATTCATATATATAAAATTATAGCGGGAAATTGCAGTGTGTGTCTGCGTCCGAGCAAAGCAAGCAAGCGGGCCCTCTAGTACTATACATACTATTGCCTGCATGTTTGTTCGCTATTGTCAAATGTAAAAATAGAATGTAATTTGAAATAGTTTGTTATAATATAATATCTACGTATGCATTATATCATAAATGTATTGTACTGTAATGTATATGTTATTCTTTGCATACAGCTTATGGAATAACAATTTGATCTAATTATTTAATTAGTATTATCATGGAACAAATAACCCACGATTCACGACTTGTTCGTTATTTGTATTATTATTTTATTGTTTTCCATTGAAATTAGTTATGCAAATCAGCTGAAATCAGTCTAATGGATTTTGATTCAGCGATTGTTAATGCAAGCAGCCAATAATTGACAAAACTGCATTTGCATTTGCATAAAAAGAAATGCAATTAAATAAAATGATACTTGTCCAGCGATGAATCAAACAGATTTGCAAATAAATTGTTTATGACATTTTCGCTGTCTCTGTCTCTGTCTCTTATTCTGATTCTGATTCTGATTCTAAAATGAAATAAATAAATGCATATGTATAGAGAGAGTATTGTATTAAGCTGATAATAAATCCGCCGTTAAACATTAATTTTGAATTGGAATTGGAATCGGAATCGGTTTGCAATTGTATTTTGAATTGTGTCAGCTCGAATGCGTTTTGAGTAGTGCATTTAATGTGCATCTATTGTACCTCATTTGAGTGCTTTAACTGCTTAAACTGAGCGCTTGAACAAATCAACGCAATTCGGCCACAAACTGAGATTTGCAACTTCACTCAACTGTGACTTCTTGCCAGCTTCGTGAACATCCTCTAAGTTTGCAATGTAATCTGTTAGATAGTTTATTCGATAGTAGCGTTTTACCTTTTTGATGGTGTGCAAATGACGAAATAATTTCAATAATAATATTTATATATATCTTTTAATATAAGTATTTCAGGATCTTTAAGTGTCTGCGTCCGAGCACAGCGAGGACACAACATCGGGCCCTCTAGTATATAGATAGATATAGATATGCGATAAAGACCACTAGTATCGATAGTATTTCTATTACAATCGATTGACATTTTAGAACAACAATTATTGTCAGTGTGTGCACATTGAAGACATCTTTGAAACTTATTTGAGCACAGGGTATCTGATAATCTTGTCCACTCCCATCGAGCGTCGAGTTTCTCACTTATTTCTCTGTTCTGTTTTGGCTGTCTGCTTTTCAGTTTGCTTTTTGTTTGTTCCTACTTGATTGCTTATCCAAATTAACGATGATTCTCTCGCTCGCTCTCTCTTCCCATCGCTGCCGCCCATTGAGTTGGAGGCGGGAGGCGGGAGGGGCGTGGCACGCCGTTGCGTGTTTTATGATACAATTAAATTGCCGCCATGCGAAACGACGCTAGATTAATTGTGCGCCCAGTCAAATTACTCATACGCCCCGGTGCGTTTCATCAACGATAGTTTTGAAAGCCAGGGGAGCTGAAAACGAAGATGGATTGGTGTGGAGGGAAGGAGTAAGGGTGGGGGAAGTTTAAGGATACCAAGAGTGTTTAAGGCAAACCGTTTCTGTCCATTTACCGTTGCCGCCAGGTGGCGTTGCGGAAGCGCACGCTCGTAAATTACTCGAAAAATGGAAAGTACAATACAAGAGTATTTACTCTATGTTGCCACTTGCCACTTGCTGCTTGCCACTTGCCACTTGCCGTGCACTTGTGTCAGTGTCAGTTGCATGCACACACACGCACACACAAAACACACAGACACTCGTATTTACATACACTTTGCGAAACGAACTCTTTTTGCTGCTATCGTTTTGCAGCACGTGCTGAAAATCATAATTGAAGCATGCAAATATATATTTATTTTAATTTAATGCCTCCAAAAAAAACAACAACAAAAGGAATACAAATAAAGGGAACTGCGCCTCACACTGAGCTCCAAAAAGTGTGCTATAAAAATGTTGCCAGGCTATTGAATTGACATTTGGAAATGACTCCTCAACTGGAATTATCAGCTCGACTCATTGTCCAGGGCCAGTGCAAACACAGAGAGAGAGAGAGACAGCAAGAGAGCGAGAGAGAGAGAGAGAGAAAGGGAGAAAGATAGAGTCATTTATATAAATAATGAGTTTCATTATGTGCGACGCGTCTTTTGCGATTTAATTAAAGCACAACTTGGATCGCTTTCTGATTGCCATTGTCATGTTGTTGTTGTGCTACTGGGCCACAATTTTATATATATTTTTGTTGCTTGTTGCTATTTTGAAAGTAGGTTGCAAACGGCCGACAACATCATCGATGAATTGTCGCAGTCGACACGCAGTTTGTAGACTTTCATCGTGCACGTAATTTCCGTTTCCGTTTGAGCGAATCGGCAGCCGGTGACACGCGACAGCTGTGAGCGAGGAGGAGAGAGAGAGAGAGTTGGGAGAGAAAGAGAGAGAGAGGAGAGCAGCTTACACGTGTGCCATTCAATTGGCAGCGGAGCGTGAAGGTCGTAACAAGACTGATTATATTGAATCAAAGATTCAATATTTAAAATTGCACACGCCTACCTAACAATTTTGTGGCTGATCCAACAGCAGCAACAACACATGTGTGTCTCAGTGTTGCCATTTCAGCTATTTTATAGCAGTTTCTGCTAAAATAAAACTGCAAAAGCTATAACAATTGGTAAAATGCTATAAGCTAGAAATCTGGCTACTTTCAAATGTAAATGTGAATATGAAACCATGTGACAACTACTGTTGCAATATAATCAATACAGAACACTAAAATAGCAATATTGATACTGGCAAATATCGAATTTTCAGCATCACTAGTGACAACAGTTAAATGCCTACAATTCCTTATTCTTTATTGGTGCTTCATTGTTTTTGTTTTTACATACATGCAATATATCAAATTCACCATTAATTTCTTTAATAAAAATAAAGGTTTATTGCCTACCTTTTTAAGCTTATCTTGAATACAAGCTGGTGAGAAATACATTAATTCTGATGAGAATGTCATCGAAATTGACAATACTATATCATTATTGTAATAAAAAACAGCTTTAATTAAAAGTTTGTTTCGTTTTTAGATCAATATTCTCTATAGTTCTTAATTTAACATCGGTAAACAAGTTCTCTTTTTTTTAGAATTTTTTTTATTTCAGCTATTTCGAGCTATTTTTCCCTGTCCATTTTGCTATTTTGGACCACAAAATTCTGGCAACACTGGTGAGTGCGTGTGTGTGCGCGTTTTGTCAATGTTTGCGTGTTGTAGCGTGTACATAAAAATCACTAAATCACGCGTAACTCTGGCATTGGAAAAGTAAGCAGAAGGAATCAATTGAGCTTGGGAATTGGCAGCGGTTGTGCAGAAGCAGAAGCCGAAGCAGAAGCAGCGCTGATAAATGATTGAAAAGCCGAACCAATCCGCACTTCATCCCCTTTATGGAACGCCTCTCCCACACATCATACCCCTCTCCCCATTCTCGGCATTAACGTTCCAGAAGCAAACCACTCGTGAGCTCATTTCATCAACTTAACATATCCGCTGAGTAATTGAATGTAGATCTGGGGAACACAAAAGTAAAAATGATTGAATACAACAATTCCCAGCAATTGTCATTTTACATAGCACGATTTGTTAGACGCGACGAGAGAGCTCGACTCTGAGCGACCCTGCGCGTGATGGCAAAACTCAGTAAATGTTGAATACTAAATTTGTTTATTGATCTTTCTTATTTAATTAAGCACTAAAAAACAAAGATAAATATTTTAAACTAATTTATGAAATTTTATTAATTTTAATATTAAATTTAATATTGATATAAATTTATAACTGAAACGGAAACAATTAAATCTGATAATGTGTTTTCATTATTTGACGAATTTTGTAATAAATATTTATATTATTTCATTTTACAGAACCCACTAAATAAATTCATGTAAATAGTTCAAAAAATCGTATGTTGCCACAAATCGATGCAGATATGGAATTGTGACCTTTAAAAAAAATGTGCTAAAGTTAAGATTTTGGTCACAAAACTAAGAATTTGAGCTATAAAATTCGTCGAAAACATAAACTTCTTAAAATTGAAAACGCGTCTTGCATTTTAAATATATTTCGGTCAAGTCAACTTAATATTTGTATTTTATTATCGCACTTAAAATTTGGCCATTCAATCACTTGAAACTGAGCTTTTGGCATGGCGGCAAATTCAATTACACGGCCGCTGCCTCAAAAGAAAAACCAGGAAAACCAAAGAAAATGAGATATACTCGTATGTATTTGTGTAAACTATGTGTATTTATTAGAGAACTGCAACGGGTATGAGCGTGTAAGTTTGAACATGTGTGCGAACAGTTCAATCGACTCAACTCATCGGATCATTCCGAACTGGTTCGATCAAATCACTCCTCTGTCATGATCGTGATTCGATCGAACGCTCAGCATGATTGCGTGATGATTTGATTAAAACTGAGCTCAGTTAAATTGAATAAATCCAGTTCGAAAATTTCATACCCGTTGTACTTCTCTGGTGTGTTTTTGAATTATCGCAGAGTCTCCAAGTTTTGATACACGAAACCCAAGGATTGCGATCTGAGAACTGGGAACTGAGATCTGAGCTGGAGCTTAACACGCTACTCAGAGGCACTGAAGCCAAAAGGCATGACAGTTGTCGTTGTCGTTGTCGTTGTTGCTGTTGATGTTATTTTGTTGTTGTTGTTGCCTGTATGTGACTTTGACGTTTGTAATTACGCGGCTTAGATGAGTGTGTGCACACTTGATGTAGCTGCTGTTGTTGTTGTTGTCGTTGCTCAAAATGTTGCTTTTATTTGCACGTCATGTTGCAGGCCCCCTCCCCCCTCCCCCCTCTTTCCATCCCACCCCCTTTTAACCACCAACAGGCTGCTCTAAATGCTTTTCCTCTCAACTTCAAATTAAAGAAATGCCAAATGGGCTTAATAACTTAAGGCGGCTCATACAAACAGTGTGTGTGTGTGTGCTTGTGTGTGTGCTTGTGTGTGTGCTTGTGTGTGTGCGTGTGTGTACGTTACATGTGTGCTAAGACTTGGGAAAATTATGAGTGCGATTTTCGGGCAAATTCCACCTGCGACTGACTGTTGATTGTCTGCACTTGAAATTTGTGCCAAATGTTGTTGTTCCTCTTGTTCCGCTTGTTGTTGCTGTGTTTGTTATTGTCGCCGCTGGTTTTGTAATTGTTTATTTGCATATTTGGCTGTGACTGTTGCAGATTAGCGTGAAGATTTAATGAAATTACATTTCAAGCAACAGAAACATGTTCAATCTTTAAAATATATATTAAAGTCGCTGCACTCGCGAAAACGAAAAATGTTCCAAAAATACTTTACAGTATTTGCCAAAAGTTTCAATGCGCGACTATCTTAATACCCTTTAATGTTGTAGTGTATTCAATTCTCAAGTGAATCAATTAATTTTTAGCTTAGTCTTTGTGGTAACTTTTTATAGTGCGCTCTGTTGGCAATGCCTGCAATTTGATTATATATATTTTTTTAACTTATTTACTCTATTGGTATATCGTGTATTTCATGGCATAAACGTGCGCCGTGTGAATGTCACATACATCTATAGCATCTAAAGTATTGTCAGTTGCCATTTCATATTCCTTTCTGGTAATTGAAAACCGCTGAGAGCCGCAGGAGAAAGAGGGAAAGGAGAAAGCAGAAAGGAGAAAGGAGAAGGGAAAGCAGAAAAGCACTAAAAGTGGCATTTGAGTTAACTTATCATGCCGTCATATCCGTTAGGTAATCGAAATACCCAGCAAGGACTAAGGACCAGAGATAAGAACACATACGAAGTGAATACAACTGTGAATAATCATACACACATCGAGAGTAAACGTCTTATATTCGTTCTATTCGTTCAGCAGGTGCAGAAACATTCATTTGCATTCAAGGAAATGGTTTCGCATTCGGTTTCAATTCGGGTTTTACATTTCTCTTTCTTTTCCTCATGCCACATCTTGTTTTTTTCGATATTTTCTTCATTTTGCTGAACTTTTTAACAATACCAATACCAACTGTAGGTTATTCCAACCTGCGTCTATATGTATTACAGATTAGTTTATCAGCTTTGAAGCTCTGCGGCTCCTTCTGCATTTTCCAAGCATTTCTCATTTTTTTTTTTGTATCTGAATCTTTCACATAAATACGTTTCTTGTCCTTACTGACTGATATATCACAGCCATAGCCAAGCCGCATATCACATAAATACATAAATACGTTTCTTGTCCTTACTGACTGATATATCACAGCAATAGCCAAGCCGCATATCCTAGAGACTTGAAATTGTTTTAAAAAAATCAGCATAATTTTTGATAATTTTTATTTTTTAATTCCACCTGCAAGCTAATTTAAAAAAATAAACCACTTTAATTAAATTGCATTAAATGCAAGCTCGCTAAGCAAGCATTGAAAACGTGAGTCTACGTCCAAGCAAAACGAGGACGCAAAGGCGGAGCCCTCTAGTATATTATAATACTTTTAATACATACTTCAACAAAAAGTAATATAATAATAATATTTTATTTGTGTGCTGTCAGAACTTTAAAAAACAATTTTATTCTATAAAGCATTCCAAGTTGTGTGTTACCAAAATAATATATCTAAATATATCTAATATATCTAAAAACTGAGTGATTATCCCAAAAATTTGCAGGGTCTATTAATTGCGAAGATTACTCTAAGCTGAGATAAGTTTGAATTCAAGTTGACTTCGATTATCTTGAAATATTTTTAATGCAATGTATTTATAAACTTAAATATTATGTTTGTAATAACAGCAGCTTAAAAGATTTGCACTCAATTTACAATTTATTCAAGACAATTAAATGCCATTACTGTTATTTTCTTTTTTTGTTTTAATGGGAATTCATAAATATTTATAAGCTAACATGAGTTTCATTAAAGTATTCACTCTAATTAAATGGTAGAATATTGCGTTCATTGCCAAGTCAACACTGTCAAGCTGGCGACAACCCTTAAGATGAGTTGCTCATATATGATATGGTAGGGTATGGTGAATATATACTATAAGGTAGACTGCAACGCTTTAGCGGTTCTTCCAATTAGCGAGCCAGGGGGCAAAGGATGTTGGGCAACATACTATACATAATTGGCCATTGTCGGTGTCATTGTAATTATTATGGACGGCGTTATTGGTGCTGGCAGCCCTGGAAGCCCCTGCAGCCCTGGCAGCTACCTTACGTCTTACGCAAACTCCACTCTTCTCTCTCCGCATTCCGTCTTCCATTTTCTGGTTGATGGCGAACAATGTCATGCATATTTCATCAACTGTCGTGGCGACAACAATGACAACAACGAGAACAACCAACGGCAGCAGCAGCAACAAAAACAACAACAACAATGACAATGACAATGACAATGGCAACGACAATGACAGCGTTAAACATCAAATAAAACAAATAGGTATTTACAAATTAAATTTAAGTTAAAAGCTTAACAAATAATGAAATGAGCAAAAAGTGTAATACATGCACACTATATACATACCATATATACATATGTATATATATGGTTATAAATACATACAAGACACACACGCATGTAAGTATTTATTGAAATACAAATACAAATAATAAAAATCGCGGTGACAATTCAATTAAAATATTTTTACATGCAATTTGACGGCCTACCAAAAAGCCATGGAGTTGACTCGACTCAGCATATTCCACTATATATGTACATACATATATACTATATAGACTCGTAAGTATGACGCTGATTCGCCGCAAAAACCGCAGTCGGACGTGTGATTAAGTGACGATTCGATAGATCTATAAATACCTTATAAATTCAATATACAATGTATAGTATTCGCTAATTTATTCATGTACCTGCTGTACATCGGAGACTCGACTTGACATACCCTGTATGGGACAAGGAAGTGAGTATTTAATCAATACTTTCGATAATCGACAATTACTATATTACGACACAAATTGTTAAAAAAAAGGGAGATGACAGTTTTAAGTTAAGTAAAGAAGTTAAATTATATTATATTATACTATCTGAATCTGAATCACAGAGTAGCTTTTAATAAAGTCCGTAAGTAAAGTCCTGCCACAAATGGATATACTGTGATTTTTTTCAGAGAAGACAAACGTTATTACGAGTTAAAAGTCTAGTGGCGAAATTCTAGTGACGAAACTCAAGTGACGAAATTCTAGTGACGAAAGTTTAGCGACAAAGTCTAGTGACTGATAAGAGCGTTATCAGTTCCCGTCATATATCATATACACACACACACACACACACAGATATAACCATACAGATAGATAGAGAAATTTCTCATAATTGGCAAATCAAAAATTAAATATTCTTTTGTATATACACATATGCATGGTAATTTTGTTACTTCCAAATTTCAAATTGGCAACCATAATAAATGTCAGTGTTTAGTATTATTGTTTGTACTTTTGATTGAGATAACTCTAGAGAGTGATCCGATTGATGTCAATGGAGACAAGGACAGACAAAATAATTGTTCCAATTTGATTCAAAAAAAGGAGATGGAAAGAAAAGAAGAATCTCAAAAAATTGCTCACAATCAAATCCGGTCTCACAAAATGCAATGATATATGTATATGATAAACAAACACTTCATATTTAAGCCTATGGAGTGGAAAATACTTTATCATCCGCCATAATCGAGCACATAAACAGTTTAAGCGCAACGACGATAACGATAACGATAACGATAAATGTTTAAATGGCCAAGTGTTCGAATGTTGAGAGCTTTAAACTCGATTTACAGCATTTTCAACAACTTTCTATGCATGGTGATGTTGTTGTTGTTGCTGCTGTTGTTGTTGTTGTTGTTGTTGCTACCGCCTTGAACAATGTTCAGCACTGGCCCAAAACCGAGCGTCCTTTATCCGCATCCTTTTTTATTTGTGAAGTTCTTTTTGCTGTTATGGTTGTTGTTGCTGTTGTCGTTTGTTGTTCTTGTTGCTGTTGTCACTGTGATGGTTTGGCGCGAGAGCGTGGATACAATTTTGTTGTATAAATAATAACAATAAAATGTACGTGCGTATTTTTTTCCTTTTTTTTTTTTTTTGCAAAATTCCCACAAATTGTCCGCACATCATCTGTCTGTGCTGTGTTGGGTTGTCGGGTTGTTTGGTTGTTTGGTTGCTTGGTTTCGTTTTGGCCTCATTTGCTCAGTTGGCATTGGCATTCCCTCTCCCCCGCTCAACTTCCGCTCTCCCCTTTGGGTCCTGCTCCATTGCTGTGTTAGTTCGTCCTGCAGCTCATCGTGACATTGTCAGCTGGCAATGATTGTGCAACAGCAACAGCAACAGCAACAACAACAACAACAACAATGTGCGGCTTCTGACAGTTCGTCAGACATTGTTGGCAAACTGTTTGCTGTTATTTTTTTTTAATTTTTGCTGCTGTTGCTGTTGACTTTTCCGTTAGCTACACATTTTAATGTGAGCTATGTTATTCTAACAACGGTCAGAGCGACAACATAACAACATTGCAACATGCCACGATGACAGGAGAAATTCTGTTGTATACTATACACCTGGAAATATTCGCAAAACTTCAGAGATGCCTTCAACGCATCAAGAACTATTTGACAATTGTTTTACATCACATTTATTTAGTAGTCGCAATATGTAAAAGCCGGAATAACTGAATCTGATAATTAATGTTCAACATAACCTCAACAGTGTATCAGCATATAGTATATATTATGATATGATCAAGAACTATTTACCAAATGCTTTATTTCATATTTATTTAGTAATCGCAGCATTTAAATTACCGGAATAACTGAATGTAATAGTTGGAGTTCAACATAACCTCAACAGTGTATCAGCATATAGTATATACTACGATATTTCGCTATTTACTCAAAGACAATTGAAGTTTGACTGAAGCCATCAGCTGTTATTACTTTTGTAAATATGGAATAGATGCGCGTGTGATATTTTTATGTGCAAATGTTCGATCCTCATATCGATTAATATATATAGTATATAGCCATTGTCAAAATTTAAATAACTCTTTCCAATTTACTTTAAGAATTACAATTTATTTTATTGATCAATTTTTTTATTTATTAATTTTTTTATAAGATATTTTTAACACACTTTTTATTATTTTGGGCACGCTACATAAACAATTTCAGTGTCCTAGCAATATTAAACAGAGAAGGTACTTGACAGATTTTTTAACATTTAACATTTAAACATTTAACATTCTGAACTGCAGTTCAATTAATGTTATGCGTAAATTTTGGATGTCACGGGTCTTTACTTTTAGAGATATTATTCAGTTTAATCCCTTGATGATACTTGCGAATTACATTGATTTTAAAATTGAAAACACTTCTTTTTAGAATACTGTGAGTAAAAAGATGTATTGTTTTTCAATAATTTTATAAAATTCACATTATGTAGCCTTATCAGATTAATAATCATCAGTCCCCGAAGTTCAGTTCAGTTCATATTAACAGGGCTTTTTAAGTTGGTTATTCGAGTTTTGACACTTAAACACATTCTTTTTAAATAATTTTACTATTTCGGTTTCAATTTCGGCAGGAATTTTTGAAATTGAATTTCTTGTTGCTCTTAAAATTCGGCAAAATTTAAAATTCAGAATTACTTCAAACTGAATTTTATTTAATACTATAAGATTGAAAGTGCGACAGAAAAGACTTGAATACATTTCAAAATTAACTATGATATACAAGATTAAATGTACTATATATTCGAATATAGCTACAGGATACGACAAAGTGGATGTCAAGAATGTTTCGCATTTGTGTTGATGGTAAAGTTAAAGTTAATGGTAAAATTCCAAATATGCGAATTTGTATCTGTCTCACTAGCCTGACAGCTGCTCTCAAATGTGTGTATAACTATCTCGGTGTGCGTGTGTGTGTGTGTGCGTGTGTGTTTGTGTTATTCATTAACACAATATTTGGGAACACACATATTTTGGACAAAGCCCAGGTGGCAGTTGCAAAGCTTTTGTCGGCTGTGCACAAATGGAGCAGAACTTTTGATGTAGCATCGAATTCCTGTGTTTTGGAAACATTTTCATTTCCATTTTTGCATTTCAATGACTGCTTTTTTGGGATTGGATTGGCATTCAACTAGTTGCTTTGTTTCTAACTGGGGGATTCTGGCTTCAATTTCATGCCCTACTGTTATGCATTTTTTAATTGCATTAGTATTTCTTTCTTTCTTTTTATTTTCTATTTTCCAAATTGTTGGTGGACTCTGTGTGTGGCTGTAGTAAGCTTACAGCTTTTAACAGTTGCGAGTTTCACTTTTCGCACCTCCTGTGGTGGATTACGAAATACCCTGTATCTCTAGCAATCAATATTTATGCCCCAAATTGTAGTTGCAACACATTCATCAGAAGTCTCTGCTGTGGTGGCGCCACTCGGTTGAAAAAGGGCGACTAATGAAAAAATGCATTTTACTTCGTTGGTGATGTGAAAATGACGAAATATTTTAAATTATAATACTTATATTAACCTACTAATATAAAGATTTCTTCTTTAAGTGAGGGTCTGCGTTTGAGCAAAGCGAGTACGTCAAATTGGGCACTCTAGTACAATATACAATACTACAATACAGGATACAGGATACAACAATGTAAATAGTCACCGTGTGCATTTGTTTATTTTAGTTTTGTTGCCGCTGTCATTGTTGTTATTTTAATTGCCGCCAGCCATGTTCTGTGGCCACATTTGAACATCCCTTACTCCCCTCTCTCCCCTCACTCATCCAGTTGGAGTGTCCTTTAAATTATGCATCATTTGGAGCCGCTTTGATTGCATTTCAATTGGTGGCTCTGCGTTTGGTTCCTCACGCTGTATTAGTCGATCATTCCTGAATGATTTGACAAAAGTTTTTATTGCGATTTGGACCAACTAAATGTCTGCATAATGAATGATGCTATCATATTTAATGGGTCAACTCTCTACAGTGGAAACTAGTTTCCACATAGCTGCGAAATTGTCAGAGTTTGGTATTATCTGCATTTGACTGAATGTTAATAGGCTTGCAAATATAATTAATGTAAATTGAGATTCATGAAACGTTTCTTCTTTCAAGCGGAGTGAAGATGATGGATTTATTCCCTTTAATTAATCTTTGTGAACTGCTTCAAAATGTCATAATTATCAGGAATACCGATAGTTATCAGTTTTCATTTAATTTCATGCAGTTAGTTATAGCTTCTCCTAACACGTTTCTCAACGTTTCCCTAGAGAGACCATTTCTCGTTGTTTTTTGAGCAGTTGTTGAATTGAATAAAGAGATTTCATTGGTCATTGTCTGTTGTCCAGCTGAAAGGTAAATTCATATATTTAGAAATCTGACTACTCTTATTCAAGAAATCACATTTATATTCACGTATTCATACTCATCTGTGTGTGTGTGTCTGTGTATTTTCACCCGACCGTTAATAAGCATGAAAGTGTTTAAGTATCTCCAGCATTAATTATTAATTTATACTCTTAATAACCGCAAAATGATCACTTGAAATTTACCAATTGCACATATTATTATGTTATATCTGTTATGAGGTATACAGAGTATTAAAACAGTGTTTTTTTGTTAATGGCTATCTGCAATATTCAAAACTTATATAACACCTTTTTTTAAATGTTTTACATTTAAAAATACATTTCTGGCTAATTTTAAGCTATTTCATTGTAATATTCGACTTATTCTTACTAATAAATATTTGGATTTTAGCTTAAATTATTATTGCAAATCAAGTTTGATTTAGGCCAAGTCTCTTAGCAATAATCTAGGGTATTTAGTGTTTGTGTTAGCCAACGTTAGCTGAGTTCATTCGTTTACTTAATTAAGCCCATTGTTAAGCTGTGTTTATCATTTTACTTAGTGTTGTCAGCTGACATCACTAGTGACACTTGGTGACACTACAAATGTGTACA
The DNA here is from genome assembly GCA_018901795.1 of Drosophila sp. st01m. NCBI lineage: Eukaryota > Metazoa > Arthropoda > Insecta > Diptera > Drosophilidae > Drosophila > Drosophila sp. st01m. The sequence goes on along the minus strand of JAEIFG010000706.1, from coordinate 939,957 downwards.
AATATTACACAGAGAGGGAGAAAGAGAGAGAGAGGGAGAGGTGTCAAAAGACAATCGACATTGAATCAAAGAATATCTGTTGCTCCTACTGGTAAATGTGGCAACCTTAAACTGTTGCAAGTTGTTGCTCGATGCCTGTTGGCTGTTGGTTGTCAGTTGTTGGTTGTTGATTGTTGATTGTTGATTGTTGCTGGTGGATCCCTGATAGTTGCTGTTGTTCAAATTGCAATCGAGCCATCGCAACATCATCTGCTGCCTTTGGCTTTTGCTTTCGCTCTTCCTTTTCTTATTTAGACTGCTTCATTTTTGTTGTTACTTTCATCCTTCGCTCCATCAGTGGCACAATGCGGCTTTGGTTTGCTTAGCAACTTGCCTCGGTCCCCCCTCAATTGTCTTTGTTCCCAGTTTGGTCTTTGGTCGCCGGAAAATGCATCAGGCAAAGGAAACCAGGTTAAAGGACCTGAATTAATTGTTGTTGTTGTACTCGCTTTGCATATTCATAGAACTTCTGGAATGTAGAATTATCATTATATTTCTTAACTGCATTTATCTTTTTCGCGCTCGAACTAAACTAATTAAATAGAACACCTTGTGAGACAACTTCTACTTTATTCATAAGTTAAAGTTTTAAATTTAACAATAATTAAATAAAATAACTATAAAATAAAGTAATCATATATGTATAATTAAAACTCGTGTGAACATTTGTATATTCATTATGAGATATATTTTTCCTCTTTTTATTTCCGATTTCTTAGAAACATTTATTTATTGGCTGGTTTTATTTTTATTTTAAATAAAATTAAACGATAAATCACTAAATACCAAAATTACCATGTGAAGCAACTTCTACTTTTTTCACATTTAAACAAATTTTGTCAAAAGTTTTAAATTAAACAGTAAATAAATAAAATAGCTAAATAAATAAATAAACATATATTCAAATATATTATTCATTAGAAATTATTATTAAGACTTGTATGAACATTTGAATATTCATTATGAATTACATTTCTATTTAATTTCCTATTTCTTAGCTAAATTTTTTTTTGCTTGAATTATTTTTATTTTATATTAAATTAAACGATAAATAACTTAGTAAATAAGTAATTCCTACTTTATTCATACTCTGACATATATATATATATATATACTTCAAAAGTTGATTGTTTTAAAACAGACAGACGATTGAAACAACTCGGTGCACCACAAATTAGGGTATTACACTGAGTCCTTGAAAAACTGAATGAGAATCTGTTGGTTCTGTTAATTTAACAATAGTGAAATCATTAAAATGCATTAATTATTCTACTTATGCATTCTATTATAGCCACAACAATGGTCTGCTGGAATCTTTATTTGTTTTCAGCTAAAAAAACTGGAATTTTCATGTAAAATTTTAAAGTTACACTTGCCGCCATAAGGTATGCAAATGTTATTGCATTTGATATTGATAGAAGTAAATACGGAACTCTGAATAGAGTGTTATATCCATTGAATGCTACACAGCTTATATAATTAGCAAGCATTTTGATTGAACTCAATGAATAAATTTTATGGTATTGAAGTGTTCTAAATTTCTCAATAAAGATCAATTGAAAAAGGCTTAAATGACTCTAAAATTTAAGCATTTATTTCATTTACATATATCAACATATTGTATGTGTTTTTAATCACTTTTGAAACATTTAAATAATCAACTGCCACAAGTTGAAACTAGAGATTTGAAGTTCTCGAAAAACACAATGTGAGACCCTTTGAATGCGGAATGACTTGGAATCTCGAACTATTTTTAAAATGGTATTCCACTTGAAAATCTGTTCAGTTTCGGTAAAATATTGTAAGTCTGAATATTTAAAATGTAATAAAATAATTACAATTAAAAAAAAAAGTTTAAATGATGGTTTAATTTAAAATGTAACAACAGAGTGGACAAATAAAAATATTAAAATATGAATATTCAATAAATTACAGCTCATATATTTAAATGGAAAGCAGGAATTTCTTTAAGTTTTGATTTGAAAGAGCTCTTAAATGCCGCGGGCTCTGCATTTCTGCTGCGATCCACGACGTTCCTCACAAAGACAGACGCAGACGTCCTCATTCCCTGTCGCATCTTTGTCGGGCCAACATCTTCGTCGACGGTAGTTGCAACAACTTCCTTGGCTGTAAGACAGCGGAAGTTCTACGCACGCCAAACGGAAATGAGCAAGAAGGCAGCTCGGCATGAGAAGAAATAGCATTTGAAACACTCAAAACATTTTCACTCATACTCGCAGCTTGACTCGTTGACTACACTGCCAAAAAAAAGGGAGTACACAATTAGGATTTTTGGGTTAGGCCAAAAATAAAGAATTTCAAAAGCTGCAAAATTCCTAAAAAATGAAAATGTTATACAAATTTTTTAAATTTTTTGTGTTGTTTTTACGTCAGTATAAAACTTTGTAAATTGTTAAGGGCAATTATGACAGAAATTAAAAGATTTAACTTAACTTCAAGGAGTTGTAGTTTTTTCTAGGAAACCAATTTAATCAACTCGATATATCAACTCGAACTCGAAATATCTACAAAATAGAGACATCAAATAAACAATATTTGAAGTTATTTTTGTATTATTTTTAAAAATAATTTTTATAATTTTTTTACACCAAACAAAAAAAAAATATTAATTTCAATTGCATTAAATGCAAGCTCGCTAAGCAAGCATTGAAAACGTTACATGCATACACAATTTTAGCGTGAGGCGAATGAAAGAGAGCCAGAGAGCAAGAATTAGACCCGACTGCAAAAAAGCCATGGCATTTGTTTTTGTATTCGCTTTCGCAAGTGCGAGCAAGATCGCCAATGTTGTTGTTATTTTGTTTCTGCGAACGCAACATGATTTATTTTATTATTTAGTAGTTTTTTTTTTTTTTTTGTAGTTGGCATTTCCTTTGACACTTTCGGTTGTATGAAAAGAAAATAAAAAATATTTATTTAATCGAATTTAAAATGCATGTTCGCAAAATCTTACGGTATTTTTTATCAGTGCAGTCGCAGCACTCTCAATGTCACATCCACTCTCATTCTAGCTATCTCTCGCTCACTCTCTCTCTCTCTGTCACTCTGTCTGTTGCGCTGCGAGTCAAGAATAGAGGGAAATTTTTGACGATTGAGCGTGAGCCAAAAATAGCAGCATCCTCCTCAGTCCGCACACACACAACCAGTGTTGAGTAGCAACTCAAAAGTCGGCAACTAGAACGCTGCTGCTGAGTGCATTCGTTCGTTTTTGGTCTTCGTTTAGTTTGTGTGGCTCGCGTCGTGTTGTCACAAGTCGAATCGGGTCGCGTCGTGTTGTGACGAGGCAAGTTGGACGAGTCGTCCGACGGGCGACGGCTCTGGGCAATGTCTGTTTTGTATTTTGGCTCTGAGTCATTGTGTCAACGCGGGCAACCGATGCGGATGCCATAAGCGGCACAATTCACTCCGTTGTGGGGCAGCTGCTGGCACCGCTTTAGTCAGCGTCGAGATTGCCACGTGCACGGACACGATTCACTATACAGCGGAACGGTTAACGGTACGCGCTTCCATTTTGAATTCGAGATCGTCGCGTCGTGTGCGAAACCAAAACAAAAGTGCGACAACAACAAACGCTGTCCAAAATTCAAGTAAAGCAACCGAAAAGCACCAAAATAGCACAAACATATTCAAAGTCTATTTCGAAATAAATTTGTTGCTTTTGCCCGTTCCTTTTTCATTTTTTTTTGTATATTTTGTTGTTTACTGTTACCAAATGTGACAACTGTGGGAGAGAAAAGTGCAAGTGTGCAAGTGTACAAGTGAGTAAATGCGGCCATTGACAAATGCCGGCTTCTAAGTGCGCGCCAAAAATGCAAATCATGTTGGACCACGTCAATAATAATCACAGCAACAACAACAACTGCAGCAGCAAAAACAACAGCAACAAGAACTGCAGCCACAACAACAACGACTGCAAGGCAATTACAGTTACATTTCGCAATTAGGCAGAGAAAACAAAGCAAAGCCAAAAGGCGAATGGTGGATGGCAACTAGCGAATGCAGACAGTGAACACTCGCTAAATACGCTGTCCGACAATGCTGTCAATGTCAAATAGAATAACCTACACAGTGGCACGCAGCATTTTTGACCCACCCACCACCGCAATTCTAACAATGTGAGTTTTCGACAGCTTGTGAGCTTTCTGGGCCACAATTAGAAATAACTGTCTTCGATTTACAGACAGTGGTGTTCACTATAAAATAATTTGCGCTAACACATGTAATAGGAAAATACATATTTTGGGTTTTTAAATATGTAAATTATATATTAAAAAAAAATTAATTAAGAATAATAATAATAATGCAGCTAGAAAATATATATTCAAATTTCATAATTTAATATTTAACTTCAGTTAAAACATAAAATTTGCAACTTAATTATTATTTGATTATTTGTATTTAGTATGCATTAATTCCAAATGCTGCAAATACGTAATGTCATCTTTTATAAATGATGCCACTAGTTACAGAAATAAGGAAATATTTGAAATTGAATGTGGTAATATCAAAATGAATGTAAATTGTGTGGGATGTACGACTAGTGGGTCATATGAGCTGGCAGGCACTGTGTGTATGCTCATTTGTCATAAGCACTCTTCACTGTGCATACATTCGCACATACATACGCACAAACACTCATACAGAGGCGAAAGCATTTGTAAATGTGTTAGTTGAGCCACTTAGCGAATTGGCAGACATATTTTTAGCTATAGCCAAAGCCCAAAAGTAAAAGCACCAGCGACCAAAATACAGCGACAACAGCGACAGCAACAACAAGAACAGCTACAACAGCTAGAACACAAGTGTACATAAGTCTGAACATAGAGTCGCTTCTCGCCCACTGAGCATAAAAATTCATTAATAAAAACAACAACAAGAAAGGGAGAGCAAAAATTAAACAGATGCCATCAACTTCTGATGTCTGCCCCTTCCCTTCCCTTCCCTCCCCTTCCCTTCCCCACCTTTCTGTTTAATGCTACAGCAGCACATCCATCTACTACAGACATACAATACATGTGCTGTCTCGCTTCCTCTCATCGGGCTTCCTTTTGCTCCTTCCTGTTGACTTCCCCGTTATCCTAAACAACGCAACCGACGCAGCTGAGCTCAGCCAAAATATTAATGCATATGTGTATGTTTGCATGTTTGTATGTATTATATGTATGTCCGTATGGAATATTATTATTATTATTATTATTATTGCTAATATTTGCATTGTTGTTGTTGTTGCTGTTGCTGTTGCTGTCAGCCAACAGAAGCAACAAAATAAAATGAAAACAATAATAACAAATTGATAGCGGCAACTTTGACGAAGGTTTTTTCTTCACCTTCTTGTTCTTCTGCCTGTGCTTCTTCTTCATCTTCTTCTTCCTGTTCTTCCTCCGCTTGTTGCTGTTGCTGTTGCTGTCGTGTGTCTTTGCTTTTCCGCTCTTCGTACACATTTCTCCTTCCTCTTTCCTCTCTCTCTCTCTCTCTCTCTCGTTCAATGTTTGCATTATGAACGCGTACAACATTTTGTGCGTTGTTGTCTGTCTGCTGAATGTAGCTCAAGGCTGACACGCACTGTTCTCAGTTTCTTCTTCTCTTTCTCCTTCTTCAATGTGTTCTATAGTTTCGTTTTTTAATTTCATTTATTTTACTCATTACCCTGCAAGCCCACGAAGGGTTACAATGGGTGTGACATCCAATAATTCAGATACATAACTTCATATGTAAGTGTTCGAGTTGTCTTAAACTGTCCTAGTGTAGACACCAGTCTATAGAACCTATTCCAGAAATTTGAACTGTGATGGAAAAACCAAAAACCCTGCCAAATACTTCATCACATATCTTTCAGTTTCTTTGAAATTATTATTATATTATAATTCTTCTCTAAATCACAATAATGTAATAAAATAATAATATTAAAAAAAATAATAATATTATAATATCATTATATGATTAAATAATAATATAACACTAGGTTCTTCAGTAATCTGCAGAGTAGCAATTATTTCCAACATAATTCTTCTTAAATAACTTTTTAGACATGTATTTTGACTTTAGTTAAAGTGAGTCTCTCAGTTGAGTAATTTAAAAGCTACTTGAAAAAATATTGAGTTTTTTTTAATCGAGTATTACATTAAGCATCAGGAAGTAAATATTTTCATAATAATTTGTGCCTTGAAAAATCTACGAACCTGTTAAATTGGAAAATATTTTCAACAGCAATTCTTGCAGTTGGTCAATGGATTTTAAATCCTTTGATTGCTACCTGAATATATTATAAAGAGACCACAGTGGACATATTGAGAGTGATGATGATGTTTCAACTGTGTGCATGAAGTTTGATGTAGTGTAGTGATGAAGTCACTGTGTTTAGTAAGCAATTAAATGATTAACATTTACATAATTCGTGACGAAATTAATTTAAGTTAATCGAATCGAAGCTTGTAGAATTGTGATTCAATTAAAATTGTCAACTTGCAGTCGTTCGGTATTAATCCGACTTAAGTTCTTACACACATAAGCAGACACAACAGTGGGCTATAAAAGTAGAGACACAACAGGCAGCTTAAAAGTTAAGCTTTAAAAGTTTATAGTATGATTAAAGGGAATCGAATACACTAATTCTACGGCTACCACTGTTTGTGTGTGTGTGTGCGTATGTAGAGCACACATACATGCTCATACATATTTGTACATATACTTATGTAGCTCACAGTTCGCAGTTCATAGTTTTTATTCCACAAATTGTACGCAGACCAATTTGTGGTATACATATATATAAATATGTATATATACTATATGTATATAGTATATGTAAGAAATTCTTGCATTGAGAGCTGACCCGGACTGACCACCGGAATTTTTCACGCTTCAGGGAACCGTTGGCGGATTACGTTGGTAATTTCATTTCGTTAAAGTCCAACGCAAAACTACTTGGCCCGAAAATTGGTGAGCGCTTGAAACATTTGTGGCTATTTACGTATGTAAATTCTTGACCTACATTGGCTAAAATAAGAAGACCAAGACCAAGACCTACAGACAGTCGGATACTTATTTGGACAACAACTTCCTAGAGAAATAATTCCGTAGATTTCTTGAAGTGTTGAAAGTCCCAGCTTCAACAGGTTAATCAGTGAAAGTAGTTATCAATCGTTTCAATAGCTTATACAGTGGTGGGACAACGTATTGTGACCATCTTTAATGATAAATATGTTTTTCTTGAACTTACTTCTTGTAAATGTTGGCATTAATGAGAAGGTCAATTAGATTCCGTTTGAATGAAATAAAAGTCTCTTAACCTAAGATATCAATTCAAAATTTAGAATTTTATTTCATTGGGTTTTTTCAGAAACACAACATAGTTTCTCTAAAGAAAAATAATAGTGACAGTACTTTTATTTTAAAACCTCTTTCATACTATTTTTTGTTGAAAAATTGTGATCTGAAAAATTTCGTATAAAAGCAGAAAATCAAATGTGATATTTAGAAATTTTCAATAAATCATTAAAAATATTAGCGAGTTGAGAGATTTTTGAACAACATAAGTTTGTCACAATTAGATTTATTTGAAGGAACATTTTGATGTCAACCTGTTTCTAATATTTTACTTAGTTACCCTACAGAATTTGAAGGAAAAATAAATTGTACTATCTATATCTACTATCTTTTGAATAATGTCATCGATAGATTAGCAATACTTTAAATAAATACAGAACCAGTTTCGACAGAAATTAATTAAATTGAAGAACTTGATTTGTATCTATTTTAATCTGATTTAATATTATGAATATAGTTAACGATAAACGATAGTTTCAGTTCAAAGGTCAAGTTCAAATGCAACAGTTATCTAAATTTTGTTGAGTGATTAGTAATTAACATTTAAAATTCCGTTGTTATTTATGTATTATCAAAGGGTTGATAGGGATGTATGAGCTGCTACGAATGAGCTTGGGATATGGGTGTGTGAGTGAGTGTGTGTGTGTGTGTGTGTGGAATTACAATCTCTTGACTTTCGCATTTGTAGAGCGCATCTTTGGTTTGTTGTACCCCAAATTTGCGATTGCTACAGAAATGAAAACCACTGCAAAGTGGCAAAGATAAAAATATGCTCACAAACAGATCGTATCTTCTAGGTACATATGTATATACATATATATATATATGGATGATTGTGTGTATAAGGCAGCAATTTAATTTCATTATTATGCAAAAGAAAAAATAATATGAGGTATACCTAAAGGATAGACAGAGAGAAAGAGAGAGAGAGAGATGCTTGTTGGCTAAAAAGTGAAAGCTTTTGAATTTTCTCAGTCGAACCTCGTGATGTCCTTCTTTCCCACTGTCCCATTCACTGCTTTTCTCGTTACTCTTCACCATTCTCTTCTCTCTTCTCTCCTCTCTCGTCTCTTGCCTCTTGAAGCCTTGACTTTTCCTTTTTGCTTATGGAAATTAAATTTTGGTTTTCCATTTTCATGCACAGAAGGAAAAAGAGCGTTTTATATATATATATTTTATTTTGTTGAACTTCTTTCTTTCTCTTTCATTTTGTGTTATTTTCTTCTACCGGCGCAATTTTTTTTTATTATTTTCTGGTCAGTTTAAGTGGCGACTGTTGCTGTCTCTTTTTTTTCATACTTTTTCGCTCTCCATCTCTTTTTTTTTAGTAATAAAAGCCGCCAGCAATAGAAATGATAATCAGCAAGCCATCCAAATAAAAAATAACAGCAGAAAGATCCGAAGAGTGGGAGAAAAAGACAGGCCTTTGTGGCACACAGTTTCCACTCTCCATTCTCCACTCTCCACTCTCCATTTGCTACTCCTGCTTTGTTGGCATTTCGATTTTCATTCTCTGACTCATTCAGTCTGCAATTTGTTAAGTCGTCTGACAAATTTATGACGTTTATTGAAATCCTGCCTCATTTGTTGCAATGTAAGGAATTTGGTGAAGCCGCAATTAGTTTTGCCTTTGGATGCTACCAAGCAACCAAAGGAAACCTGTTGCATTACCCAAACACTTCGTAATCAGACAAATAAATGATCTGACCAAGCCACTTCTGATTTAATTTGTAGTTACTAGTTTAATTTTAGGTGGAATAGGGATTTTTTGACTAACATTTTCTCTCCAGGTATAAGTGCCAACATTTTGGAAATGTAATTATTAATATTAATATCTAAGGAGAAAAGGATTAATAAATTAGCTTAAGCCCTTAATACCATAATATTAAACTCACAAAACATTGTAATATTAATTTTAAGTGAACTCATAAATTGAATTGAATTGAATCAGACAAATTCCACTCTTCTTATTTTAGTCTATTCAACTTACTGATTACCACAATCTGCTTACAATCAGAAACGAGATAATGCCACTTGGAGTGTCTCAGAAATGCATTCTATAAAAACTATCTTAAGCTCTCTAGCTTGTTTCGAATTGTTCTCAAGGATTGTTATCATGCTGTTTCCACAAGTGCAACAGTTTACTAGGATTTAATTGGCTTATCACAAACATCTAATAAATTCAACTTGAATTTGAAGTGATTCTTGTTGGTAAACAACTTGAGAGATCGCCTACGGTATCTTTTTATAAAAACGCCTTTGAGTATTTTATGAGTAGGATGTAAACAAGTTATTTTGAGTGATTTAAATTGAGAGTTACCAGCTTTGTTAGTTGGAATAATGAAGTTCCTTTTATTTAAACATACATCGAATATCTGTAAGACAATGGAATTCAAGACTTGACATTCTAATAATAATGCAGTTCCAATTCGCTATTAATTGGAAATCGAAGCTTTTAAGGAATGCTATTAAATTGCGCAGCATTTGAAATTCGCATGCTCGGAAATACCAAAGCTAATCTACTTGGAAAAATGGAAAGCACCACAAATGTTTCTCGTCCGAATTCATCGTGTTTATATGTATATATATATAGTATATGGTACATATATAGTATATAGTATGTCCTTGCACACGTTGCTGTGGCAAATAAAAGTTCAATCTGTATTTCGAGGTGAGGTGCCAGAAAATATTGTTGTTTCATGGCAACCTTTGAAATCAGTTCTTAGAAATTTGTCTGCTTTCAACTATGTCTTTTGTTTGAACATAGCTTTTCTTTTAACTTTCTTCATTCTGCATGGAAAGGTAAAAACCCTGGTAAAAACATAGAATGAGGTAAAACAATTAAGTAAAAATATGTAATTTAACAAGCTCAATGAAAACGCTTTGCTCACCTTTCAGCTGCAACGAGTGTGTGTGTGTTTGGTGTTGTGTGTTGTGTGTTTGAGTAATTGTGATTAGAATAAACGTTTCTCACATGCAACTCAAACGCTTGTCAATAAATTTGGTATTTTGATCAATCTAATAAATGTAATAATTGAATCATTAATAAATACTTATTTCTTTAATTTTAATATAAGCACCTTGAGCTATTTTAATTGAATCATATACAGACATTTGATTAACTCTATATTAATACTATACTAAATGAAAATTCGTTTTTTTTCTAGTTGAAATATCCAAATATATTGTGTTTAAAAGCAGAATAGAAGAATTACCTAATTGCTTTAGTAAATAAATATAATTCAGTAAACTTTTGCCGTAATTAACATTTAAAAATGCCTCTTAAATAATAGGTGAAAAGGTATCTTGGGGGGAAAGGTTTATTTTTATATTGAATTTGTCATTTCAGTGAGATTCTGTTCTTAATCATGACGAAGCACATTTCTAGCCCGATTCATGTTATTATTATTGAATTAATACTTATTTAATTAATTTTTCTTGCATTTTCCGTTATTTTGCATAGATGAAAAATCAACCCAAGTTTGCTGGAGAATATCTATTATAACTTGAGACACTTGGCAATATTTGTGAATATGTCAATTGCTTTGCAATGTTTGTTTTATGTTTGCTTTGCTGAATATTACGCATACGCCAAGTTGTCAAGTAAGTAGCCAACAGTTGCCTGCAAGCAATTAACGAGCTAAATTAGCCAAACATAAACACAAATCAATTACTATAGATGTGTTTATATATAAATAAATATATATACATATTTATATAGTTGGGTAGATATATGTATATATATTTGTGTGTATCTAGGTAAGATTTAACTGAACGCTGCTGTCGCCATCGACAGCGACTTTGGCGTCAGCGTCAGCGTCCTCAGCAACCTTCGTCTGCTGCGGCAGCAAACTAAAAGTATTTGGTTCAAGTGCCAAATGAAATATTGACTAGGCAACGGGCAACATCAGAGATATGAGATATTAGAGACGTCGCGACGCTTCCAACTTTCAGCATATGGCGCGCGTGTCTGCAACGTCCATGTGTGTGTGTGTGTGTGTGTGTGTGTGTGTGTGTGTTTGTTGTGCCTCACAGCAGAGCAAACACGACAAGCGCCTTCCAGCTTGCTTTACATTCATACAAATAATGCTATCATAATGTTGCTCTAAAATAGAATAATAATAATGATAAAAATAATAAAAACATGGCAAATATTTCATATAAAACGCACGCTTTGCAATCCCCTACCTCTACCCCTACCCCTACCGCTTACCCCACCCTCCCGCCTCCCCACCCTTTGCCACAACTGCCGCTTCTCACTCAGTCGCATCTCGTTTGTTGTGTGTGTTGTTGTTGTTGCTTTTTGGCGACAAACTATATAAAAAACCGCCACCTCCTAGTGACCCCTGCAGCTCTCTCTCTCTCTTTCTCTCGCTCTCGCTCTCTCAGTATGACGGCCTCGACGTCTGCTTTTTTCTAATAATAAATTGTTAAAGAATTTTGTGCTCGCATGCAGCATCAAAAACAACAATAACATCACATACAACAACTACTACAACGTATTCTTGTTGTTGTTGTTGTTGCTATTCTGTCTATTTTATATATGATTTTTATTTATTACGCTTTTCCTGCTTTTGCGCTCAGTTTTTCGTTTCATTTTGTGTCTTGTTTCTTGTTGTGTCGTGTCGCATGTATTGAAGGTGTAATAACCAATTTCCACTTTCACTTTCTCTCTCTTTATGTCTCTCTCTCTCAGTCACTTTCCCTTTTCACGCTTTCCTGCAACTCGTGACACTGTGTTCACTCTTGGCGGCCATTCTGTGCCCCCTTACTCGCTTTGCTGGTCTTGCAAGACAGACCACTTGAGCCCGCAGCGTCTTTCAATTTCAATGTTGACACCGTTTCAATATCTTCAGCTTTAACAGCGTCAAATGCCTTTGTGATTTTCTTTCTTGGCTACACACAGATTTTCTATACTGTCTGTCACTCTCCATCCTTACACACACACACACACACACACACACATTCATATATATACGTACATATGTATGGTCAAGGCTAAATAAAGTGCCTATTTAATAAACGCGCACATGCACGCACTTATCGTAGGCCAGACAGTGGTACATATCTCATTTGATTAGTCAATGTTTTTAAAATAAATGCAAATTCAAGGAACTATTTTGACATAGAAATAGAAAGAATAATAGTAGAAAGCAGCAAATATTTCCGGTACCTTAAATGATACGGTTATTCTCAGTATTCTTTATAATTTTTAAACGTACATATTCACAAGATATTCAATCCAGGAATTATACCCGAAACGATCCGGTTCCAGTTACAGTTGCGGTTATGATCGCATTAAGGTTATCTGTTTTTGGTTACGCAAAATCTTTTTGAAAGTTTCGGATTTAAAATACCGGTATGAGCTTGGTTCACAAAATATAAAAATTTTTCAAAAACATATTTTCCAAACACAAATATTGTGTATGATATTTAAACTTATGGTATTTAAAATATTTTTAAAATTGCACGTAAGGTATTTATACCCAATTCAAATATATACTGTGCCAATAAAATAAAATATAACTACTTAAAATGATTATTTTATTGTCTATATCTGTCTTCGATGTAAATCAAACTGATTCGAAACTTGCAGCGACCAAGTGACACATTTCAATCACGTTATAAACATTGTGAAATTCTGTGAAATTCGATTTTTGATGTCTCCCCATAACATGTGCTTTGCTCCACTGTGCGCCCGCTATTTTCGCTGTGTGTGTGTGAAGTGTTGAAAGTTTTTTTGGGGCACAGATTTGGAACTAGTTGCTGGTTCTCTGGTTAGTTTTAATTGAATTCAGCTGTTTGGTTGCCCAAACGAATATTTTGAAAATATGTGAAAAATACGTATACAAATCGGGTCAAAATTGCAAAACTTCTGCCTCCTCCTCCTCCTCCGCCTTCTTCTCCTCCTCTTCATTGCCCTTCTCCTTGTCGGCAGATGTGGCAAAAAATGAACAGCGCGAAAAGTTTGTTGAACGTTTTTCAATTGCTCCACAAAGTATTTTCCTTGAGTTCAACTTTCACTTGCAAATGGCGCAAACTTTCTCAGCGACTGTGCGAAATGAAAGGGGAGAAATGGCTGAGAAGTGCTTACAGTCATATGTATATTTTTATGAATATGTATGTGTATGTAAGTTGTCTGCCTGAACAGTGCGTCGCATTAATTAATAATGAAAATAACTGCCAGTTGTGTGTGTGTGTGTGCTTCATTTAAACTTTAGTTGCAATTTAAAATTTTTCGAGCGTAATTAAAAATTCAACGCGCAATCTACGAAATGAGCCAAAAGTGTTTCGCCCTTTTTTGGGGAGTTATTTTCTATTTTATTTCGGTTTTGCTCTTTAGTTAAACTTGCTCATGTTTCATGTATTTATTGCGCCTACTGACAGCTTCTCAGATAATAAATTTATAATCAAATTAGCGCTTCATTTAAATAATTAATCACTACGTCATTAAAGCTTCTTAAGATTCGCTCACTCCAAGTGTCTGTTTAGAATTTATGATTCAAGTCAATTCAACAGACAGAAGTAACATATCTATACATATGAAATACTTTATCCTCACTGACTGACAGCCATGGTTTGTTTTTTTAATCAGAATAAATTTTATTAGATTCGCATGGGTGTTCTTATTTCTTACTTCCACATGCAACCTATTTAAAAAAATAAAAAACAATATTTAAATTGCATTAAAAACGTGGATCTGCGTCCGAGCAAACGAGTACGCTGAAGCGGGCCCTCTAGTATACTTATGTTATATAGAAATTGTCTGCTGTAGACAAATCCGTATTTAGCATAAGGAACTTTGAGTAAGTTGTGAGTAACAATTTCATTGTAAGATGACATGTTTCAAATGTGGAATGCTGTAAATAATTATCGATTAAAGGAGTTCAGACTTTAGAGAAGTAACGTTGAAAGACATGGAATTTATATTTAAGAGTAAACTATTTAAGAAGGACCTCAATAATTGTAATTTGGTTAAGAAGATTTGAAACAACAAGTCGGTCAAACAATTTGTCAAACAGTCAGTTAAGCAATGAGTGAATTTGTTTATTTATTCACTTCATAATATCGTTGCTCTTATGATTAACGCATATTAATAGGCCAACTGCCATAAAGTAATTAATTTTGATTAAGCGATTCCTGCATAATTCAGATATCTGTGGTATCTCTATTAAATCTGACTCAGTTTGCAACTGAGTTAAGTGCGAAATTAATTGCAAATGCCATGCGGGTTTTCAAGTTGTTTTTGCTGCCGTTGAAGTCTTTGCGGTATTTATCTAATGTGTGTGTATTAAATCCCATAAATAGCACAGAAGGCGACGGAAATTGAATTGATTTAATTACAAGCTGAGTTATAACTGCAAAAATTAACAATAATAATAATAATTGAAAAAGACACATGTATGTGTGTGTGTGTGTGTGTGAATAACAATAATCAAGTAATTGAAAAGCGAGCAACTTTCGGATCAACATGGCGCATGATTAACGTCAACTTGTTAAGCGCTCTGATTTAAGGTAAGTGTCATCATTTAATGACCAATTATAATTTATAATAATTGCACTCGACTACAACATTTACACTACACAACAATTAAATAACAAAGACCCGCAATAATGGTTAATTTTTTTTGTTTTGTTTTTTTTCATAATCCTTTTTTAACCGCAAACGAAATAAATATAAATTAAATTATCAAATGTCGCGCAGAGGAAACACAATGTCAGCCCATAGGATATACATTCGTGTGCATATATACAGATAGCCACTCTGCCTTCCAAAAGTATTTTGATGTATGTGTTTGAAATTTGCCGCACTATAATTAAATTGCCACCATAAACACAGACAACATATACAAGCTGAACTGCATCGTTTGTTTTGGATGCGATACAAAACACATTTTTAATCATGTTGAAAACAAAACGAAAATTCAAAATTCATAAAATATTTAATGCTACCTGTTGGCCCCCCGCCCCTCTCAGCACCCTTGCAATTAGACTTTTTACTGCATTAATATACTGTACATATATTCTCATCTATAAATACAAATTGCGTTTATACTACAGTGGTCATTCTGAGCAGACAATCGGTGAAAGATAATGTCATAAAAATATATAATAGAGGCGAATTGAAGTCGAAAAACTTATATTTATATGCAATTTACCTCTTTGGTGGTGTGGAAATAACGAAATAATTTAAATAATAATATTTATATTAACCTTTTAATGTAAACATTTCTGAAACTTTAAGTGTGGGTCTGCGTCCAAGCAAAGCGAGTTCAAAGTATTACAATAAATTAATAACTGTGTGGTTAGAGACGGCCACCTGCCATAAACAGAGCACAGTTCAAAAAACTGGATCATAAAAGTGTTTTAGCTCAATAAGAAGGAAAAACTTACCCGTCAAATTAAATTGAGAAAAACTATTTGTAAAACTGAAGATAATCATGGATTTTAAATAAACTCAGTATTGTTAAAATGCAAGTATAAGTTCAATATGAGCATTTTCCAATCACATGTGATTGGGAAAAGGTGTATAATGTGCCTTTAAACAAAACTGGCTTAGAGTGCCTAAACTTAGTGTTTTCTTAAACTTAAATCAGCTCTAAAAATGAGAAAATGCATATCGTCAATAAAACTTGATGAAATCGAACTCAGTCAAACTGTGTGTCAAACTTTGTGTAAACAAGTCCCTTGCCGTTGGCTTTTCTTGCCATAAAGAAGTGAATCAAAGAATTCACAAGTCTCACATATTCACATTTCATTTGACATTTCATGTGACATGACAAACGCAAATACAAAATCTCAAATCTGTACAGTTGTGTCTCCAAACAAAATCGGTAAATACTATATATGCAATGTGGAAAGTAGAAGTCATTCACGCGCCACTTCACGCCACAATATGCCACAGAAAGTGTCGACTTAACTCGACTCGACAATACTCTACAAAATAAATGGGCGGAAGGAGATCAACAGTTGTTGTGGCAATTTGTGGAACTGTTGACGCATGGCATGCCGTTTGTAATGGTGTTCAGGTTACAGGGTATGCGAAAATGTGGCATAAAAAAATATGACAAATGCTTCGCGTAGCCAGTTTGCATTTAAAGTTACTCGGAGTTTTGGAGTTTTGTTGATTTTTATGCATTTTATTACCACGACGCTTGGAGACGGGGATGGGAATGGGAAGGGGAAGGGGAAGGGGATGGAATTCTGGCCATGTTTCGTCTCTTGGCTGAACCTTTTGCTGCGGCTGCGTCTGTTGTTGTGGCTGTTTTGGTAATGGCAAAAGTGGAAAACAGGAAAGATAAAGAGGCCGCGGGGTAGATGGGGTTGCTGGGTAGGTTGGCAAGTAACGGCGAATACCCAAGTGAAATATGATACAACTGTGTGCGAGAGGAGTGAGTCGAAGCGCATTGCTTTTGATTTGTGTTTGTGACCCACAAAAATGCAAAAATGCCGCAAACAAGCGAAGCGCCAACGAAAGTGCAACAAAGGCAACAATCGACGGCAGGCGGACAGACGACAGACGGACAGACATTCAGGCTGACGCGAATATAATAAAGCACAAGCGGATATATGTGCGATAAAGCTTGTGTGTCTTTAAATGTTGTTGCAGGCAGCGAAAACACGGCAGAGTTTTTTTTCTGATTGATACTGCGAATGCACAAATCACTGACTCCCTGACTGACTGACTTCCTCTCTACCTCCGTCTCTGTCACCGTCTCTGTGTGTGTCTCTTTCAAACTCTATGTGCAACTTGAACAATAACAAATAGCATGACATTATAATTCCACAGGCACTCACTCACAAATGTCACACACTATGGCGTCCAAAGTTGACGCCTATAAAAAGAAATCTATAACTGTAGCACAATTGTGAGCGCTTGTTACACACACACACACACACACACACACACACACAGAGAGAGCAACAATGCTGAAAGTTATAGTTAGATTCACATTGCGCCCGCGGCTATTGGCCCAAAGTGTTGACAAATTTATAGCCTTGTTTTGCCTTTGCCATTTGTTGGTTGATTGAAAGTCCTTTCCAGCTTGAAAACTTTTGCAGCTCTGTAAATTGATAGCAATTCATAAGGCCCCCCTTCTTCCCTTCCCCTCCCCCTTCCCTCTCACCCACACACTTCATCCATCACTGCATTGTGGAGCAATAGCCCCGGCCCAAAGGGTCTGTCAGTTAGTTTTGCCAGAATTTCGTGGGCCAAAATAGCTAAATTGACGGCAAAAAATAGATGAAATTAAAAAAAATTCCTACAAAAAATAGCTAAATTGTTTATCGATGTTAAATTAATAATTATAGAGAATATTGACCTGAAAAGAAAACAAACTCTTTATTAAATTTGTTTTTTAATACAATAATGATATGGTTTTGTCAATTTCAATGACATTCTCATCAGAATTAATGTATTTTTCACCAGCTTCTATTGAAAATAAGCTTGAAAAGGTAGACGACACCAATAAATATTTATTTTTATTAAAGAAATCAATGGCGAATCCTATATATTGCATGTATGTAAAAACAAAAACAATGAAACACCAATAAAGTATAAGGAATTGTAGGCATTTATCAATGTTGCTCACTAGTGAAAAATGCAGAAAATTCGATATTTGCCAGTATCAATATTGCTATTTTAATGTTCTGTATTGACTATTTTGGAACGGGGCTTTTCTATCGATTTCACAACTCATGTGTGAATGAATCGGAACTATTGAAAATCAGCCAAAAGTTGCCAACTTACATTTTAAAATAGATTTCTAGCTAATAGCATTTTACCAACTGTTATAGCTTTTGCAGTTTTAAAATAGGTAAATCTGCTAAATAAAATAGCTAAAATGGCTACACTGCTGTCAGTCGCTCGAGTTCTTGGCCTGTCTGACACTTCTGGCATTCAGACAGCTTAATCGTCAGCTTAGTTCTGGATTTCTATTAACAAAATGACATTAATATACTAGAAAATTACACTATTTATCAGCACTCCGCAGTAGATTCAACCCTCTTTTAAGCAGTATTGGATCATTTATTCTCAGCTTACAATTTAATTGAAAAAAAAGCAGAAAACATCTGAATTCAGCTGTAACTGGATTTCTTTGCGCCTCCGTTGAAGGATATTAGTAAAAAAAACATCCTGTGCTTTGGGTTATCAGTACAATTGCTCTCCTTTTATCCCATAACACAGGGTGTTTCTCCATATTCGGCACATCCAGTGTACAATACACTATTTAGTTGCGTCTGGCGGGACAGTTGGCAACCAGATTGCGTTTAAGACACTTCTTGGCCGCACGCTCGTACCATTGTCCATTGGGACACATCTTGCGCTTGGGTTGGTTGTTGCGGCAGACGAAGTAGCGGCGGCAATGCTTGGGATCAGTCAACACGGTTCCGTCGGGACGGTTCATGCAATCGTTCTTTGATTTCAATTCTGCACTCACAAATGGACTACCCACAACTGGGGCCTTTCCACCTGGGGCCTTTCCACCTGGGGCCTTTCCACCTGGGGCCTTTCCACCTGGGGCCTTTCCACCTGGGGCCTTTCCAACTGGATCCTTCACAACTGGGTCCTTCACAACTGGGACTTTCACACCAGGGGCATTTACAACTGGGTCCTTAACAACTGGAGCCTTCACATCTGGGGTCTTCACATCTGGGGCACCCACAGCTGGGGCGATCATCTTCGGCTTTTTTGTTGTAGTGGTACAGGTTGTCGTGGTACAAGTTGTTGTCGTACATGTTGTCGTGGTACAGGTTGTTGTGGAACAAGTTGTTGTGGTACATGTTGTCGTGGTACAGGTTGTTGTGGTACAAGATGTTGTTGTACATGTTGTCGTAGTGCAGGGTGTTGTGGTACAGGTTGTCGTGGTACAGGTTGTAGTGGTACAGGTTGTCGTGGTACAGGTTGTAGTGGTACATGTTGTCGTGGTACAGGTTGTAGTGGTACAGGGTGTTGTGGTACAGGTTGTAGTGGTACAGGGTGTCGTGGTACAGGTTGTCGTAGTGCAGGGTGTCGTGGTACAGGTTGTAGTGGTACAAGTTGTAGTGGTGCAGGGTGTTGTGGTACAGGTTGTAGTGGTACAGGGTGTCGTGGTACAGGTTGTCGTAGTAAGGGGGTACAGGTTGTCGTGGTACAGGGTTGTCAGGTTGTAGTGGCAGGGTGTCGTGGTTAAACAGGGCTTGTAGTGGCGTTGCACCAGGGTGTCGTCTGACAGGCACAAGGCTTTGGAGTGCAGGTTGTCGTAGTGCAGGGTGTTGTGGTACAGGTGGTCGTGGTACAGGGTGTCGTGGTACAGGTTGTAGTGGTACAGGGTGTTGTAGTGCAGGGTGGAGTTTTAAGCACAGGGCTTGTGGTACAGGGTGCGTGGCAGTTGTCACACATGGCGTCGTCTGGTACAGGCACAAGGTCTTTGCAGGGTGCAGGTTGTTGTGGTACAGGGTGTTGTGGTACAGGTGGTCGTGGTGCAGGGTGTTGTGGTACAGGTGGTAGTGGTGCAGGGTGTTGTGGTACAGGTGGTCGTGGTGCAGGGTGTTGTGGTACAGGTTGTAGTGGTGCAGGGTGTTGTGGTGCAGGTTGTAGTGGTACAAGGTGTTGTGGTACAGGGTGTCGTGGTACAAGTTGTAGTGGTGCAGGGTGTTGTGGTACAGGTGGTCGTGGTGCAGGGTGTTGTGGTACAGGTTGTCGTGGTGCAGGGTGTTGTGGTACAAGTTGTAGTGGTGCAGGGTGTTGTGGTGCAGGTGGTCGTGGTGCAGGGTGTTGTGGTACAGGTTGTAGTGGTGCAGGGTGTTGTGGTACAGGTTGTAGTGGTACAAGGTGTTGTGGTACAGGGTGTTGTGGTACAAGTTGTAGTGGTGCAGGGTGTTGTGGTACAGGTGGTCGTGGGCAGGGTGTTGTGGTACAGGTTGTAGTGGTGCAGGGTGTTGTGGTGCAGGTTGTAGTGGTACAAGGTGTTGTGGTACAGGGTGTCGTGGTACAAGTTGTAGTGGTGCAGGGTGTTGTGGTACAGGTGGTCGTGGTGCAGGGTGTTGTGGTGTTGTAGTGGTGCAGGGTGTTGTGGTGCAGGTGGTCGTGGTGCAGGGTGTCGTGGTACAGGTGGTCGTGGTGCAGGGTGTTGTGGTACAGGTTGTAGTGGTGCAGGGTGTTGTGGTGCAGGTTGTAGTGGTACAAGGTGTTGTGGTACAGGGTGCTGGTACAAGTTGTAGTGGTGCAGGGTGTTGTAGTACATGTTGTTGTGGTACAGGGTGTCGTGGTACAGGTGGTCGTGGTACAGGGTGTTGTTGTACATGTTGTCGTGGTGCAGGGTGTTGTGGTACAGGTGGTCGTGGTACAGGGTGTTGTTGTACACGTTGTCGTGGTGCAGGGTGTCGTGGTACAGGTGGTCGTGGTACAGGGTGTCGTGGTACAGGTTGTAGTGGTGCAGGGTGTTGTGGTGCAGGTTGTAGTGGTACAAGGTGTTGTGGTACAGGGTGTCGTGGTACAAGTTGTCGTGGTGCAGGGTGTTGTAGTACATGTTGTCGTGGTACAGGGTGTCGTGGTACAGGTGGTCGTGGTACAGGGTGTTGTTGTACACGTTGTCGTGGTGCAGGGTGTCGTGGTACAGGTGGTCGTGGTACAGGGTGTTGTGGTACAGGTTGTAGTGGTGCAGGGTGTTGTGGTGCAGGTTGTAGTGGTACAGGGTGTTGTGTTGTCGGGTACAGGGTGTCGTGGTACAGGTGGTCGTGGTACAGGTGGTCGTGGTACAGGGTGTCGTGGTACATGTTGTCGTGGTGCAGGGTGTTGTTGTACACGTTGTCGTGGTGCAGGGTGTCGTGGTACAGGTGGTCGTGGTACAGGGTGTCGTGGTACATGTTGTAGTGGTACAAGGTGTCGTGGTACAGGTGGTCGTGGTACACGTTGTAGTGGTACAAGGTGTTGTGGTACATGTTGTAGTGGTACAAGGTGTCGTGGTACAGGTGGTCGTGGTGCAGGGTGTTGTAGTACATGTTGTTGTGGTACAGGGTGTCGTGCTACAGGTTGTAGTGGTACAGGGTGTTGTTGTACATGTTGTCGTGGTACAGGGTGTTGTGGTACAGGTGGTCGTGGTACAGGGTGTCGTGAATGGTCGTGGTGCAGGGTGGTCGTTGTACAGGGTGTCGTGGTACAAGGTGTCGTGGTACAGGGTGTCGTGGTACAGGGTGTCGTGGTACATGTTGTAGTGGTACAAGGTGTCGTGGTACATGTTGTAGTGGTACAGGGTGTCGTGGTACAGGTGGTCGTGGTGCAGGGTGTCGTGGTACATGTTGTTGTGGTACAGGGTGTCGTGGTACAGGTTGTAGTGGTGCAGGGTGTTGTCACGTTGTCGTGGTACAGGGTGTCGTGGTACAGGTGGTCGTGGTACAGGGTGTCGTGGTACAGGTTGTCGTGGTACAGGGTGTCGTGTGGTCGTGGTACAGGGTGTCGTGGTACAGGTGGTCGTGGTACAGGGTGTCGTGGTACAGGTTGTCGTGGTACACGGTGGTCTTGTCGTGGTACACGGTGGTCTTGTCGTGACACACGGCGGCTTTACTGTCGTCTGGCAATGGCAAGGCTCCTTTCGAACATGAGCCTCAGTAGATACTGCAAATGCAGACAGTACAATCACAGCTGTGAACAGCAGCACGTTGTCTGCAAGGGTCGGATGTTATTCAAATAGCCATAGAGAGAAAGACCTTCGCGGTATTGGTAACTTACAAGCTTTCATTTTAGTAAATATTGTTTTGCAAGGTGGTCTCAAATCGAAAGCTTTAGCTTCTCCACTGAATGATGAACTACTGCAGACCCTCGATTTTTATAGTCAACCGTTAGGATCTTATCTTTGACAAGCACTTCATAGTCATGTTTGGCTTAGGTATATAAGAAAAACATCGTGTAACTCATGTCATGGCCATTAGTAAATTAACTGTAAATGTTTGAATATCTTTGAATATCGGGTGGCAAACATTTCTCCTAAGACAAACAACAATGAAAAATGAAAGTAATCTCAACAAAAGTATGGTCAACCCGTTGTTACGATACTCTTGATATTTACACAACCAATTAGTGTTCCCATAAGATA